>CM068828.1:190000-665000 GCA_028554795.2 Sinohyriopsis cumingii
TCTCCCAATCCGATATTAAATTGCTCGGTGCTCCCAAAAATACACATTCAGGGTAGAAATTGTAGCAGAAATATAATTGTATACTTCGTGGCTTTTCTGTTGCGAGTATAGCTCAAACTAAGAAAGACACTAACACACACACACACACACACACACACACATACACACATACACACTTATATATATATATATATATATATATATATATATATATATATATATATATATATATATATATATATATATATATATATATATATATATATAACACAACATACGGCGAATAACAATTATTTCAAGTGCACTGGATCCAGCAAGGAATCACGTGTGTAAGGGATTGATTAAGATAAATCTAATTAACTGAACACGAACAGTGTAAAACTAGTATCTAGCTAGCCTGAGAGCTGTCAACTCTTTAATGAGTATTTTTCAAAAGCAAATACAAAACATAGACAAGGCAAACAAATAAAACTTTAAAGAGTCGGAAGCGGACAGGCTAGTTAGTTGCTAGGTTCGCACTGTCCGCTGACAGTTAATTGCATTTTCATATATATATATATATATATATATATATATATATATATATATATATATATATATATATATATATATATATATATATATATATATATATATATATGTGTGTGTGTGTGTATGTGTGTGTGTATGTGTGTGTGTGTGTGTGTTTCTTTAGAAGGGTGAAACAGCAGCTGAATTGCTGCATTTATTGTGGTGATACCTATAAAGATCAGCTCCATTTCGGAACGGACATATAGCTTGAAGTCTGGCCATGATGGTGTCTCCTGGCTAACAGTTTGTCCGTTTTATATATAGAAGAATGTAATAAACAATTATGTTTCCCTTTCTTCTATCATGTGCTAGTGATAACTGTGTTTGTGACAGAAGGAGTATTTTAGTTTTTATTTCAGATTACATATCATTTTCTAGGTTACACTCTTTTATGTTAATATACTGTTTAATTAGTTAGCGACTGTTTCCCTTTTTTTGCTTGATATGACCAACATTTTGTTATTTATTGTCTCTCCGAAAATTCTCTAAGTATTGATTTTTGGTACTTTTGTTATTGTTTTTATTTTTGCTCCATTTTATACTTTTCTCAAAATGTACAATTGAATAAGATGGCGATAAGCTACAAATAATAAAATACAATTGTTAGATCCTATCCAAGCACGCACTCGAATAATGTTTTACAAAGACATATTAAAGACTTACTGCACAATAATATTAAGTTCAGCGCTAATTACCAAGAGAGATTGCTGATTATATACTGATTGCTAATTTATAAAAATATTATATATGTGTCAACTCTATTAAACATGAATCCCATTGTAATAAATTATGATTTTTTTTTGTGTAGAAGGAAAATGATTTTTTAAATTATGCTTTTTCTTTCTTTCCCAAACACATTTATTTCAAGCTACGTTGCCTTACAAATCTTTCTAGATTACTCGGTTTCGTCTTTCCGTCAAGTGAACAGTTTAAGGGATAACATCTGACTAGTTAAACGTCAAAGCCATGACAACATTAATCAGTTTCTTATCAATTCTAAAACCGGAATGGTCCGTTACAATAGCATGCACATCCTTTCAGGGATTGAGAAAGATTGACTGTCGTTAAATGATCAAGGCAGTTGGTCTGCTTTCAAGATACTTGTTATGTTATTGACGAATTAAATGCTGTAAATTGGGGTTAAGCAAAGTTTTTTATTCATTATACTCATTCCAGTTTGTCAATATAAAATGTAACCAATAAGATAAATAAGCGGTCTGTATGCAAATGTTAGAGACTTTGAAGAAAATGTCAGTGAGCTCCAAATTTTAAGAAATGGTATCAACAAAGGGATGGTGATAGAAGTAGATTTCCGGTGGATTGAAGAAAGTTAAAAGCTAACGAAATAGTGTGTGCCATATAAAACGGAAGCTGTATTTATAAACACTTAGCAGAATTGAAAATTAGACCAAAATATTGTATAGATCAAAAGGCAAATACTTCGTGAAAATTATACCTTCTACAATAACCTATATTCAGACTGAGCAGATATTTGGTACAACCTTGGAAAATTTAATGAGAGAGTATAGTTTACCTAAACAATAAAAACAGCACACAATCGCATAGGAAGGAGAAATACCACTCTGACCCCTAACAGCAATAAGTTTTGTGTGTGTGTGTGTGTTTGTGTCTGATTCTTAATACTGCTACCGCAATACCTTAGCAGCAGAAATAGTGAGCCCACCTTTTTCCCGAAGATTCCAAAAACCGAAATAAACCTTCTAAAAAAGACAAATAAAACCTCGTAAATAACGTTAAAATTAATCATTCTAACTCCACTGAGGCTGCCTTGGTATAGTTAGTTCATTATATTTCGTTATTTTTTCCATACTGAGATCATAAAATATACCACGTAAATTACCATTCTAAACTTATGTCGAGGTCATTCACTCCTCTGCTGCTATTTATTTACAACTATTACTTATCCAAATATTTTATCAATACCTATACGATAGCTTGATCTATCATTAAGATCTATCGTTATAAACCCGTGTGATGTAGATTGCGCATGTGAAAAGAAGTTTCTAAACTTTGAACAGCCTCAGTTGCTGTAATAATTTCCTTGGTTGGTTCAATAATTGGTTTAAATAACTGTTCTGAACCTTCTGCAAATTCAACTTGTGCTTGCTGTCGTTGTTGAAGATTTTGTCTAAAAGCATCACGGACGGGAATACATTTCCTTATTGGTTCTATTCGTTCTCGAGGTAATCTAGCTGTGTAAGATTCCTTAGCTGGTGGCAGCATTAATATTGGTGATGATTTAATTACAGCAGCAGAGGAACGAGTGACCTTCTTCTTGCAAATCCATAATTCGAAACAGAGTTCATTTTCATATGTAATACTATCATCTCATTCATTTCGTTGTGAAACAGTCAGCCGCGGCATTTGGTGGGGTGATTCTAAGGCTGTTACAAACTGCTGTCAGAGATGCTCTAGTTGTAGCAGCATCAGCAGCAGCCGCAGATGGATGAATCCCTTATAATGAATTAAAAACTATCAGATAGGCTCTGAAATGAACAAGATGAAAAGCTGCATCGGCTCCGTGGGCAATTATCCCACCAGCTGCATTCCCAGAACCAATGTCCTTAAACCAAAATTTGTTAATTGCAAAGCTCTTTCAGTATTCATCGCTAAATGAATAAAATTTAATATTGTGATCGCTGTTGGGACATACTCTGTCACATCCTTTATCATCCGCTTATCAATTCAATATTAAGCGCCCCTGAAAACATTCCTATCATTGTTTTGTATTGTAACAGATGTTCCAGCATGATATGGCCCATCAGCTGCTTGTCAATGTTTCCCCTTACCTCAAGGAGCGACTTATGTGGTAACAGATAACTATCGTTGTCCACAGTATTAATTGTCCTCTGTCCAGCCTGGTTAGAGTCGTTTGTGTTTTCATCAAGATAATCAATGTATTATAACTCAGTTGTTTAATCATCTGAGTCTTTGAGTTTATTAAACTCCAGATAATCTAGTGTTGGCATTTTGTTTGTTGTTATTTATACAAAATTAAAATCTAGATGATCTTGTTGCTGTAATTGTTGAATGTTTACGTTTTCGTAATATCTATTTACCCTGCGGTGACACAGTTTTATAGTTGTTTTTTATCAATGCAGCAGCTATTTCTCTGTTTGGCGCAACCTAATTAACTACTTTTCTTTTTTCAGCACTGTTGCCATTGGGTCAGCTGGTTGACATATTATTTTATCAGCATGATTTAGCCAACAGTTGTTCCTGCAGCTGATGCTACCGCACAGTAAATACTTGTCTTAGATCAGCTGGAATTGGTGCTATTTTTCGGGCTATTCCGGGTATCATTTAAATAAAACTAATAAAATTATTTCCACCAAATCCACCCATTATTTTTCTTCTGTACATTCTACGGTTTCTCGGTATTTTTGTTCTTGGTCAAAACTTAACCTGCTTTTCACAAAGGCAGATAATATGTAACCTGCTCGTTCTTGGGATCGGTTTCCCTACCTGTTTGATCAGTTATTACCATCCTGATCCTAGTTATCTTTTTTTCAACATTAATCGGGTAATAGATCATCTATCTTGGTTGAATTTGCAGCAATGATCATGGTTGGACTTTTGGTGAAAATTATTAAATTATTTCACCTCTGCTATCTGCCAGTGTAAGAGAGCCCTATGTTGTGTATTTGTTAGTGCATCTCTTCTTCGTACATTGTTTAAGATGTTATATGTGTTTAAGATAATACTCATAAACTGAAAAGCCATCATATGCGAATTTATCCACTTTTCCATGAACTAATTTTTTTTAATTCCTCCAAGTATTGTAATAACACATTTTCAAAATGTCGAATAAAAATTAATTTTTATTGCGTTTTCTTCTCGTTTTGCCACAACGTCAGAAAATGAATTTTCTATTTGATTGATCAATTTAGCACCTTTTTGCTTAATTTATTAAGCATCTACTTTATTAAAATGTGTACTTGAAATAATCCTTAACTCATCATTATAAAAATCAATTACATCAAACATCTTGTCTGGATTACGGTTTTTAAAAATTCCGTGTGTAATGGTCCTTAGTCCAGGTTCTTCAGACAAATTTCCACGTCGAGAATCATCAATTAGCAACATATCAATTATGTTTTTCATATCATCAACTTCAGTTTTAAGTTTTGTAACTTCGGTTTTCATTTGATTTGATCCATCACCTATAACATCAGATTATCCTATTTCCTTGACTGATTTTAGTATTGCTCGTTCAGGAGTTGACTCAAGTGTTTTGCACCGAAAAGAACTGATGCCATTGGTCTAAAGAGTTTTTAAAGATCCTGTTCAACACCAATAACCTGGATGATGTCCAAGATCTTTTCAAAAGTTTCTGTTGTTCGCTAAGTTTACGCAATATCTCTAGATCATCCATTATAATAGATCGTTGTTTAAAATGTTTTATTGGGCTGTGGACAAGTTATTTTGACGTATGATAGTTAAGTGCTTTTGACATTTCATTGTCAATTTCAGCTCCTGTGTTATATGTTTCTTTAGGTGTGATCAACGGCAGCAAAGGATCAGCAATAATGCTTAGTGACTGATAACACTGTGTGTGATTCGTGATCCAATGCTTGTTATCAATTTATTTTGTTTCATTCCCATCGAGGTCTTTGTGATGTGGAAATGTATCGTTATAAATCTTCATCACGGTTTTACTTTTCATTTTTCTAAAGCATTCAGGCTCTTGCGTCCACCCTCAAATATTTTTCGAAAAATCGAAAACGTAATATATTTATTTATCTTTGGTCTGTAGAGTTCCTCTTCGTCTTCTCTAATCATTTAATATTTTGCCATTTTCTTTACATTATTGATTTTAGATGCCCGATCCTTCATTTCTTTCAGGTTAATATCTGAATGAGTTGTGTTCAAAATACGAATATTATCAACAGCACGATCACTCCATAAAATTAAAGCAACGTCATCTTTTTGATAATTAGCAAAGGTAAAATCAATTAAATGCTTAAAATTAAATTTATCTTTGGAAAATACTGAGCAGTTTCTGATGTTTGAATTGTGTCAAGTTGTCGTTTCTCCTAGCCATGACAGCATATTGTTTCTCAACTATCAAAACCCTCAAACGTAATTCCTTTATTTTTCTACTTTTGCTGGATCAACTGCTGTATCAGCTGAATTCGCATCAAGTATTGCAGTTGTGACAGGTTGGAACAGTTTTGCTGTCTCCCCTTCCTATTTTTTTTCACCTCCTCTAGCCGCAGTCAATTCCTGTTTCATTTCTTGGCTGTTTAATCAGCTTACACAAGATTTCCTTGTTATCCATATTAATTTGGTCACACACAAATTGATCAACATTATGTCGAAACATCTTTGATCTATCAATGCTAAATTTATCGAATTGCAAGAAATTATGTGTGTTACCTGTTCAATGGTGATATAAATCAGCGAACGTTTCCTTAGAGTCATCACCTCGTTTCTCTCTAGAGATGCTCTGAATATCAGTGTTATCTTGTCCAGAAAACAAAATGAGACAACCTGTGTTACGTTTGATAAAACGATCAACACTGAAAAAGCCTTGTATGGTATAAATTGTATTGCATCGTTTGTTTGTTCACAAAGAAAAAGATGATTTTATCTTTTCCATCTCACTGTGCTCTAGTGGTATATCATCAAATACAACAATTGTAATTTCTGATGCATCTAACCCAGAAACCGGTGTCTTGCTCAGGACCTTCAAGCATAAAATCATCTATTGCTCCAAGCTCATTGCGCATTTTATTGTAATCTTGAACCAAATGATATTTATCTTGATGTGGATTAAACGAGTAAATATATACTTTATCGTTGTTAAATCCATTGTTAAGTAAAAGGTTCATTAACAAGTTTGTTTTGCCAGATCCAGTTCGACCAATATTGAATAATGACAGTTGGACAAGTTAAAAAAATTCTTTATGACAGATCACATTTTCAGCATCAAAATTAATTATTTTCTAGGTATACTTATATGTTATACAAAATATTTAATAACTTGAGATAATTTACTAAGTTTGGAACGGTTATTGGTAATAAATCTGATGGCAATGTTGCTGCTGGTTATGCAACGTTTCTGAGCTGGTAATACAATGACAGGTAATTTAAACATGTCGGGCAAAGACATTATAAATCTTAAAACTTCTTATCCACTAGAAAATGCTAATGTGACTTAATCCGCTAGTTTAATTTAGTTGAGTGCAGTAGATGAAAAACAAGTGACCTGCTTTTTTTGACAGCTTATCTTCATTTTCCAGTTGATCTAACCCGTATTTTGCTCGTTCACGGAACTTACCAACGACACAATATAAATGAGTTGGCATCAAATGTAGTAAATAATAATGTTTGGTTTAAGGTAGAGTGTCAAATGCTGTAGCAGTTCACAAATTTGCTTTACGAGGTCGATTATTGATTGTGAAAGATTGTATAACTGGAGGCTAGAGGGATTGAATGACGACTGAATAGTCACAATCAGTTATCAGGCGACAAATCCGACTTATTTTCTGTGACAGATGCATCGATCTATAAATAGTTCACATTATATTGTGTTAACTCACAAGGTATTAATCCTGTTTTAAACTATCTTCAAATTTACACACTTAGTGATCAAGTTTAGATATTTTGTAAGACGTAAAATAATGGCTATCAATTTAGAAATGTATGAATCATTTTATGAACAGGTTTTAACTGATGCGAGGTGCTCAGTTCTATATCCGATGCTGAAAAATGAGGAAAACGCTGATCGAGAGAAGTTCACAATCGATCGTGAAAGGCGAACAATATTCAATCTGTTTATGCAATGAGACGTGAATAACTAAGTAAAAAGATTGATGACTGCAAAGTATTTGCATTTTTCTAACAAATATGGAATCAACAATATGGGGGATGAGACTGAAGACTTGATTGATAAAACAATAAATGAAATGTATCCAGACTGCACGTGTTCATTGTTAACTAAGAACACATTAGCAATGAAAACGTACGAAAATCATAAAATAAAACATAAGTTAATGACTGATCATTGTAAAAGTAGAATACATCTGATATAAAATAGCAAACAATCCGTGTTGGACTTCATAGGAGACGACTGCATCACACGCTTGGATTAAGATTGAATGACTTTGATTTGTTGATAAAGATGTGTGATTATCAAACATATGTAAGAATTTTGCCGACATTGCATAGTATAATGTTCAGCAATATAATAAACAGCGTAAACTATTTCAGAATGTATACAGATGCTGAGTACTACTAAGCGTTCAGTATCGATACAGAAAAATGTATGTGCAAGCTGGATATATTAATGGGTTCGCTAATATTTCATTGGTTATTGATTATTGATTATTGATTCTCTACACTGGACATACGATAGAAAATTAACTACTGATGAAAAAACAAATTGTTTAGAAAATAAAACCAAATGGTCTGCTGTTATTAGGTAAAGGAGACTTTTTTTTCCATATTTTATGGATCTGGAAAGTGGTGATTTTATTGTAATCATAGTGTTTCTCTTGTTGATGAAAACCTCGTCGTTAGATTAATTGTTGATAACTCGATTATTGATGATAGTAGAATTGATGATTTTAGCTGATGCCTACACCATTGTCTAATGGCACTTATTTTTTAATCAAGTTGTTGATTTTCTTGTCAAGTACGCAGTTGATTTCGACGAAAAACATATCAATAAACCTAGCATAGCTAATATTAGTACAGCTGGTCAAATATCAATATTGTATTTTACACAACAATTTTCTTTGGAAGAAAACGAAAGATCAACTGATGTAAATTCAATTTATTTTGATAAATGCAAGTTGTTTCTTTTAACTAAGAACACTGGTTTTACAGACGCAAATTATAATTTGCCAGCTATAATAAAGTAGTGTCTGGTGGTAGAACTAATCGCGTTTATTTTGACCTAATAGTTGATTATGATGCGTATACTATAATTGTATATGCTTATTCACTTTTATTTGAATTATCTCTTCATTCAAAATAATGAGGCAGTCGTTTTACTAAAAAAAGCAATTAATTTTATCAATGAATATAACGATTTTTACAGAATTCATAGAGCTAGAAATTGTACTGGCTTAACGCTTGCTTTGATTAAATTTGATCAGTCCCTCACCAACTAGTGTTGAACGTGAATAATAGAGATGACCCCATTATTCGACAAAAACAAACGTTTTCTTAATGATGTTCTAAACGACGATTTTGCTAACGCGGTAAAACACAAACTTGCAAGTATTGCTGATGATCCTGGTGCTTTCGGCTGCGTTGGAAAATAAGGAACAGCTTGTGTTGTTTTAGAGATGTACTTCACAATAGTATCGCCACTGGATATTGTGAAAGATGCCCTTAGTTTTGTTGATAGTGTAGAAGCAGCTGGATTCATCAACGACAGAAGAAATATTGCCCAATTTGGGCAAAGTTGTTCGACAAGTGTTTTCTGCTAAGGAAAAGGATCAGCTGAAAGATAAATACTCAGCGATTTTCAACAAATATAAATCATTTCTCATTCAGACAGAGAATGTTGATTTTGCTACAGTTGTGAGCAAAGTTACCCCAAAATCTATTATCGGGACTAGGGAAGAGTAATGTTGTCAACAGCAGATAATAATAAAATTTTATTTAGATTTTAATCATATATCAAAGCACTTACCAGGTGAAGACAAAATTATGTTAATAGCATATGACACATATTATCACAAAACAATTGCTATATTGAGAAGCTGTCTTATACAAATTACAAATACTAGAATTACCTGATTATCTACCATCAATAGTAACACCTAGTGGACTTGCAACAGTTGGAGCATTAACTATTTCCATTTTGTTGAATTGTGTATGGTGTTGGTGTTGCATTAGCAACGAAGTAACTGGTCGGTATTTCAAGGAAGACTCCAGTCGAATAAAACGGAGTTTGGTTAATATAGATGATATTAATCTTCACTTATAGTTGAAGAAATAAGTTATTTTTACTGCTTAATAACACAAAATAAATACACAAACAAGCGTTCGATCTGAACAATGTGGAAGTTTATAACGAATACAACAAGCTGATGACAAATGATGAAATATTTGAATCATTTAACAAGAGTAAAATAATAAACGCCGAAGTTGATCTTTCATTCTAAAGACTTAAAAAAAAATTACTTAATAGCTAGCCCAGGTAAAATTTTTGGGTAGTTGGGACAGGTGCCAATTTTGTCCAACCAGTAAAATATTTAGCAAAATAGAAAAGCAGATAGTTGATTTTTCAGCACATGTTGAAATCGTAATTGGGGTTAATGATAGTTATAAAATCACGTGATAGTTTAGCAAGATTAGAAAAACTTTCACTTATTTTTCAGCACAAGCTGAAAAATTGATTAAGACAACAGAGGAAATCAATAGAACTGAATTCAAATATCTTGAGGAGGATGTTCACTGATCACCAAAACAAAAATGATTGAGCAATAACCGTTCAACAAACAGATACGCCATTATTACTCAACAAAAGACTGTCATAGTAGTAATGCAAAGGGAGAACTTTCTGTATCTCTGTAGAATGATTTAATATCAAATAGATTTTTAGTTTTAGATGTGGTTCTGTGCACAATTGTTGTACTAGTTTGGTCTACAAATACAACTTCATTTTGTATTTAATTAATGTAGTTAAATGCAAAAATGATTTTAAAATCATTAAAATTTTAGAACGCACTTAAATCACAGATCGAACCTTAAATGACTGAAAATGTTTCACATTATACTAGATTCGGAGGGGGTGGAGAGGACTCTTATTTTGCATTTCTACTCCTAATTTGCAAAAAGTTCAAAAACACTAGAGATTCTAAGATACTACGTTTCTAATATGTAACACTGCCCAGAATATTGCATGTAAAAGACTATTTGAACAAGACAAGTGTAATCACAAACAATCTATGTAGTTATTGTGGAGAAAGTGTAGCAACCGCTCAACATTTGTTTACGGAATGTGATCGTACTAACGATGTTTGGTCCAAACAATGCAAAACTCTGGATTACAAAAAACCTTCATAATCTCTGTAAATTATTCTAGACGATAAATCAAAACCCTCTTAAGCTTTAAATTGCATACATTTTTTCCGATATATATATATATATATATATATATATATATATATATATATATATATATATATATATATATATATATATATATATCGTTAAAAAGTTGAATTATTTATTTTCAAATATTTAAAGGCGACTATGGTTTGAAGACATTTTGTCCAGGGTTGCTGGCTTACGATCTGAAAAGGCCTAAAATTGGCAAAAAATTAAATCTTTCACTGCACATACTCACACAGATAGCACATATACAAGCACGCCACCCCATTAAAGTGAAATGCTACCTACATTTCATTAAATATGGACAATAGATCAAGGCATTTTTGCACGATGTATTGGATTCATTGTCATATTATTTTTATTCTTGTCGCCTTTCTTTTCAAGTGTCGCGCGGGTGTCCTATTACAATTTGCTAAGTTGTATGCTTATGAAGTATCGTAATATTTTATTAATCTGAATTATTATCAAACGTTTGTGCATAAACTTAGGTTGACCCATGGAATGGGGAGCAGAATAGTATCTCTGATTGCAGGATGTAATGTTCTTGTGTGTCTCTCGCTGTGTGTGTGAGAGAGAGAAAGCGACAGACACAGACATACATAGTGAGTGACAGAGAGACAGAGAGAGAAAATATTGTTGAAATGCAAGTTGATGAATATATAGTACTGAGCTTCTTCTGAAGGAATCGGCCAAGATATACTTTGTTATGTATCATACCAGGATAGTTATTTAATCAACTCACTATATTAGCGCCCTAAATTTCATTCGATTACATGAAAGTTCCATAGGTCCTAAGGATGTCTTTCCCAGCGATAAACCAACATAATCAACTATTATTTGTGTTAATCAGAATCACGATTTTAGCTTATAAAAACGCATCAATTTTGGATAATGTTTTATGACAAGAAAACAATAAGTAATGTGTCATAAAGTCTACGGATTATGTAACACTGAGTAAGAGTGTTAACAATTGTATACGCCTTGATTTATTTATGGCACTTAAAAGAAATATTGATACTATATTATCGTGGAATTTGTGCACAGACGTTTGATATGATACCCCCAACTAAAGACTGAAGACATTTCAAATATCCACAATTGTTTAAAGTCACTCGCCCTAACAGTATCCATAGAACATTTTAAGCGTTAGGATTTTGTCTGCCTTAAATTAACCACAAAACAGTATCTAGTGGAGGGACTAATACGTATGACACATATAATCATGCATTTCAACAGTTATATAAATTATATAGATAATTTGTGCCGGACAGACAAAGAAACGAAATATCCAAAGTACATTAGTATAGTTATTTAATGTAGTTATATTTGCCGCAGGATAATCAATACTACCAAATTGTATTGAATATTGCCCCTGTCAAACTATCGAACAGATGCAATAAGTCAATAATCAAGTGTGACAATTGCTTTTATTCAGCAATAATGATCAACACGTATCCTGAAATTCCTACAAATAGTTTTAGAGTTATGAGAATTGCTCAATTTT
The DNA here is from genome assembly GCA_028554795.2 of Sinohyriopsis cumingii. Lineage (NCBI taxonomy): Eukaryota > Metazoa > Mollusca > Bivalvia > Unionida > Unionidae > Sinohyriopsis > Sinohyriopsis cumingii. The sequence goes on from CM068828.1 coordinate 202,170, forward strand.
CAACTTATTTCACAAAGAAGACTCCAACAACAGCATTTTCATCATAATGTCTGGCATTTTCATACTTGTATCTGAACAAAACCGACCCAATATATAGCTAAAATAAGTCAGTAATTAAATAATTAAATGCAGCAAGGATGTATGTCCTGCATAACAGATATCGAGGCATAAGAGTTCATTCGAAAAGAAAATAATTTCGGTTTTCCTTTATAAACAGCATTTGACCAACCCAAAGTATGCATTCTTTCTATTATTGAATAATATTCAGCTCACTTCGATTTCATACGATTCATTTGTTTTCTCTTTTCTTGTGTTAATATTCCCTTTTTAACGTGCGAACTTGAGGACAGAATGCATTTTGAGACCAAAGCCTTATTGGGGCTCTATAAAATAACAAAAGACCAGTTTCCAGATGTCTGAATAACATGATAGGAAACAATATACGGTCAGCTATAAAAAAGAGACAATATATAGACTTGTATTAAAAAATTTAAATCATTACAGGAAATATGTTAGACAAATGAATTATTTATGACAAAGGGAGAAAACACTTCTTTTTTCTTTATTCGTGCGCTTTCCTGCGAATATCCGTTGCTATTCGAGCGACCACTCCACTGTTTCAGGCATCTGCATATTTTTCGACACTGTTTTAGAATGTTTAGTTTAAACTATTAGAATCAGGTACATACATTGTACACCTTATTGTCAAATTGTACATGATACATATAGAGACAGCTTTAATTTGCCATATTAATAAGTTGGCAAGGTTTACATGAATCCAGCAATGTTTCTTATCACAATATTTGTAGCTTTAAGGCACCCTTGTACAAAATATGCGATTACAATGGGAACAGAAGCATAAAGCATCGGGAATGGTTTATTAGTCTCTCTGTCAAATCAATACATGAAACTGAAATTTTGTGCAATTTCCTTTTGTAGCTAAATGCTCTACATATGTTGCGGATAATAACAGCTTTTAGAAACTGTATATTTTAAAGTTCGTCAATAAGACAAATATCTATTTTATTACTACTTTCCTGTTCATTCTTGTTACGCTGACACGTATTTTGATGTAAGAACCAGAGAGTTCATATTATTAACTATTATAAAATCATTTAAGAATTCCAATTCATTGCGAATACGAGTAGATGATGATGATCATAATCCGTTACAAGTACCATTTGATCAAAGACAATTTTTATAACCATAAGGAGTAGAAATGTTGACATCGCTGCATAGAAACAAGCAGAATTTTTTATATATAACATTAACAGTGGCTGTGGAAAAGAACGTTTACTGAATAGATTTCTTTCTCTTTCTACTGGTTTCAATATATTATATATATATATATATATATATATATATATATATATATATATATATATATATATATATATATATATCACGATGGATGGGATGCTTCTGAATATCCTCACCTTTCGACTCTAACACCCTATCTGAATGGTCATCTTTCTGTCGTGATATTTGACGGATTTCAGCAATATTGGTGATTTAATGTCGTAGTTAGTTGTATATATTCCATACACAAATGTTCACATGTCATTTGTTTACCGAGAACGTGTCAAATATGTTTCAGATAGCATTTAAGAGAAATACTAGTTATTGCATATATATATATATATATATATATTAATCTTCGATTTTCAAACTTTTGGTTTTCACACAGCTCGGGTCTGAATGTGTCCACAAATGATCAAAATATTGAAAGTAAAACAGCTTATACGAACCACTTACCTCCGATATTAAATTTTTTTACAACGGGCCAGGCTTGCGGAATGACAATGAGCAATTTTATATTTTACTAAAGACATTTAGGAAACATTTTACCAAGGAATTTCCTAATATAAATTAAAAGCAACCGAAGTATCATTTATTTTTGATATTTGCATTTGTTCACCGATCTGATGGTGATAATATGCAAAATTGCGTAGTCGTTCATAAGATACCATAAGCACATGACCTAGTGGTAATTGCGATAATAGCTCAGGCTAGGTAGATAATAGTTTCGCACTGTTCGTTGTCAGTTTATTGCATTTATCTTAATCAATACCTGGCACACGTGATCCCTTGCTGAATTCAGTACACTTGAAAGGATTGTTATTCGCCATATGAATTGTAGAAGTATAAATTCGTATTCTAATGAGTTTCAAAACCGGGTCCGCGCGATACGTTACTCATCGCTTTGCCTGCACGAATTAACTCCCTTAACCCCTCTATAAAGCACACATACCCAAAAATAATACGTTACAATGACACTTAGACAACCATGCGCAGAAGACATGCCCATTTATCGACCATGTATTTAATTCAAATTTAAGTACACAGTCATTCCGGATCCATAGGAAATGTCGAGGAGGTCATGGGTGTTCGGTTTATGCGTACAGGCAGAGTCTTTAAGTATGTATGTATGTATGTATGTATGTATGTATGTATGTATGTGTGTGTGTGTGTGTGTGTGTCCGTGCGTGCGTGCGTGCGTGTGTGTGTAACAAGATCCACACTTTCGATGTATTCCTCTGTTAAGTTGTTAATGGGTTAAATTAACTCACTGCTAATGCAAGATTTTTGTAAAGTAAGATTCAGTCTTGTGGATGGATCAATAATAACATTAGGATTTATTTGCATGCCGGTCTGGAATAAACCACTGGTAATTATCTATTTGTCATCCGTTTTCGTTAATGAAATGCTAGAGACCACAGACGTGACCCTTGTCACTTCTTCATCATAGGACTGAGGGACTAGCAGCAATATCTGCCCTCGAAAGAAGAACAAAGGACATACTGTCACAACCACCACACCGACAAAAGAGAAAGGAAAGAATAGAAACGTATCCGTTGTGATATAGCCACTGTTGAGTTTTAAAATCAGACTGAAACAGTAACATGGTTTTGCAGATTTATTTCAGGTGGATTGCTTTAGTATAAGCCATGTATCTTTTCAGACGCTTTGTCTCAGGTGGTTTGCTTTAGTATCAGCCATGTTTATTTTCACACGCTTGGTTTCAGGTGGATTGCTTTAGTATATGCCATGTTTATTTTCAGTTCCTTTGTTTAGTAAAAGTGCAAATATATGTTTATTGGAATTCAACAGTAATTATGAACTTATTCGAGCACTGTCACCGCAAAAATTAAAAAAAAAGTTATATCATCAACGAAGATGCTCGTGTAAGTGGGTACATAGGAAAAGTACCAACAACAAGAGAAGAAACACAAATATGAAAGTTTGCTGATGAAACAAGGGAAAATGTGAAAACCAATGGAAACGTTATTTTTTAGTTTTGTACATAGTTTTCTTCTAAACTATTTCCTGTTTCCACTTATCAGATGATGTAAGTCATGGATATGTGAAACTTTTTAGTAGATCTTTTCAAAGTCCACGTTCTACCTATAATTACGTCAGTAAAGGGAAAAGTTTTGATTTACTCATTTGCCTGACTTTGATTGATGTTAATATGCACGAAGTCAATTTAGTGATAAAAGAAATATCTAGACAGAATTCCATTGCATTATAAGGGAGCTTCCGGTCACTCCAAATGTTCAATGTTTCCATTTTGGAATTAATAGTTCTTGCAAGCTGTTTGCAATCCAATAATGCCTTAATGGATGTTATCGGCTTTACGTTACACACCTACTTTTAAAGTTCTTTCATTAATCTGCAGCTAAGGCCTCATTATGAAGATAAATTTTCCACCGCAAGCAAGCTGTTTTAAGCTAATTGGAATTGCCCAGACAGAGATCCTCACTGTGATTCCAGACCATAGAAATTTAGTGTTCTAAGCATTTATCAGATAGTAACATGGTGTGCAGCTATCCATTATAGTCAGACCTTCATTACGTAGTAACACTGCGCATCATTGGCAGGCAAATTCAAACTAAATATAATAGCTGTTGATTAGGTCGGGATGAGTGCTGATAATTATAAACATCTCATGACTTTGAGCTCCTTTACAGAACTTTTTAGATCTGTACTTGAAAAGAAGACTTCTCAAAATTTTAGATTTTTGTGATGTTTTTTCTAACAACCATCAAGTCTGATTTAGGCTAGGCTGTTCATATACAGTTCATGTATTTTGTCTTTATTTTCTTCTAAAAGAAAATTGAAATTTTAAATTTTAAAATTGTACTTTTATTCATTTTAATAGGGTTTTAACAATATGTGTAGGATAAGGCTGTGTAAGCAATAATGTCCATCGAAAAATTATAAAATAATATATAATATTTGTCATAAAATCAAATTTTTGTCCGTTATGCGGGGGAGAAATCTGCCATTTTAGTATGGCATAAGTGTGCGTCAAGGTGAAAATCTTTCGCCAATTATTTTTAGCAATTACCTAAATGGCTTTAGGATACTATATGTTAAAAAATACTAGTGTGCAGTTACAATTTTGTGGTCACTCAATGTTCGTTTGGCTTCAAATTTTATACCGTATAACACTTTTGACACTGTAATTTTTGTTACTGACGAAAAATCTTTCCTACATGATTCAAATGTTATACCGTATAACACTTTTGACACTGTAATTTTTGTTACTGACGAAAAATCTTTCCTACATGATTCAAATGTTATACCGTATAACACTTTTGACACTGTAATTTTTGTTACTGACGAAAAATCTTTCCTACATGATTCAAATGTTATACCGTATAACACTTTTGACACTGTAATTTTTGTTACTGACGAAAAATCTTTCCTACATGATTCAAATGTTATACGAATAATCAGAAAGAGTGAAATCGAATATTAGTTTCACATAGACAAAGATTTCTATTTTAGTAAATGAAAAGATGACAAATATAGATTTACTATTGGTAACAATCTAAGAGATATTGTACTGAATTTAAAGATGTATGCGTCATTTTCTTTCTTAAAGTCGAAAGTTTGTTAAGTTAATAAAATACAACATTGGGCAAGCTACAAAAAACACTGCATCGACTTTACCGAACATTATGTACTTCGGTCTTCCCACAAGGCTGCAGTTGCATCTGTTTGGATCATAGGGCAGTTTATAGTGATGCCTTGCACTGAGGCACCATGCCCCAGACATGTAGCATGATGTCCCACCCAGTCACATTATCCTGACACCAGGGTCAACCAATCCTAAAAACAACCTCTTAATGCTGAGCGCCTAGCAAGGCAGCTGTTAGTACCATTTTTAAAAGTCTTTGTAATGACTCGGCCGGGTTAGAACACGCGACCTCCCGTATCCAAGGCGGACGCTTTAATCACTAGGCCACTAGAGCGGTCAATATTCCAAAACGAACCCAAACACATGACAGCAAAAGCTTCAAAGGTATTTATATACAGGAGTGTCAATCGCCGGCAGCTCTATCATCTTAGGGACTATGTTCCAATAGATTAAAAGATTTCACCATGGAAAACTATTTAATAATGTTACCATGATAACGTTTAGGATTCCTTATCATAGATTCCTTGTTCAAGACAACACATTGTTTGCGGAAAGGAAATGCAACCATGGAGATACATAAAGACATCGGGGACAAGTAGCATTTTTTATTTATTTGTCCCAATTTTCATGAAGAATGGGATAAGTTTTGAAATATTTTCTATTACCGGAAAGCCTCTACATCAATTTCCGAAACCTTATATGTTTCATACCTTAAATATTCTCAGCATGTTTTTTTTAATGTTTTCTAATTTCATGGTGTTTGTTTTTGTAATCATATCATTATATGTTTTTTTATCTTATAGGTGTTGTTTAATGTTGTAAAGCGCTTAGAGCTTCTAAAGATTAGGCGCTATACAAAGTCCTCATTATTATTATTATTATTATTATTTTTATTATTATTATTATTATTATTATTATTATATGCCACAAATGATCACAAAAGGCCCCGAAATCTTGCCAAATTTGTTCCGCTAATAATGATCAAAATATCATAACTCTGTGATATTTCTGGAATTCGAGAATGTTTATATACTTGTCTAAACTATTTATTCTCTTTTACAACTTTTGTACACCCCAAGATAGCCATTGTATTATGTCCTAACAATCTGATCTTATGTCTAGGCAAATGTAATATTACTTCCGAACGTTTAATATTCTAGCTGTGATTGTAAACGTTGTGCAGTGACGTGATCTGTATCTCCATAGGTTAGTGACGTCGGTATAAAAAATTACAGCAGTTGTGGTACACTCATATTCCTCATGGAGTGGATTACATGATAGAAGTAAATACGTGCAAGGTAGAGGCATACATAAGCCCTATAAGACATGACCAAGAACAGTAACCGTGAGTAAGAGAACTCTCAAGTTAGTACATGCTTTAGCGAGTTTACTCCCATCATTTAAGGCCCCCCAAAACGATTATGTAGAGTCTGCTAGACATTTACATCGGAAGAGGGACAAGGTATATCCACTGAGGGAGTTCTCTCTCTCTCTCTCTCTCTCTCTCTCTCTCTCTCTCTATATATATATATATATATATATGTATATATATATATATGTATATATATATATATATATATATATATATATATATATATATATATATATATATATATATATATATATATATATATATATATATATATATATACATACATACATATACAGAATACAAATCATATGGCGAATAACAATCCTTTCCAGTGCACTGGATCCAGCAAGGGATTGATTAAGATAAATGCAGGAAAACTGAGAACGAACGAGCGCTTTCGAGTCTTTAATAAGTCCTTGCCAAAGGCAAATACAAAACATAGACAAGACAAACAAATAAAACAGACATGCATTTGAGAGATTACAGATGATGATCTATGCGTTTCAAGTATGAAATACTATTCTAATGTATTTTAGAAAACATGGAGATTTACAGATTGGGCCCAATTATGGCATTATCAAGATAAGCAGTATCAATCGTTGCGGTATTTGTTTGCCAAATGCTTTAACACAATTTCTCAGCGCAAGATAGGCTATACATGGAGGTCAGTACAACTGAAAGTGAAAGAATCCGGTTCAAACACCGGTAAGAACCACCGATTCACATAAATTTACTGGCAGCTTTCTGACATGCCCACACTGGCCGAGTCCAAGTCCTGTAACCAAGCAAACGGAGTTGAGATGGTAGTTATTATTAAAGGCTAGTGCTTTTGACTACTCGGACATCCGGGGCCCCTTTTGCGAGATAAATGGAGTGCATGTAATATTTCACAAAATATTTAATCGCTGCTTCGTTTGAATGCCTCATAAAGACTTGTAAAAAATAACACAACATATTGATGAATGAATTAACTTAGAAAGTTCCTTATAAAAGCAACGGTTTGAGCTTGGTATATCTTTTGAGAACAAAAAAAAAGATTCATCATTATTTCAGATTTGGCAGGAAAAAATAAAAGCGTTAACGTTGTGTGCAGATGAATGTTGCGATGCTGCTGATGATGACTATGACTACGATATTAAAATATTAAGTGAGTACAGTAGAATGAGTAGTTTAAGGTTACCAAGGTTAAATCTGTTAGAGATGTGTATAGTATTAATATAAAGATGACATATAAACTATACAACAGAACATGTCATTATGAATATTTTGAATCACAGATGTCCTCTTATCGTGTTGGTACGGGGGCTGGACTATGTCTTCAACTCGGCATCAAATCATATGAACAGCTTTGTCGGCCAGGCGGATCTGTTCGCGAGTATTATCGGGCTCGTCGTCGAAGATTAGCAAACAAAATTATGCAAGATGAAATAGTAGACGCTGTTGATGAAACAGACACAGAAGTAAATCAAGTAATAGCTGGGATAGAAGCTATTCTAGTTTCTGATTTTGGCAGAGTAAAAAAACAATAAAACAAGTTAATAACGGACTTTATAGTTATAGAAAGATTCGTCTTTTATGTAAGCATGACGACTGTGATTCAGTTAAGACTAATCGTGCAGGCTCATGCAATACAAATACAAAACCCGATGTGTAAGACCGATATACTTACGTTATTGCGACCTATAGTTGTCACAGACAGTCCACAACCATCTACGGTAAAACAGCTTGAACAATTTGCGCGAGAGCATAGTAAACAAATAACTAGAGGTGCAAGAAAAGCCGACATACTTGCATACTGGCATTATTAGGTGTATTTGAAGATGACCAAAACCGTCGTCGAATTTCAACGGCTACTGCTATTCGGTCTGCACACATACCGCGAAGAAATTACAAGTACCTGAATTTAAGTTTCCCAAGTGCATGGGTGAATTAGAGATTCATAAGGTAGCTGTCCAACGCATATACCAGGACTTATATCAGTGTTAAAGCTCTTTGATACACCAGTAGTTAAATTGGACATTGTTCTTAATGCGCATTTAATTGTGCCGCTCAATCTTGTGAAGGGTTGATTTCCTATGGAACCAGTTAAGTAATTTCAAACTCAGCTCGCGCATTAAGTTTTGATCAGACCTGAAGTCGGCTGTTTTAAAAACATTATTTTGAGACTGTTAACATATGATATGTTGTATGTCATTGGGCCTGATCAACCATTAAGATGTTCTTAAGGATATAACGAAAGCGTTGATTGGCAACGTTGACTCGATTTCCACAAATGATGAAGTACATAACATTTTTAATTTGGTTTCAAATGAAAATAGCATTTTCGTGTACAACGATACAATGCGTGAACATTAAATCAATATCACAAGAATATGTTCACAAGGTCTACACAAAATCACCAATGTGAACTATTTAACCCAACGATACGAACACGTGCTTAATGTGATCAAAGACAACAACTGTAATTATGCTGATGATTATTCGAGATATTGACGCGCATGGACTACACTGGGCTTGATGTGCCGCTGACTACTTGTGGGATGCATTTCGTGACATGCTTGATGATGTCGCTAAGGATCTGTGTAATTACCTCGCTTTTGATTTGGAAGGTGCTCCCAAATAAAAATATTTAATTGGACTGGACTAGAAAGCATATCTAACAACAATTACGGGATCATAACAAGTATATAAAATGTCTATGTCAAGGAAGAGTATGATAAACAGCGTCGTAAAGCCTCTCATGAACATAGTGAACTGATATGTAATAATGTAAAAGTACGTACTCGGACTTCTGGCTTTTGCCATGGCTGGAAGCAGTTTTGTTTGGCTCGCCTGGTAAGATACCTCTTAAGAGAAGAGCTTTAATGGACCAAAGTGTAACTAATTTATATTCTGAAGAGTAAGATGTTGAATGGCAACCAAAATGGTATAGGTAAACTATCGCAACGAAATGTATAAAAGTGTTTCTGGAACGAAATTCTGCTGTATGGTGTCCTTTCAATACCCACGTCATCCATCGGTTTATGAAGAAACTAATTTACTTTCGAGAGAAAATGTCATACAAACCTAATTTGAAGAGTACCCCCAAATCTATTCTTGTAAATGTCAGCACGGTTGAAAACACATCCAAAAAAAATTATTGTTAAATTATTGTTAAAGAGAAATCTAGAGAAAAATCTGGGGTGGAAGTGTCATCGGTAAATATGATGGCTGTGTCTAATATTGGTACAGAATGTGTGCCAGGAGCTGATGCGGACATGTCCTTATATACATTGTTACTGTTCGATGAATTTGATAAAAAAGCAGAAAAAATATATTAGGCTACGGACAGGATGATAGACTGAATGAAAAAGGAAGCATTGTAGATATCTTGAGGTCCGACCTTCACGCTGCTAAGAAGGAGACTAAACCAGTGAAACTTAATAATCGCTGATATTGAGGAGAGCTTCATTTTAGCGATGAGAGAGTGACACAATTGCAGAACGATAGTGTTCAAGAGCTCAAGACCCTGGATGAGAAGAACAATGAATTAATTAAATATCTGGAAGGAAACAATCTTCTCACAAAAGCATGACGTAAAACACATTCTGCTGTACTGGGTGAGACAGGACGATTCCAAGAAGAACATCTATCATCTGGTCGAAGACGCTATAGAGAAAAACTTTGGGTTACAACAAGCAGTGAGTACACATTATGTGGGTTGTGAATGCACACGGTGTTCCTACTGATAATCCTGGTCCAGCACCCATTACAATAAAATCCAGTTGTTAGGTAGATAGGGAACTGTCAATGACCAGTGTTACAAATTTGCAAGGCTCCAAGAAGAGACTAGTGACTGACCTGCCGATTCCGATGGAAATAGAAAGAGGGAGACTGGCTAAGAAAGTTTATTAGATTCTTAAAAAAGGGAGCTTCAGACAAGAAAATGAGAAAAAGCCTCGATGGCTGGTTGAAAACAAGAAATGATGCCAACGATAGTTGGGCACATAGAGTTATCAAATATCTGACCAGATATAATACTATTTCACTGTATACTATGAGATGCATCTTACAGTCAAAGCTTTGGAATTCTCCTTTGTATCAGCAAACATATATCAATAAATACTTATATTTGTTTTAAAAGCTTCTTCCAGAAAGCATTCTATTTAATAAAATTTCATTCTATTTATAAAAGAGATCCTATTTTACGTCAGGAATGGAATCTGTTTTTTGTACTCTTAGAAAATACACTCCGTACTTTTTTCAAGCAAGCTTTTAGGGTCCACATCATTGCGAACATGACATAGAAATTAAGGAAGACATATAAAATAAGGAAGACGTATAAATTAACAAATGAGCTAACATGAGTAATATACTTATGTGATTCATTTTAGAAAATGAACACAATATCAAATATAAATATGATATATTCAGACCTAATATTTCCTCGCTATTTTCTCTCTAGGAAAGGGAGATAATATTGTATGTATCCTTGCCTTTCTTTACATTATGATTTGCTTCATTCCACTCTGAATAAGGTGCCTCGCTTTAATGAAAATCTGTTTGAAATAAACTATTTCTCTGTCAATTTCCTGTTTTTCTCTTTCAGTCTTTCAAGAATCAACAATAATCAAATTAACTAGGTAAAAAATCACTTCTGTCAGAAACATAATATTGCTTAATGAATATAACTATAACAGATCATAAACAGAAAGTGATATCTTTCCAAAATTTAAAGTTGAACTGAATATGAAACTGTATGAATGTATCCCAACATTACTTTGGGGCCCAGGTATTTGTCTTATAGCCATACAGCTGTTATTTAATCTTTTTGGTTTTATAGACATGTCATGCTTTTGCCATGTGACTGTTAGGAGTTGTGGCTGCTTTCTTTTTGCTTTGAATTCTTCTTGTTTCATTACTACAACCCTTTTTATTATTATTATTATTATTATTATTATTACTATTATTATTATTATTATTATAGATATGCAAATGAAGAATAAGAATATAATGTTATTAAATATTTATGGTCAAAATACAAACTCCTAATTTTTATAACAGTTGAAAACTTACTTAAATAACTTTGGTGATAGCTTGATAATTATAGGAGATTTTAATTTAGTTATGAATTTACAACAAGATACATATAACTAAGGCAGTCTGAACAACCTGGTCAAGAGAAAAACTGATTAAGATCACAAATGAATTCGAGGCCATTGCTATCTCCATGGAGAGCAATTCATGGAGAAAAGAAAAATATCCAGTTGGAGGAGTAGAAACAAAAATGCATGGGTTGATTTTTCCCTGATGTCGGAGAACTTGCTTAAAGATAGTAAAGCAGCTGATATTGCTCCAGGGTATAGAATGGACCATTTTATTTTAATTATTTGTGTGTAAAGTTTGGAACATCGAACCAGGGTATAGAATGGACCATTTTATTTTAATTATTCTGTATAAAGTTTGTAACATCGAACCAGGGTATAGAATGGACCATTTTATTTTAATTATTTGTGTATAAAGTTTGGAACATCGAACCAGGGTATAGAATGGACCATTTTATTTTAATTATTTGTGTATAAAGTTTGGAACATCAAGAAGGGAACGTGATTTTCGAATTTCAATAAATCACTAGTCAAAGTCAAGACAAATACTGAAAACTCAAAAACGATACATTATACTATTTTTCTGATATTTATGTCCAAAATAAAGACAGTGATATATGAAATGTTGAAATATAATTTAATATTAATTACCAGCTATTCTAATAGTTGGTAATTTTTATTAAATTATATTTCAACATGAAATTACCAGCTATTCTAAAGTTATTCGAATGGACGTTATAGCAAAAATAATATCATAATCTTCTTTCATAAAAAGACAAAGATATACTAGAGATAAATATCTAATTAAAGAGATTAATAATTTAACGGAATATAATGCGATAATTAATACTAATTTGGTAAGTGAAATCAAACCTGAATGAATTACAAGAAGTAGGATAAGAACAGCTTAAGGGTCGTATGATTAGGTCTAGAGTTAGAGGGATCGAAGAGGATGACAAAATGTTTAAATAATTTTGCAACTTAGAAATCCGAACCTATCGCAGCAAATATATGAAAAGTGTCATAAAAAGTGACAACAGTGTCATTACCAAACAAAAGGAAACCTTGAAGAAACACAATCCTATTATAAACGTCTATATGCCCGGAGAGATGTAGAAAACATAGTCTCAACTTGAAACTCGATGACTCTGATATTGAAAAACTAAATACAAAAAAGAATTAAGAATTAGAAGGCGAGAGTCTTGCTGATACTTTAAAAACACATGAAAACTTGTGAGAAACCAGGTTCTGATGAGTATTCTACTAATTGTTATAGGAATGATTTAGGATATTTTCTAGTTTGGTCTATTAACTTTGATTAAGAAATAAATATTTTCTCACACACCTCAGAAGGAAAGAAATATTATTTGCAATCCTAAAGGTGATAAAGATAAACACTGGAGATCAATATTTATTCTTCATACTACCTACAACGTGGCAAATATGATTTAAAAAGTATTACCGTATTTGATGATGTTCAAACTGGTTTTTATGACTGGTAGATCTATTTGTGAAAACATCAGAGTATTATACGATGTATAAGATGTCAAGCATGTTATTAAAGAGTGGCTTCGAAAAGGCTTTCTAATCTGTTAAATGCGATTTTTTTATATATATTAAGTGCTAATTTGTTTTCACTATCTATAATTCAATCATATATTAGTTTGAATCATTTTATCATAATATAAACTCGTGTGTAACTGTTAATGGACATATCTCATCTTGCTTTCATATATATATATATATATATATATATATATATATATATATATATATATATATATATATATATATATATATATATATATATATATATATATATATATATATATATATAAAGAGAGAGAGAGAGAGAGATGATGATGATGATGATGCAGACAAGACGATCCACTTTCACCTTATTTTTACTATTTGAAGAGAAACTGTTGTTAATGATTGTAAAGAATAAAGATATAAGTGGTATTAATATAAATGGAAATAAATTTAAAATATCTCAGTATACATTTGATACAAAATTGTTTTTACATGGATTTGAAAATGTTCTTAAAAATGCAATGAAAATTATATGCAAAATTCCTTAACCTAAATATAAACATAGAGAGAAGATGAATAATATTGATATAGGAAGCATGAAAAAGCGACATCCGTTTGTGTATAGATTATAAGTTACGTTGCAAAGAAGATAGTTTCACAATCTTAGGCATTATCGCCTCTACAAATTTAATTCACATGATCAATATAAACTATGATAGTAAATTGAAAGACATCAAAATATACTAAGTGTTCGAAGAAAGTTCCAACCCATATGGGAAAATTATTCTGATAAAATCAATCGCTTTATCAAAATTAAAAAAACATACTCATAAGTTTACCAAATCCTTCAGAATGATTAATTAAATTTCAATGTTCAAAGACAACCCTTTCCCTCAATAAAAACTTATTAGGATATAATAACTTGCTTTATCGAAATTTAATAACATATTAATAAGTTTAACAAATCATCCAGAATGGGTTTTTAAAAAAATATTTAATCCACAAGTACTTGCGGATAGGGATGGTTGACAAGATGAAAAGAAAAGTAAAAAATAAAAGATATGAGGAAGGAAGACTTGCAATGGCTGACTTTAAACTTTCATTTGGTTTCTCGAAATATCCTGGGTCAGAATAATATTTACTAAAAGTACAAAATGTAGCAAACTAATGTAATGCTGTTTGACATTTTGTTAATGATTTTAAAAAGTTTGGTATGAATTAAATCGAAAGGAACATAAAAGATGTCGATACTATATTTTTGAAGGATAATTTGATTCCTTATAACCTATACTATAACAAGTTTTATTTCAAAGACTTGATTCAGATTTTCTTTTAAGCATTATTGTAAAATTAAAATATTATGGTCAGAAGGTTTTTATTTAATACAAATGGTTTGAAGAAAAGGTATAGTGTTTATAAACGATAACGTGCAGAGTAATGGACAATTCCTTTCACAGCTAAAAGTGAATGAGATATATAATGATGGCCCTAACTTTGTTCAGTATGCAGGGTTCTTTAATTCCGTGAAATCGTATTTGAATAGATTATGTATACAATCCCAACTAGAAGCTTTGGAAATACCTTTGATACGACTTTACTTCACCTTGAAACTAATAAAGGTTGCAAAATATTTATATCTTCGTAAAAGACACAAATACTATTAGAAGCTAAAGCACAAATTAAACTGTAAACGCAGTTTAATCTGCCAATTCAATTGGATTGGACAAGACTTTTAACACATTAAAGTACCTAGGACTTTAATGTAATTTGGTTTAAGTGTAACGTACTGCATATAATTATTGCAAGAAACACTTTTCTTGAAGCAACTTGGATAGCAAACAATAATAAATGTTCATTTATGTGGATTCACCTGAAAAATTAATTACCATTTTGGGGAAAGTTCAACTGTAAAACAGTTTCGAAATGATTTAAATTGCATTAACTTTAGAGGCGACACTAATTTCCTGTATACCTTTTCACTTAGAGAAAAAATTGTCGGTATGTTAGAAGCAGGCAATATAATGAATGTTTTATTGCTCCTTTCTAGATGATAGATATATAACATGTGCCATGAAAGAAAACCCCATCACTGCCTTTGTTTGTTGAGGGGTTAGGGGGTTGTTTCCGTTTTGTTTATTTTTTTTAAAATTGTGAGATGGAATTTGCCAAAGGAATACACTAAACTGAATGTTTTGAAACTGAATGGCACATATTAAAACGATAAGAAGGTAAGGGTAATATATAAAGCTTCCAGATTAACGTGGAAGGTAAATGGTGTATGTTAATGAAAATTTAGATGAAAAGGTATTTAATATAAAGGACGGTATATTCATTATAAACAGATGACCAAGGTGACACCATAAAAGTTATATCTTAGAATAAATGTTTACTTCTTACTTCTTTCCGGAATTTTAAAATAGAAGAGAAGTTTATTGTATCAAAACGTTCCTTCATGTCATTCACATTGTAGTACGATCACGCGTAGTTTGGAGATCAAAACACTCTCTCATAAAGTGTTTGACAGTGAATAGTCCATTGCAAGAAACGCACTCTGGTGGGTCTTCACCATTTAGCATATGGGAGATCAAAACACTCTCTCATAAAGTGTTTGACAGTGAATAGTCCATTGCAAGAAACGCACTCTGGTGGGTCTTCACCATTTAGCATATGGGAGATCAAAACACTCTCTCATAAAGTGTTTAACAGTGAATAGTCCATTGCAAGAAACGCACTCTGGTGGGTCTTCACCATTTAGCATATGGGAGATCAAAACACTCTCTCATAAAGTGTTTAACAGTGAATAGTCCATTGCAAGAAACGCACTCTGGTGGGTCTTCACCATTTAGCATATGGGAGATCAAAACACTCTCTCATAAAGTGTTTAACAGTGAATAGTCCATTGCAAGAAACGCACTCTGGTGGGTCTTCACCATTTAGCATATGGGAGATCAAAACACTCTCTCATAAAGTGTTTAACAGTGAATAGTCCATTGCAAGAAACGCACTCTGGTGGGTCTTCACCATTTAGCATATGGGAGATCAAAACACTCTCTCATAAAGTGTTTAACAGTGAATAGTCCATTGCAAGAAACGCACTCTGGTGGGTCTTCACCATTTAGCATATGGGAGTGAGCTATATAAGTATGACCAATTCTAATTCTTGCAATGACTACCTCCTCCCTACGGAAGTTTCTATAGGAAGGAGTCCATTCTCCTTGGGTTGGCTTGATTGCATGAAGTTTGTTATTCACTGCATCGTTCCATGATGCCTGCCACGTATTGTGTGTTTTCCACTTACGAAAGCTGCAGTAGCCTTTACCTCATTCTTTGATCCATCAGTATACATTCTTATGTAGTTTTTAAATTTAGCGAGGAATGACATGGGCTGAACACTTATTAATGCTATTACTTTCGATGTTGAAAAGCGTTACAGATAGAATGCTGCCCTGGGACACACCCATCTCTTGCTTGTAAATATCTGAGAGGGTAGAACCCACTCGTACCATGAATTCCCTGTTTGAAAGAAAGTTTGATATAAAAGAGAACAGATGGTCTTTTAGATCTAGATTGTGCAAGTCATTCATTATTCTGTACTTCCATATCGTGTCATAGGCCTTTTCTAAATCAAAGAAAACAGCTACTAAATGTTCCTTCTTGATACAAGCATCGCGGATAAATATTTCCAGTCTAACTAGATGGTAATTGGTGCTGCGGCCACATTGAAAGCCACATTGAAAAGGGGATATTAAATTATTAGCTTCCAAGCACCATGCTAGCTGAGAATTGATCATTCGTTCCATTGTTTTGCACATACAGCTCGTCAGAGCTATGGGGCGATAGTTGGTAGAATCTGTGCTATATTTACTTGGCATGGGAACTGGCGGTACTATTGCGTATTTCCGAACCTTAGGTACATTACCATTTATCCATAAATCATTTACATTCATATATTGTTCATATGTATGTAGATTAAAGATCTGATCATAGTAGGTATGTAATGATTTAACAAAACGGAAGTGAGGATATACCGAACCAGTTTTCTCATTATGGGCAGTAACTATAATAATAACCTCCATATCGCATTTTACATAGGATTTAGTAACATTTCGCCTTCGATGTGACATTTATTTTTTTGTAGCACATTTTAACTTATTTCGTATGTCAAGATTTCTCAAACGCTTAGCAGAAATATCCGAAAGGATATCATTTATTAAACAAAAATACACGTTTCACAGGTAACCATGCAAGGAATAATACGGTTTTGTTTTCGTCTGTATGAAGGCCGTACGTTTCACAGGTAACCGTGCTAGGAATAATACGGTTTTGTTTTCATCTGTATGAAGGCCGTACGTTTCACAGGTAACCGTGCTAGGAATAATACGGTTTTGTTTTCATCTGTATGAAGGCCGTACGTTTCACAGGTAACCGTGCTAGGAATAATACGGTTTTGTTTTCATCTGTATGAAGGCCGTACCTTTGTTAAATTCCTTAACTGACTACATAATACTTACAATTAATGGGTCTATTTGATTCATTGATTAGTTACTATATATACGTAATTTCGTTCAGCAATTTTAGTTTCAAAATTATTCTATTCGTTCATGCATTATTGTACTTCTATCTGAAACCTCGTGTATTTGTCTCCGCACTGAGAAAATACATCTCAATTTTACGTCTTTTTGATGCATTTATTGAAAATATTGAACGTATTTACTCCAATGAAACATTCCAAGCATTCCCGATTCGCGTCCTGCGTCTCTTATGTTCTACTTTGTCGCGCACAGGTGTGAAAATTGGATCTTATTTGCCGATTTTCGCAGGTCTATTATCGCATTAGCGTAACAAGCTGTACTTAATGTATTAGGTCAATCCAGTTTATTGTGTGCAGAAAATGACTACTTGCAAAACCTGCATCAAAACTCTGCAAGATAATTCTTCTTTTATGTTTATTGTGTAATTGTGAGTGTGGGTGGGTGGGTGGGTGTGTTTGTGTGTGTATTTGTGTGAGAGGTGTTTTCGTTCATTGCCCTGTCATAATGTTGGACCTTCAAGCAGAAAAGCACTTTTCATGTTTACAATTGCAAGCGTGCATGTGTTTACCTTTCAAAGGTTATTTCCTCTGCTAGTTACATTTGTCTCAGTGTATTCTGAAATGTATTTCCTTTCACACTGCCACTTTTCTTCTAAAATACTATGTTTAACCTTAAACTGAAACAACTGGTACTTAGGTCGCGGGGGCCCTGAGTGGCCGAGTGGTCTAACGCGCTCTCCGTTACGGATCACTGCCATCTCACCTCTGTCTGCGTGGGTTCGAGTCTCGGATTCAGCCGATGTGGGTATGTGAGAAAGCTTGTCAGTAGCTTCTCGAGGGTCGGTGATGCTTTCTGGGGTTTTCCCAAGTTCTTTCTCCACCATTAATACTGGCCGCCATGTATAGCCTATCGTGTGCTGAAAAATGGCGTTAAACCTTACAACAATAACAACAACTTATGTCGCATTTGCATGAATGTGTGCGTGTGTGTGGACTCACTACTTGTCTCTGGTGCGCATTGGTGTAAGATTCAATTTTTTATTTTTCTTGTGTTATGCTTTCTTTAAAGGATATTTGTGATTGAGTCTCCTTGGCTCTATATTATACCTGATATAAGTTAAATATTTTTTTTTTTTTAAAATCGAAAATATTTTTTTCGCTTTTATAGAGTTTTAAGGTAGAAGGAACAACAAAGCGTTATGCTGCGGCTAACCAAATCGATAAGAGGACAAGATTTCTGCAGACTGATGTTTTATCTATTAGGGCCTAGCACTGAAAGGTTTCATCGTACAAAGTTCAAAAACGCCATTCGAACGGTTAACCGGCACGAAAGTTAAGATTTCTTAAACAGAGAGGCAACAAAAGTAGCTAGACGTATCGGATTAGTTAATTGTCCTGCCTATTGTCAGCCTTATAACAGAAATGATAGTATGCGTCTTTACTCTTGCTACAACACTCATAAAATGAAATCGATACAGAACTGATACGTCTATCCACGAACCTATCATTTGACCCACGATTGGATCCTGAGGTGTGGAGTCGTTAATGTACTTTCATAGCTCTATCTTTTGAGTCCGATGCTAAAGTTGTTGTAATGCTCATTTTGCATTCTGATAACACGTATGAAAAGCGAAACAACTCTTCCTTCTTATCAAAGGTCTGAATTTTCAATTTATTTCCCCTGACTACGCCAAACATTTCTTGAGTAGACAAATGAATCAATTCCTTTAAAATGAAACTAATTTTCAAAACGCCGTATAGAAAACTAAATCGACGTTTTATCATGCAATTGATGCGACAAATTAGTGAAAGCATAAATCGTTGGTTTTTTATATACGTTTATTCTTATATCAGAACTACAGAGAACATTTTGGGTGTTGCAATATGATCACTATTATTATCGAAGTTCCTCAAGGAACTCAAGCTTATTAAAATGGTAATAAATTCAGAAAATACGTGTGACATTCCTCACATTTGGTACTCAACACCACAATGCCAGGCAGGGGAATATACGTCTGAAGTTTCAAGAATGTTGAAACGCTTTATCAACATACAGATAATTTTTGGTGTAATTTGTGTGTCCACTAAAAATAACAAATTTGCTAAATTATACTTTGCCAAATAACAGGAACTACTCAAACGACTTCAAAAACATTTTTTAAAAGTCGAATGGATGATAATGCATTATTGATCGTTTATTGTCAGATCAAATAGTCCATAATCATATTAATAAACTTTTAATAAGCTGTACAAATAATGATATATTCGAACGATTAAAATTATTCAAAATATCTAGATAGAGGGTAGAGGCTATATTATGCTGATTGAAATACGAAAAATATTAGGGATATAAAAATGCACAAAACAACCATTAAATTTTATTAATTTATAATTTTTACCTTACACTGTCAACTTATTTGCGTTTGAATCCTAAAGAAAGCTATCTAAGTAAACAAGCAGACAGACATATCAGTGTCCTTTTCTGGTCTCTAGAATAGTCCACTCATGCTAAAAGTGAGTCGTCTGCGTCCAATATTTACAATGTCTACTTTTAATATTTTGTAAAGTCATTGAGCGAATAAAACGAAGGAACTCTTGTATACCGGTGTTCAAGGAGACATAGCTCCAAAATTCACGAACATGGGTGTCCAACGACTGTGAACTACATCACATCTGTGACGAAAATCAGAATAGAAATTATAAATTCATGAATGAAACGCCTACGTTTTGTGCACTTCTTATATCCTTGATAATTTTTGTTTTCAAAATCGGTAGGATGGTACAAACAAAGGGAGGGTGTGTGAATATTATTAAATCGCGACTCTTGTGACGAAGGCGTCATAATAAAGGTTCAAAACATGCCGTTTTGAAATATATTCCTTTTTTTTGTGGATATAACGAAAAAATGGAGATTCTTACCTGGCAGGAAAAAAGATGTGATGATATACACAACTGACATATATGGTACTACCAGTTACATTTAGACTGTCCAAAACACTAGTGTCAATGTTAGATCCTCCAAAACACTAGTGTCAATGTTAGATCCTCCAAAACACTAGTGTCAATGTTAGATCCTCCAATATAAATATTGGACGTATTAGTGTCTCTGGCACTGGAGAAATATAGTTAACTATATAGAAATCATGTAACTTAAGCGGGAGAATAAATTGTGCGTATTTTTTACTTGTTGCCTAGCATAAATTAACATGATTTGTTTTGATAAGTACTCAATCCTTGCACTACAAAGCTTATACACACTATATATACTTTAGTCAGAGAACGTTCAAATATACAGTTTGAAGGTTATGAGAACTTGTTCGATCTATCAAATGGATTATAAAACATGCTACGTTTCAATTGACACACAACAGGTTAAGGCTACTAGTTGGAAAATGAAAAAAGAAGATTTCCCACACGTTTACTTAGAAACAAAACCTTCATCATGTCCCACGATAATACCACCCACAACTAATGCCGTGTTGTAATCTTCTATGGTTTTGGCCTCTAACAACGCCTCATTATGTACATGATGCAGGGGTTGTTTCCAACTGACGATGGCGGATATGGATGTTTAGGGAGGGCGTTGTACCTGTTCTGAGTGCTTGGCAGTTGCGCGTGTGTCTTTATCGAACTAATATAAACATTGGTGTCTATCGATATGATGTTATATGAAGCGTGTTGTTGTCACACTCATAACTGTAACGGTTAAGATCCACATCGCTTAGAATCATGTAGGGCGAAATCTAGATATATTTTACGTGCCAGGACAATAACTGATACTTATATAACAGATCATGTGCGTCATATGATTGGTCTGTAAATGGACAAGGTATGTACGAAACTGCTTTTGCACACTGAAGGCCCTTTCTTACAACACCTTTTAGGTAAGCATTTTGGCTGGGATCCCAGGATCGTTCTAACGTGCACTAAAACGCTTTCATTCAGACGCATTGCACCGACTTGGTTAAAGCCTTGTGACCTGTCCAACATAATTTATACAAAGCCGTTTCTCGCACTTGTGTCCTACTGGAAGAAGTCAACGTTGTGTTTCATTGAAATGTTAAGCCAATATAAGTATGTGTTTTATATACCACCTGGAATTTCCGACGGCTGTGGTTAGGGGTATAGTCATACATCGTACCAAGGCCTTGGCTTTCTCAGTCCTTGTTGACCAGTTTGAGTTTTTATACTCGCTGAACTCATTGCAAAAATCTCGTATTACCTGCGTTTGCAAACATATCTCTACCTGTTTGGCCTGGAAGTGAGCACCGCATCTGGGTAATTAACTTTTGCATGTGGTAGTAAATAAGAAACCGTTAATGACTATTATCATCTCTGAAAGCTCCGTTCCAGCCATCAGGCAGACTCGAACGCTAACGCCATCACTGGTAGTGGCGCAACAAAAGGCAAAATTAAAATGTTTTCCCAAAACATCATCTCACCGTATGTCGTTCCGGAAGACCAGCTGCCCTCACCACCAGGCCGCATGGAAACTGGATGAATTGAAAATTTGCCGAATATGTCAATACCATCTGCTTTGTCGAGCTTACACAAAAGTTACTAATATGCTCTCTCTCTCTCTCGCGAATACTTGTAATAGTGCCGTCTCTTTGCGCTATGACAATGTGTGTCGCATTGAACAAATGTTTTACACAAGGTGATATTTACCGACTGTTGTGCACGGATTACTCTTAGAGATTATATACCTACCAGGACATGCTCCCTAACACTGCTTAGCTGATACCATTTTCGATAGGTTCTATAATATAAATACATCCCATAAGAAGTACACGTTTTTCAACATGGAATGCCTGCGGACTAAAAACGTTGTGACCAGATGGATCTTCTCCAAACCATCAGCTATATCTCAGTCAGCGTCTCAATTCCATATCTGGCAATGGGTTTTACCCAATTGCATTCTTCGTCGACGCACCCACGTAGACTCTACTCAGTTCCCGTGGCATTCATCACTATCCCACGGTTTTATATGCAACTCGATTAAATGAACGTAACAGAAAATATTGTTGTTTGGAAAAACATTACCCTGCAGCAGATTATTTTTGCGTGTACTCAGTTAAACTTGGATACATAGAGAGACATGTTTTGAGATGTACTTTCAATTATAACAGACACACGTAGATAACCTTAAATAGGTAATGGATGCATGCATAAGCAACGCAGTTTAAACAATAACCAAATCAATGGTATCTCGATGGCAAGGAAATAATAGTCATGTTCTTTACTTACACAAGAATAAGACAAATATTCGTTGACAAAAGAATAGAAAGAAAATGTAATTAAAATGTTCTTTATTTATCAGCCTTGTATTATTTGACGAAAAGGAGAGCACAATTATTAGTTCATGTTGGACGAATTTGTGTTCTGTGCCCTAATTAGCTGATCTCATTATCTTAAAATCTCGTAGAGGATCAATATATTCTACTTGACAAACATGGCTTGGTGAAGAAAACAGTTACAGCCACGTGTAGATGCGTAATGATTATTGATTCACCACTCTTTGAACACGTTGTCAAATGTTAAACATTTTCTGAATACACTATTGAGTATATAAATAGACTATCAAACTATAATTTGGATAGATGCATTGTCATTGTTTTAACAGACTTCCTATAACATTATGGTACACACACATGAAGCTGAATACGATATGTCTGTAAATGTGTATGAAATAGGTGAACGTTAATACACAATGGTAGTTGGATTCACAGAGAAGAGAAACGGTAAACATGTTCACATGTTTATCATAATTAGGGGGAAAATGCAAATAACATTCGGTTGGAATAAAAGATTTTTCTAGTTTGCTGCCATCAGGAGTAGATAAACATTATGGAAAGACATGTACATGCAATGCTTGAACTTAATCAGTACACCAGAACCAAATCGCACAAAACTTTGTTATAGGGAAGACAACTTAATATACCTAATGTATGAAAAGGGACCAACTGTCAAATTCAAAACCTGCCATCATCAATCTTATGTTGCGTATCGAGAGTTTGAAATTATCATTCTCTGCAATAAGTCAGCTAACTCCATCAGATTTCTCAGTGTAGTTAAATTCAGTTTAAAAATATTACAGGCCAATAGCGTGCAAAGATATTGATTATTTTGTAAACAGGCAAAATAGGACAACAACAACCAACTGAAAAATGCAAAACCCATGACTTAACATATGAAGATGATGAATGCTTTTAACTCAACAAGTACATGTCATATATGTGAAAGAGAACTATTTCAAGACGTTGTGAGCGATCATGATCACTTTGGGACTGAACAGAGCGTATGTGAGATATAACTATTTCAAGACGTTGTGAGTGCTCATGATCAACTGGGGACTGCTCAGAGCTTATGTGAGAGGGAACTGTTTCAAGACCTAGTGAGTGATCATTATCACTTGGGACATACGCATAGGTCCTGATCATAGGTACTGTAATTTGAATTTCAGATACCCAAAGTATGTCCCACTATTCATTCAAAACGTGTCAGAATATGTTAGTTATTCACCAAGATGCATCCGAAAAATGATCAAATGATCACGTTAATACAATACCGAATAGACGTTTCATCCAGCACAGATACCAGGATATTAATGTTCATAAAGTCAATTGTAATTCAAAGAAAGATTAGACTTGTAGAGATAGTTCGATTCATGCGGCAGGCATTACAACGGTTGATAAAACTTAAATCATACGGGAACACTGAACTAATCTCAGCCTAAATTGTTGACCAAACGCATGTATCCATAGGAGTATATGCACAGCTTGCAAACAGCTATACCATCCAAAGCAACGTGTATTGATGATATATGGGTGTCTCAAACATGCCTGCTGACAAATTACCAATATATACGCGATGTTACGCACGTCAGATTAAACACACTAGGTTAAGTTCTTGATAACTTCATCAAAAATAAACTTTGATGTTTTTGACATTTTTGAAGAATTAATGTAAGTTTGCATGAAACCCTACAAACATAGACCAGCACAATAGCCCAACTGACCTCACGAATCCAGTGTAAATAGTTGCTGAGGTGTAACAGACTGTGCCATGTTTATGACGAGAGTGGAAACATTAAGTGGCACTGGCATAAACCAGCAGGGACTCGCCAAAGCAAACACTGAATATTACCCCTATGATAAAGGAAAAAGTAAGGTCATGGTAAAGATCATGGTAAAGGTCATGGTAAAAGTCATGGTAACGGTCACGGTAAGGTCATGGTAAAGGTCATGGTAACGGTCACAGTAAGGTCATGGTAAAGGTCATGGTAATGGTCACGGTAAGGTCATGGTAAAGGTCATGGTAAAGGTCCTATATTATTTACATTAACAACAAAAATGTATTTCATTGTCAAGCGTACTGAATACAAACTTCCGGCAAAGAAACAAAAGCAAAATAACTTCGATTGTTCACGCGCACAAGATTGTGTTACGTTAATTGCACAAGGCGGATGTTAGAAGTGGATTTGAAAAAAGGAAGATATATTACGACAATTTCACCGGCTAATCACTTCCCCAATAGACACTTGCACCGCAAAAAAACTTAGTTATCACAATTGCAAGCGAATTTTTGTGGCTACTAGACAAGACGTGCCAAAATATTTTGTATACATCGAAACAAAGAAACATGTGTATCACATTTAGAAACCTAAAGCTTTTCCTAGAATGTGCTTTAAAACTTTAAAAGATGCAGAGATATTTTAACAGTAACATTGGTTTAAATTATCGTGCACCGAATTGGATTCCGGACAAAAAGCTACCGGTGACTTCGTAGAGGACTTCTTTAAACTAATGCATTGTTTTGTTTGAGAAGCAAATTGAAAACTTCAGAAAGAGGACAACGGTTAAAATGTGTTCTGATGAACATAAAGGGTTTCGAGTGTCAAGAAAGATAGATAAGGGAACAATAATAGATGATGACTCGGTGCTAGATAAAGAACAATAATCAAACTAACCAAACCAGATATGTTGGTTTTACTGCCTTAATTCTATCTAATCAGTTGTTGAATAACTTCTGCTACACCAAAATAGCAAAGAAATTACGATGATTGAATGAGACGTCTGAAGGCCGAAAATACTGTATGATTTATCTGTCAAAACGCTTACAGTTGCATGAAGGAGAATATCAAGTACTTAGACACCCGTAACTATCGTTTGGACATTGTGTTTACTATTTACCAACTGAGCAAAAAAACTCCACAACTTTAAAAATGAGTAAACTGAAACATTGCAAATAAATACCAAATAGATATTCTAAAAGACTGCAAAATTCTGATATGTACAGAGGTTGTTTATTTGATTACAAATGAAATTATCAGTAATATATTTACTTTGGTCATGAATCACAAGATGCACGACATTACATTAAACAAAGTACCATTTTCAATGTATTATGATGGTTGACAACGTAAACACACTGTACAGGCACGTGATTACTTTGAACTGAACCGGAAACTTTATCCCCAAGAAATGTGTTTCTTTTATTATGTTTCCAGATATAAACAATACACTTTTCTGATAGCTAGTGCCCGATGATAAAATATTAGAAAGTAAATACTTTATTAAACAATATTGCACTTTATAATGCGTCTAACTCCTTTGGATAGGTTTTCCGTGAAATATAATGTTTTAATTATAAATCTCGCTTTAATGTAGTTTTGAATTCATCATAAAGTGCAATTGATTACACTGGTCAACAGTGAAATCATTACTGACTTGAAAAGGCCCTAATCTGTAGTATTTTGGTGTGCCGAACACGAATATAACCGTGAAAAATTTGTATTGGCTCTCGTTTTGAAGATGTTCATATACCTCATTTTCTATGTTTCACTGTGTAAATTTCTCCAGTAGGACTGCAGCAACATCCGGAATAATGATGTAACATTGCATAATACCATCATGCTCACATCATCCACAGTTGATTGCATCATTTTCTGATGCAATGCAATACTAATGCCATGCGGCTGCTGAAGTAAGTTGACGTCAGCAGTGTACTATACATGTGTAGGCCTATTATACTAATGCCAGGCGGCTGCTGAAGCTGACGTAAGCAGTGTACTATATAAAGCCCAATCAGATAGGTTCAGCATTTAAAATATTTTAGACGTTGTGCGAGACAGTTCAAGCTACTGTTACATAAAACTTATTATTTTATCCATTTACGTACAATAAAGAACAGTAATGCCTCGAAAGTGTGTTAATACCGCGGACAATTTTTGCTATATTTGTGGGGAAGTGACATTTGCCAACCAGAAGAAAAGTATCAATTCTCAAGTGAAGAAGGCATATCATCTTTACTTCGGATGCAAGGTTGGTGACCAAGACAAGCCTTGGGCTCCGCATATATGCTGTGCTACATGTACAACACAGCTTTCACAGTGGTTGAATTGCAAAAGGTCATCAATGCCGTTTGCAGTCCCAATGGTGTGGAGAGAGCCAAGCAACCACCTAAATGACTGTTACTTCTGCTTGGTTCCTCCTCTTTCCGGCGGAATAACGAAGCGAAAGAAGTCGAGAATAGTCTACCCAAACATTCCGTCTGCATTGAGACCAGTTCCACATGGTGAGGGACTTCCTATTCCAGAACCTCCAGCAGAATATTCTCTTGATTCATCTGACGAAGACAAAGGTGAGTCGACCTGTTCTTCTCCTGGTCCATCAGCATGCAGTGATCCAGATTTTCACTGTGGTGCATCATCAACCCCACACAGAATAACACAGGAAGAACTAAATGACCTGATTCGTGATTTGGACTTATCAAAGAACAAGGCAGAATTGCTAGGATCAAGACTCCAACAATGGAATCTTCTAGAAGAAGATGTCACAATTACTGCATATCGAAAGCGCCACCAGCAATTGGAGCCTTTCTTCAGAAAGGAAAGTAATCTGATATTCTGTTCCGATATTGAGGGCCTCATGAATGCTTTAAAAATCACTCATGACCCACAAGAATGGAGACTATTTGTGGACTCTTCGAAACTGAGTCTCAAGGCTGTGCTTTTGCACAATGGAAACATTCTTCCATCTATTCCAGTAGCGTATGCTGTCCACATGAAAGAGACATACGATAACTTAAGGCAGCTACTGAATTCCATTGAGTATAACAAGTACAGCTGGCACCTCTGTGGTGATTTGAAGGTAGTTGCCCTTTTAATGGGACTGCAGCAAGGATATACAAAATACATGTGTTTCTTATGCGAGTGGGATAGCCGAGCAAGGGAAATGCACTACATGAGGAAGGAATGGACTCACAGGCAGAATGTAGCCATTGGAGAGAAGAATATCCAACACCCAGCTCTGGTTGAGGCTCAGAAAATCTTGCTACCACCCCTTCACATCAAACTAGGTTTGATGAAGAACTTCGTGAAAGCCATTGACCGGACTTTGCCAGCATTCCGATACCTGCATGAAAAATTCCCTCGACTCAGCGAAGCAAAGATTAAACAGGGAGTTTTTGTGGGTCCTCAGATTCGAGAGCTTTTCAAAGATGACCGGTTCAACAACTTGCTGGAAGGTGACGCGAAACAAGCATGGAATGCTTTTCGCCTAGTTTCTACAAACTTCCTCGGAAATGTTAGGGCAGAAAACTATAAGGAACTAGTAGAAGACATGATGATGAAGTATAAGAAACTTGGCTGCAATATGTCTCTAAAGATTCACTTCCTTCATTCCCATTTGGATTTCTTTCCTAGCAACTGTGGTATTGTTAGTGATGAACACGGCGAACGTTTTCATCAAGATATCGCAACAATGGAACAAAGATACCAGGGAAAATGGTCCACTACAATGCTGGCTGACTACTGCTGGACACTCCTCAGAGATGCTCCCGAACAGCTGTACAAGAGACAGGCGAAGAAATCTAAGATGTAGTCAATGACTTGATTTTTTATAGGTAGGCTATTACAGTTGACCTTTTACTATTGGAATGCATTTCGTTATGTAAACATTAATTTCTTGCAGATTACAAAAAAACTAGAGCCAATTTTGCAATTTGACTGTCATATTCGTGTTCAGCACATAAAAATTGATAAGAATTGACTAATTTTATTTCAGTAACATGACTTTTGTAAAAATTTGTTGTCCAGTGTTATAATATTCCTTCTCAGAGACAGCGTTGTATGAAAATTATACAGTTCTTTTTTATTCTGCATATACGTTTCCACACGATCCAAATATCCTATTTCGTCATACTCTGGGCTGAGTTATCCTGTCAAGAATTAAGAAACAGATCAACAGGAAACACACACACACACACACACACACACACACACATATATATATGGTTTAAGCTTAGTTTATATGCATGGATTCATAGTTTATTGTTTCTCAGCTTTACAAAGTCTCTTTTTGAGAGTTACTGCACGATTTATCAATTTTACCTTGCACAAATTTGTTCTTTTGCCAAATATGGTTTCCTGCAATACGCATTTCGCTTCATATAACCAAAAGGTACAAAGACAAATTCCACATTGCCAGTAAAATGTCAATTCAGGCTACAATACTCAGCCATGCAACACTCATTTTCATGGTATTAACGTTTTCAGAAACAATGTATAAAAGAAGCTAAACATTGTAGCATCGTTGTCTTTCGTGGCTTGTTTCTTAGGGTTTCAGTCATCGTGCATGGGTTGCAGCGCAGTTTTATTAATCAGCTTAAAGACTATTCGAAAATAACGTAAACCACTTGGCTCTGAAATAATGCTGAGGCTTCCTCAAAGCTTTGAAAATTACAAAATTATAACAAAAGACATATTTTCCCACTGTAAAAGTGCTGACTGCTTTGCTAAAGTATTTGACCAGGAAACGGAGAGCTAGGAAACTAAGTGAAATCTCTTTCAAACACCTGCACAACGACTGAATAGCAAAACTGTGACTTTCTATAAAGCGATCCTATAGGAAATGTATTTAAGACACTATTATTCAGTATTTTTAACGTATATAAAGTTTAAAGTGTGGTATGATAAAACACACACACACACACACACACACACACACATATATATATATATATATATAGAGAGAGAGAGAGAGAGAGAGAGAGAGAGAGAGAGAGAGAGAGAGAAAGAGAGAGAGAGAGCGAAAGGAGGATAGAAGATAGACGCATGCAAATATAATTACTACTCGTAAACAATGTACATTCCAATAATCAACGGTTAATAATACAAGCAATAAAATAAATGTAGAACATCACATACATCTGAGACAAAACTCAGTGTAAATCATAATGGCGACCGAAACAGAAAGATTAATTATAATGGAAACATGTACTAGTAAACTCATAAGAGAATAAAACACATTTAATTCATCCCCAACTGAGATACCACTGTATCTCAATATAGTAATAATACTAATTTGCTTCAATCCATTTTAAAGTTTGATCAATAAATTGGAATCAGCAAATGTGCACATTTTGTTTTGAACCATTGTTATAAAGTGTTCACACTCGGCGAAATTTAACCGGAACTTCCGGTTTGTACCTAAGTGGCCACGGCCTCTATAAAAATTTTCCAGCCGCAACTCTAAACGATACACCTTCTTCGTTCTTTCATTAGTTAGATAACAGTTTGTAATAAGCTACAATGTTCCTTCAAAGGTAATCCTTGTAATATGAATCAAGCTTCCCTTACACTAGAATAAATATGACTAAATCGGATTTGATTTATTTCAGCTGGGCATAATACAAATAGGTACCATAAAAATACATACTTTTGGGGGATATTTATGCATATTAGATATTATAACAATATGCATATAACAATATGAAAACAGTATGAAAACAGTATTACAATCTTACGTTTCCTTCAAATAAAATATGCGCCCTGAGTATTTCGAGTTTAGAAATAATAAATAAATACTTTACGATTTCAATAGGTAACACTGTCACCGTGGAATGAGTATGCCCTTAAATTTTATAAATAAGACAACTCGTGCTGACTCAATCGATATAAACTAACTTTCATATGACCTTTTGAATCACCCAGATCGTGCACAGCTCGTGTGAATTTATTCCTCTTCTGCTGAGTTCAATGTGCCAGTTCCCAAACCACTATCGAATTGCGTGGAAAGACGTAAAGGCAGTTGAAAGTTTGCATCATGTTCTTCACTTTCCCGATTTGACATAAACTGCTCCATATTCAAATGAAGTGGGATATAATTTTGGCTGGAATATCCACACGAATCTATATTTTCCAGACATCTGTGTGCTTCATTTCTGGCTATGTTTTCCTCGATTTCTAATTCCTGCATATCGCCATGTTTGAGAGAGTCAGATAGTCTTAAAGATATCGAATGCATACGAATGCTATCGTTTTGTTGCATTATTTGATCTGTAGGATGCGCTGGTATAGTGCCATCCACTTGGAAACTATTATCAAATTCTACAACAGCGCCGTGGGTATCTGAGATAAATCTATCAGAAACTTCCGGAAATTCTGTGCTAAAACTAAAGGTTTTGCCTTTGTATTTGTTCAGGGTTTCCTTCGTACTATCAGCGTCAATTTGCTTTGTATCACAGCCATTGTCAAGAGAATCCAGAAATAATTTCGTACCTTCAAAATGTCCTTGCAACATTCCAGTTTTACTGTCCGGAGTCGATTCAAAATCAGAAATATTACCAAAATCAACCCGAGATATATCCTGTTCAGTTAAGAACATACTTTGGAGTTGTTTTAATTCGTTTTCTTTCGCATGTGTTTGCATTCGAGCACAAAATGACTGGGTCGACGGTACAGATGATGCCTTTTCAGAAAATCGCATTTTCTCTTCATGCTCTACTATATTTAATTTAGACACAGTTGTCAGAACATCCACGTTTTGTGTTACATTTACTTTTGATTCATCAAAGCACATTTCTCTATTATCTTTAAACATTGCTTCTTCGAGGTAAAACCTATTTTGTCTGGTGATATATTTAAAGTCTGACATGGCTTGGGACTTTAAAGACTGTTCCACAAAGACGGGATCCCTATTAACCGTCCTGGAGTGTACTGCATCGTCAGAACCTTGCATATATCCAAGATTATAGTTGAAGTCAATATGATGCAGTTGTTGATCTGAACAATATCGCTCAGATATCGCTGGAACATTTGACTCTGATATTTGCCAGAAGAGATCCATACTGTTATCTATATTCTCTATATGTGTTATATATGTCTCTGCTTTTTTAAAACCTGGTCTACTTTCTACGATGCTTGTCTTCGTTTCATTTATATTACATTGGATATTAATACTTGCCTCACACGAATGGCTTCGTCCCCGTTGGATGTATGTTTCATAGTGCTTCTTCTCTAATATCTCTCTGTTCGGACGTACGTTCTTTATTTCTGGAAAGCTGCTTTCAAATGATATGACTTCTGCTTGTCTCATGTCTTTTAATGCACCGCAGATCTCATTTTTTAAATCGCTTATTCGAGATCTCACGACCAAGTAAAGCACCTGCCTTTTCTTCTCCATTCCATCTAGTTTGATGTCTTTCATATACGTTTCCGCTTCTTCAAGCTTTTCTTTAGTTACTTCATAGTCATTGAGGAAATTTACATTGAAGCCTATTCCAAGGAGACAGCAAGAAACTCTGAGGCGTATGAGTCTCACCCAGAGATTTCTGCTATCTTCGTCTTCGTCTTCAAGTATTGAAAGGCCATCATTTCCAAGTTCGATAATTTCTTCCTGCAACTCGTCTGTTGGCAGCTTCTCAAACTTTTTCATCTTGACAAGTAATCCAAGGAAAAGGAAGTTGACCATTTCCTGACAGGGGGCAACAAATTGTGAAGAATACCGTGCCTCATTGAAACAATGTTCAGCCTCATCAAATTGTCCTCTAATGGCATATGCATGTGCCAATCTGGATTTGAACTCCATCTGTGTAATATTTGTGTTTGATGATTCTGTGATAAATTTACGAAGTTCCTCAAAAGGGTCGCTATTATCTGAAGATTCTGTATATGTTGTGGCATATGCGTCTATCTCTGCTGTCAATATAGCTATGCATCTATCAGCTATATTAGTTTTTTCTTCGGGATTGATTTCTTCGTGATATTTTGCAATTAAAGCCATTCTTGTCTGAAACAATTCCTTACTTGTCAAAGCTGCATTCTGAATGCTTCTTTTCGTGTCTCTGAAAAGTTTTTGAACGTAAAACCTGTCTTCCATTTTCACCCTATTTATTGTCATATATGATGGCGTTCTCATCAGGTTTTGGATGCTTAAGATTAGATTATCGACTGCGCCTATATTACGCATAGCTGTCAGAGCAAAGATGAGATCATCTATACATGCGATACGAGACAGCAGGTCCAGTATAATTCTGTTGACATGCAGTTCGTTTTCTCCGTCTTCAAGCATTTGGTTTACGTGCCGAACATGAATCTCTTCTATTTTCCCTACTTTGCAAAGATGACGAAATAAAATTAATGGATTAATGTCTCTTATTAGTCCACGAACTGCCCTTGCTTGACAATAGGTCATTGTCTGTGCTGATGCTGATGCACGTTGGATGGATTTGGATAGGCGCATATCTCTTGTGTCATCCATCCTGTTCGTTCTCTACATGCCTGAAATAGATATAAAAAGTTTGCAGAATTGTGTTTCTTTTTCGGCAATGTATTTACTATAGGTTTGTGTTAGATTATTTGTTTAACGACACAACAACATTTAAGGTTATATAGTGTCAAGTTGTGCAAACTGCATGACACAGGGATACGCCACATAATTTGATCGACCGCTCCAGTGGCCTAGTGGTTAGAGCGTCCGCCTCGGATGCGGGAGGTCGTGGGTTCGATCCATGGCCAAGACATACCAAAGACTTACAAAAAATGGCACTAACAGCTGCCTTGCTTGGCGCTCAGTATTAAGAGGTTAGTGTTAGGACTGGTCGGCCTGGTGTCAGGATAATGTGACTGGGTGGGACATCATGCTACATGTCTGCGGCATGATGCCCTAGTGCTAGACATCACTATAAACTGTCACACTGCAGACATCGTAGCGATATGACTGAAAAAGTGTTAAAGCTACGTTAAAAATCAAGATCACGTCACATCACACATAATTTAATCTCAAGATTTAAAAAATGTATTATAATCGTTAATGAACTACGAATTTATTCACTAAACACTAATAGCCCGCCAGTCTGTGCCATAAGAAAGGTATAGTCACCAGAGGCAACTCAATTCAAAGAATGGCTGTTGACTGCACTTACACTCAATAGGGTCCACGAACCACAAAATATGGATTACAGTAACCGTTTTATGCAAGCAGTGCTCTCGCTAAGAACAAATACATGTAATGAAATTGCTTGACCATGTAACCTAGACTGTACGAGAAATGTACTTAAACACAAAACTTGACAAAAGAACTTGTATATGCATTATATCATATTTTCTTCACATTATCTATGAATCACGGATCGTATGGTCAGGTCAGCAAACAGTATTTGGAAAGCGCTGTATACTCAAAATGCTTAAAAGATGTTAAATCGAAATACATGGCTAAAACACATATAAATGTAAACTGAACCGTCAACAACTGATTAGACACCAACCATAAAATTTCCTGTTTGAAACTTTTATATTTAGAAATAAAATCCCTTGTTATTAGCATCACACCGTCCAGTGACACAGCGTATGCCTTATAGTCTCTTTTTATCAGTGTCATAACGTTCAATAATACAGGTCTTTAAGTCCCTTAAAGGCCTTAAAGGCCCTTGTTGTCAAATTCGAAACGTACAGTAATAAATGGTGTATGCTTTAAAGTCCATTGTGATAACGTTCAATAATACAGGATGCATGCCATAAAGTCTCTTGTTATTAGTGTCATAACGTCCAGTAATACATGGTGTATGGCTTAAACTCCCTTGCTATTAGTGTCATATTGTCCAGTAATATATGGTGTATGGCTTAAACTCCCTTGCTATTAGTGTCATAGCGTCCAGTAATATATGGTGTATGGCTTAAACTCCCTTGCTATTAGTGTCATATTGTCCAGTAATATATGGTGTATGGCTTAAACTCCCTTGCTATTAGTGTCATAGCGTCCAGTAATATATGGTGTATGGCTTAAACTCCCTTGCTATTAGTGTCATAGCGTCCAGTAATACATGGTGTATGGCTTAAACTCCCTTGCTATTAGTGTCATAGCGTCCAGTAATACATGGTGTATGGCTTAAACTCCCTTGCTATTAGTGTCATAGCGTCCAGTAATACATGGTGTATGGCTTAAACTCCCTTGCTATTAGTGTCATAGCGTCCAGTAATACATGGTGTATGGCTTAAACTCCCTTGCTATTAGTGTCATAGCGTCCAGTAATACATGGTGTATGGCTTAAACTCCCTTGTTATTAGTGTCATAGCGTCCAGTAATATATGGTGTATGGCTTAAACTCCCTTGCTATTAGTGTCATAGCGTCCAGTAATATATGGTCAATGTATTAAGGTCCCTTGATTATTAATGTCATAACGTCCAGAAATACATGGTTTATGCCATAAAGTCCCTTGTTATCAATGTGTCAACGTCCAGTAACACATGGTGTACGCTTTAAAGTCCGTTGTTATTAGTGTCATAACGTTCAATAGTACAGGATGTATGCCACAAAGTCGCTTCTTATTAGTGTCATAACGTACAGTACTAGATGGTGTATGCTTTAAAGTCCCCTGGTATTAGTGTCATAACGTTCAATATTACATGCTGAATGTCATAAAGTCCCTTGGTTTTTAATTTCATAACATCCGGTTATTCATGGTGTATGTCTTAAAGTCCCTTGTAATTAGTGTCATAACCTCCAGTAATGCATGGTGTACGCCTGAATATGATATACCATCTGGGAGCATCACTTTTCAGACTCATGCGCTCATAAGGCAAAATGCTTGTATCTATGTAACGAATATAATCCCCATTTCCATTTTGCAAGACGCAACGTTTCTGGCTCATTTTAAATAATATATTTTACTCATTATTAACAGCTTGAGGTTGTATATTAATTTTAAATTGTTCGAAATCTGCCGCATCTGAAATACTACTTTACAAATTTCACTAAAACTAATTTTTTAAAACAACTTTCAAATAAAGTCAGTAATCACAAATGCAAATTGTTTTGCCATCTCCATATAGATAAATTGACAGTAGTCTGCAAAAAATGAATTCAGTCTGAAACAAGTGATGTTCGTTCATTCACTCCAGCCTTCATTCATTTCAACTTGCAAAAACTGACTACAAGAATATAAAAAATGTTTCTTTGATTATTAACAAACTCGTTACGCAAAGTTAGTTAAGAAGATTGTATTCTAAAACATTGATTATTTCAATCCTGAATTCTCATACGATAGGAAATCGAGCAAACGCTTTCAGTACAGTGGATTAACCCTGTTACCCGTCTAATAAGCATGAAAGGAATAGGCTATTTTGAGTGAAATATAAACCAAAGCATGCATATATATATATATATATATATATATATATATATATATATATATATATATATATATATATATATATATATATAATAGATAGATATACCCTCTTACAGAATGTGATCTACTACGTGCGTCCTCGTTTACCTTGAAACTTATATTGATAACCAATCACAAGGATCTGTCAGTGACCTTGAACTCCTTAGGTATCGTCCTTTCCCACCAGTGTATAACTGTAACGCTACTACAATAATGGGCCACATATTGGTCCATATTGTCCTCTAGCTATGTTCATTACATACACCCAGGCTAGCATGTATCATCCTCAATCAGGCAAGCTGTCTTTTCCTGTACTAAGTATATATCTCACAGAGTTACGTCTCAGCTGAAAAAATACGTGTACGCAAGACTGTGTGAGTCATAGTTAATTGCCAGAAAGCTGTCGCGTGCCGCTGTTTTGTTTATATCAACAGTTAATTAATATGTTGGTTGCAAGCACAAGCTGTATAGACATTACTTAACGCACAGATGAAAAACCAGTTATGAAACGGAACAGGAAGACCCAGAAAGCAGACGATACATTAATATCGATGTAAAGTAGTAGTGGGCTAATTTCATCCTGCATGATTATTTTATCCAGCAGTTCAGGATGGATTAATACCTTTTGTTAAAGATACCATGCTTAAGTTTAAATCTATTGAAGCGTTTGTGTATCCCACGTATCCTTGAATTAGAACAGGTCTAACGTGTTTTGTGGAAACCTTTATCAGATAGTCAAAACGTTCCCATACAGGGCTTACTACAAACATAAATACACATTTACTTTAAGTCATATTATATGTGATGGACAATGATTATGGTTTTATTATGGTCTTGTAAACCTAGAAAGCCTGTAAAATAAATATCTCGCTCCCCAATGCTTTGTCCTACCCACCCGCAACTTCATGACTTAGGGTCAAATGCAAAAGCATAAGAACAGTATATTCACAGGAACCAATAAACATTGAATATCTGAATTCGTTTCTCGCATGCAAAATAAGCTTGTATGTATGTATGTATGTATGTATGTATGCATGTATGTATGTACGTACGTACGTAGGTATGTATGTATGTATGCATTTATGTATGTATGTATGTTAGTGTGTGTGTGTGTGTTTGTGCGTGCGTGCGTGCGTATGTGTGTGTGTGTTTATGTGTGTGTGTGTGTTTGTGTGTGTTTCGTCGTCACTATATTACAATTATACTTATATGCGAGTTTCAATACATCTTGGCCGAAATGTTGAATCACTTTGCAACTCAATAAAGAAAAGAGATGGGGAGATGTGTGTGTGTGTGTGTGTGAGAGAGAGAGAGAGAGAGAGAGAGAGAGAGAGAGAGAGAGAGAGAGATTAGTGAACGGTTAGCCAAAACCCTAAACATTCACGATTGTACACTCCCTAAACGACACCAAATATGTAGTGTATTTTCAATGTAATATTCCAACATTATTCCACATAGAATCACAATCCGTAACTACTTTTGATCTGAGTCTGAGTCTCAGTTCGACAAGCGTAGATAGGTTAGAAAGCTTGCCGGTAGCTTCCTGTGGGATGGTGGCTGTTCCCGTGATCTTATCGGGTTCTTCCTCCACCATAATATATTCTGCCCCATGTATGGCCTATTGTGTACCGACGAATGGCGTTAGATCCATCAAAACCAAACCAAACCTATTTATCCATCTATGTCCAAACCCGCCTGTCTGACGGCCTTAGTAATCTATCTCTCTATCAACGTAAGAAAAGTTCATAAGAAATGTATTTATAAAATCGCAATATTTAACGTTTATATGAAGTAATCACAAGAGAAGTATATCAGCTATAACGATTGGATAATGTTCTCATTACCTGTCAATAGTGATTAACACAGGAATGATGATCACTCATTTACAGATAAAATGAATGAATGCAGATATTATCACGACACGTTTCTACAAGAAATGATGGAACATAAAACTCTAGGCAAGAGCGGTTCACTCAGTCAGCAGCGGATATTTATCTGAATTTAGGTTTATGCTATGAAGAAAATAGAGAATTAAAAATATAAAAATTACTTTTTAGGTCGAATTTAACGCATTCAGATGGAGTATGCTATGAAGCAAATAGAAAACTAAAAATAAAAGAATTACTTCCTAGCTCGAATATTGGAAGAATAAGGAAAATGTATGCATTCACACCGAAGTCCGCGTCTGCATCCCACCTTGGGTGAAAGTTTGGCGCAAGTTCTAGTTTATGTATGTAGCTCCTTATTTTAATTAGCTCTATCAATTGTGTTTTTTATCCCTTAATCAACATGCTACTCAATGATATATATTAAATATTGCTTAAATTGAGGTCTTATGTTTTATAACGTACCCAGTGAGACTTAGATTCAGGTGAAAGGTTTAAGATATGTTCTTTCTTATATCTAAATTATCATTATTTTGGTCACATCAGTAGGTCAATGTTTCTTATTTAAATTGCTGTCATTGTAAATATTAATTCAATGCTCACAGGAAATATGTTACAGCTTTGCAAATGAGGGTAGAGTTCTTCCTTGTGCTATAAACTAGGATGTGACGAATGTTTTGGGACAGATCTCAACCTACCTGAATGTTTTGGGACATGTTTCATCCTACCTGAATGTTTTGGGACATGTTTCAACCTACCTGAATGGTTTGGGACATGTTTCAACCTACCTGAATGTTTTGGGACATGTTTCAACCTACCTGAATGGTTTGGGACATGTTTCAACCTACCTGAATGTTTTGGGACACGTTTCAACCTACTTGAATGTTTTGGGGACATTCTATCATACTATCATAAAAACAGTGATATGTTTGTAATTATAACATTCACAGTGTTGTGTAACAGTGACGTAAGTTTCACGCTTCAACAATTTCTAACTTTTTAACTTAGAACCTACTTCTACGTTCGTTAACTTCGGCATTTATGATATTTAAGATTGCATATGTGTTTATTTTGAACTGATTTAACGTTTGCAGTGAAGAATTCGATGATTTGTTATTAGAAGGGTATGATCGTTTGTTTTGTTTTGTTCTTTTGTTTCGGTTTTTTTTAAAAATCTTTTTATTTATTTATTTTTGGCGGGGGGGGGGGTACCATTTTGATAAATAGAAAGACCCTGTTCTACCTGGCCTCTGTGTTATACTTATCACCAGGTCACTTCAGATGTTGAGAGAGTCCCTGACCACTTTGAGAGTTTGAGGCACCTAGTCCCTGATTATATTGATATATGGAATGCCAAAACAATCCTATATAATTTGCTATGCAAAGATTTCAAAGATAGCTAAGTACATAACGGGGTATATGTATTATTTTCAGAATTGTTTATTTGTGAGGTCCCCGAAGGGTTGAGACTTGGGCCATATGTTTCCCCATCCCCTCTAATTCGGCCTTCTTGACAAAAATAGAGTGGCTTCTAGTGGTCAGGTTCCGATGTCCCCTGATATATTTAGGTCAAATGAGTCCATATACTATGTAAAATAAAAGACCCTGCATCATGCAACGTAAACAAACAAAAAATCATTAGATAGCTACAAGTCTACACGTACATTTAGGAATAGGTAGAATGATATCAAAATTATGATGAAAAGGGACGCCTTCGAGTTCAGTAAGATAAGAGATTTGTAATTGATGCACTATTTTCAAGTACAGAGACTTTGATAAGAAATCAGAACTCTTGCAAATGAGACAACGACGTTTGTATGAAAATAATATAAGAAAGAGAACTATATATAAATGCCAATCTGCAATGGACTCCGAAAACATTTTTGATGGGTAGCCAAGACCAGATGGTCTTGTAGGAAACTGTGCAAGAATGCAAGGAATCGGAAAAACCACCAATTGAGGTTGCAATGCAGTCCTGTGAGATCTCATTTGCAACCCTCTCAGCTTATCTCTGGTGAGATTGAGGAGGCTATCAGCCAGTCACTACACCACAGTGTTGATGATATCTGCACATCAGATGTGTCTCAGGCAAAAGCGCAGCGTGCGGAATGAAAGAGAGGCAGATTGAGAACATTTTGTCAATATTGGAGAGACAATACTAAAATCTCCTCAACCACATGAGGAGATGAGGAGTGAGTGCCCATTATTTATATTCAGCCTGAGTTACATTACCCTGTCAGTGTAGGCAAAGGTCAAGAGCGGAAAAAGGCTAGACGAGTCGAGACATGAGGATGTGAGAGAGTGGATTTGCCAAAGATTGAAAAAACGAATGTCTTGGAACAGTTTGAAGACGCCTTAGAGAACATCCTAAATGCTGCTGTGCAGGGTGGTGCAGGGTAACGTCGACGGGAGGATCCTGCCCTTTTCTAAAATCGCTTACACCCTAGAAAATGAGAGAGTTCGTGTCTATAAACACGAACTAAGCCGGCAACCTCTAGATACAATTGGGGACAACTAGAACAAAAGAAGATCTCCTGTCATTGAAAAGACAGATCGGGGACTCTACTCAAGAGGAGAAG
The DNA here is from genome assembly GCA_028554795.2 of Sinohyriopsis cumingii. NCBI lineage: Eukaryota > Metazoa > Mollusca > Bivalvia > Unionida > Unionidae > Sinohyriopsis > Sinohyriopsis cumingii. The sequence continues at coordinate 242,533 of CM068828.1, forward strand.
GTAGAACAACAACAGTTGTGGTAGGTCCTCAGAGAAAGACTGCTTAAAGTAAAGAAAGCATAACATCGTAGCGAAAGGAAGAAAATGAGGTCAATCAAAAGAGCTAACTTTATTGCGAAATTTGCTGCATCTCTCCTGTCCGGTATCAACAGACGGAGTGTAGCAGAGCGGAAGCAGAACAGTTCCTGATTAAAACACATATTGCCCATCGCAGAAAAGATTATATGTGGGGGTGTCACGTTTGCTAATTTTAGCTATAAAGTCGTGTATAAGTATTACTGCGGCCATGTGTTTGATGTCTAAAGACTGCCACAGGCTAGTGTTAAACTCTTATGCAATGTTGTCGTGACTCTCCAGAGAATGGGAACTTAAGTTGGCGAAGGCGACCTCCCGTATCACACCTATGCGTTACAGCAGAGTCTTAAGATCGTAGGGAAGCCCGCGGGGTGAACGAGGCGTGTTCTTAACCGTCCCCACGTTGACAAACAGCGAGAGGGACATTGTCCGCTAAGTTTTTGGATCGGTTCACAGCGATATCCAGTCAGAATTGAAATAGAGGGTGTGTTTACAATTCCAATCCGAAATATAACTTTCAGAACTTGTAAATGAAAAGTTAGTTTCGCCTGGGAAGATTGCTGTGCAAACGGATTACTCCGAGAGAGTCACTCGTATTTGGCGGCAAAACCTAGCGATAGATTCTACGGAAAGAGAGAGCTTGGAAAAGTTCATTAAGCTATTTGCTCGATTTTTCCAGAATATTACGGCATCATCATTGTAATTATTTGTGGTATGTATCCTTAATTACTTGCACCGTTTAGTGTGTAAAATTACCTTTGTAGTGTTTCGTTTACATGCATATTTGAGAAATGGGATTGAGCCTACGTAGAGAATTATTAGATGCCAGCGGAATTATTAGCTTATGGTCAGAATTAATTTGTAATTCGCTAGTTTATTTAGTAGTAAATTAATGCATTTTTAATGTGTTATGTTAGAATTTACACATGCTTGAATTGTGAATTTGGAAAACGGGTGAAGTATGTAAGATTAGTTACAATGGATGTATGCATATGTCAGAGCATAGACATTGGAATGTTTGTGTAGCTTACATAAGTTGTAAGGTAAAGAAATGCATATGATTATTGTGATATTGTTGAGTATAACAGGACTAAGAATATGTATTAATGTGACAGAATTTATTGATGCGTGTATAAGGAGTAATTGATACCGTGCTGTGTATGACGTTTGTTGTACCATTGAATATATGGGTATCTCGAGGTGAATGAATCCATGACCGAAGAAATGTAATAGCCGTTATCTGATGGCAGGCTGTGTGCAGTGTGAGATGAGAAGGCTAAGGGAAACATTTTTACCGTCATTGTGTTTTCTCAAGAAGCCTTTTAGGGGGCACAGAACTTCGGGTACGATACTAGCTGAAACAATAGAAGTCGACGGAAGTCTAGTCAGTGGAGAGAGGGTGGGGAGAAGGTAAGGAGGATGAAACGGAGTCTGGAGAAGAAAGTGGAGGAGGAGGAGGAGAATGAGTATAGCGAAGTCGAGGATGAGGAAAACAAATTGGAGAAAGTCGGGAAGGACGAGGAGAAGGAAATGAGAGAAATAGTAGAGAGAAGAACACTACAGATGAGTAAATTAAAAGGGCAGGTGGAAATCAGTCTCACACTGCTAATCAAGAGATGCAATGGGCTGTTAAAGGGTCGAGCGGAAAGAGTGTAATTGGGAATTTGAATCATTTGATTATTAAATTGTTCTTCATTGAACTTCAACCTTGTTGTATATTTAGCCATCTAACCGTCGGCATCGCTGACTGGGGGCTCTGAACTTTACATCTGATTTTCACTAATTTAACTTCCAACCAAACTCGAGCCTGGGTGGAACTTCTATAATAGTTTAAATACAATATTGGGAGCACCCCACCCCAACCATAACAACCCTCACAGGGAGTGTCCGATGACACTGCTTTCAGAGTAACCATCTTGTACTCTTGCAACAGCAAAGACTACATAGACGAAAGTATGCGGTGTTGTAAGAAAAGCAATATCTAGCTCCGTCCCTGGACCTACTATTATCCTCTAACCTCAGACTACTGAGGTTCCTACGAAGATTGTTACGGGTGGCATGGAGGAAATGGGGGATCCAGACAGGGAACACATTTGTTTTATATCAAGGGTTTCGTTACAAACGGATGACTCAAATGTATTCCAGATTTTGAATTAAATAATGAATGTTCTCGTTCCTTTCCTCTACGTAAAACAACTTACACAGCAGACAACTGTCTCGATAGACTGCAACAACAATTGTATTAGTTCGAATGAATAGAGTGGAACAGGAAGTAAACATTCTGTGTTAAGACTAAAAAAAGGAAAGCTTACACAACATGACAGACAGACAGAGAGAGAGAGTCAGTGGTATTTGTTCAGAAAATTTGCTTACCTAGAAAGTTATATGTCACGTAACAGGAGATAGGTTTATACTCAAAGCCCTACACAACTGTTTAACCGTCAATGTATTATGGTTGCTTCTAGTGTTTCAAGATCTCGTTACATCGTATTTTACCACAGCAATGCGCTAATTCATTTTCTGATCTTTAAAGACGTCTTTCAAATAACACGGAAAACGACAGGGCTCTATAGTCTGCATTGCAAATGAAATAAATACGCAATGCACTAGAGATATTCAACTGATTACTATTATATATATATATATATATATATATATATATATATATATATATATATATAGACGCACAAAAACAAAATCTTATATTAAGACCGCAGTTTGATGAAAACTGTGTCACACAAAAATTAGTTTTCGTGTACAGGAAGTGTTTAAGCTGAGAAAGCTAGAGATAAGGCAAATTTAATTTCCTTTATAGGCAAATGCATTATTTTAGGAATCACTGCAAATATTATTTAATGAGTTTTTCTTATTAAATGAAAAAGATAGCATATATCTGTCCATATCAAATGCGGAGCTATCACCCTTACGAAGCTTCCATTCATTTCGTTTGTATTGTTTCTGTTTATTACTTGACTTCTTACCAGGAGGATACGGACTTTGTCTTAGAGCGTATTAGAGATAGACGCATATTTTTAAGTCTACAGCAAGATAATTACATGTACTGTAATGATGTGCTTAATGTTAGTATTACTTGACAGTTATGACTAAAATAGTGCTGATGATCGATCATATCAAGATAAATGCGACTAACACAAAGTATTATCAGGGACATAACCCGTTTTCCCTCAGTCAACAGCAGGCTTTCCCCACGTACCCACGCTAGCCGAGCCTTGGACTCGAACCCACGCAGACAGAGGTGAGATGGCAGTGATCCGGAACGGTGAGCGCTTTAGACCACTCGGCCACTCGGGGCCCCGTGGATAATGAAAACAGTTGGATATTTCTTCGAAAAGCAGGAGGAAGTGTATCGCAAGAACGAGTCTGGTGCATCGGTTCGGAAATCACAAATGGTAGAACGCACGTCTGGAGTTGGAGAAATCCCGAGTTCGACCCTTGCTGCGGCGCCAAATCTTTGCCTTATGACTAGAAAGAAGAGTGATGATGATGATGATGATGATGATGACGATGATGATGATGATTGTGGTGGTGGTGGTGGTGATATTGATGGTGCAGATACAAATTGCATGTCATGCAAGTAAAGAGTTTGACTTCTCTCTTACCAACTAAACAAGTGTGATCATATATAATGTAGATGCGACAATGTATCTTCAAAAAGCAGGGCGGGAATATAGCAGAACAAGTGGTAGAGAGTCCGTCAAATCCTTAGCCATATTTTTACGTGTATCATATATGTATAATTTAAATGTCTGAATCTGACCAGATTTGCTCCTACAGTGAATACGTATATTTAATTCAAAACGGTTAAATGACTAACGGACTTATCGAACATTTTACCGACTAGAAATAAAGTTTTCATTGTTCTCTCTCACGCAGGCCTTGCCGTCTTAAAGTTTTCATTGTTCTCTCTCACACAGGCCTTGCCGTCTTAAAGTTTTCATTGTTCTCTCTCACGCAGGCCTTGACGTCTTAAAGTTTTCATTGTTTTCTCTCACACAGGCCTTACCGTCTTAAAGTTTTCATTGTTCTCTCTCACGCAGGCCTTGACGTCTTAAAGTTTTCATTGTTCTCTCTCACACAGGCCTTGCCGTCTTAAAGTTTTCATTGTTCTCTCTCACACAGGCCTTGCCGTCTTAAAGTTTACAAACTCTCATTTAAGTAAAATTTGTGCTCGATTTGTCAAGTATTGTCAATCCATCCACAACATTAATATTTGATATAATAGGACTGTATGTATGTATGTATGTATGTATGTATGTATGTATGTATGTAGTGCAAATGCGAAGATTAAAAACAAAATATTTACAATTAAGTCAGGCGATCCAATGTATCAAGCTCAGCGTGAGTCACTGGAGAAATATAATAAGTTTATGCCTAGAACCTCGCCCAACAGTATAGCGAGAAGTATGAATCAAAGTCAATGTTAATTGCAAATATATGTAAATATAAACTTAAAGCAGTCGTTCGCAGTTCACTGAATAGTGATAACATGTATTCCGCAACCAGTTTGGCGATTACTGTAAAAGCTATGCCCAAATAATCCTTTATCTATTTTTCACATTTTACAGTATAATTTTGTCATACTTTTGTTCCGCAAGAACGCCAATATAGTGCAGTCTTTTAATAGCATTTTCCTTCTGTATGTTACCAGCCTGGAGTTTCATTGTTGTTACGTATGCTCAGCCCCAGCTATAGAATTATGTATAAGCTATAATCTACCTGTCATCACTTAACAAAGGCTTGTCGTTATCACACCTCTATGTTAAAAGATAGTTCAATGATCAAAAAGAAGTCCACGGAGTGAACGAGGCGTGTTTTTATCCAAAGGTCGTGCAGTATTTCCATTTTAAAAAACTTGTTCATATTTTCCCATACAAATGCAGTAGCCTATAACTGCATACCACTTCAGTAAAAGTTATTTTCTTTCGTTTAGTCAACAGCTATGCAACCAAATCATAAATTTGAAATTGCCCCACATGCCAGTACGTACGCCCGAAAACAGTCATTATATAGGACCCGACTGGCCGACTAGTCTAAAGCGCTCACCGTTACAGATCACTGCCATTGCCATCGCACTGCTGTCTGCATGGGTTCGAGTCTCGGGATTAGTAAATGTGGGTACATTTGATTTTGAAAGCTTGCCAGTAGCTTCTCGTGGGTCGGTCGTGCTTTCTGGGGTTTTCCAGGGTTCTTCCTCCACCATTTATAATGTCCGCCATGTATAGCCTGTCTTGTGCTGAAAAATGGCGTTAAGCTCATCGAGGACAAGGAAATCTGATAAACTCAGTTGAGTGGTCTTCGATATGATTAGCAAGTAGTACAGTGAAATCCGTTATAGCAAACATCTCTGCAAATAAATGGCCACCTGCCCATAAGGACATCTACATATCTCGTTCCGTCAGTTTAATTATATTATATATTTCTCCCCTCTATAAAGGACACATCTTGTTAAAGGACATGGTTATGGTCGTTTTATGCTTTGTGGACATTTTATTGTATGAATAATCTGCGATAGATGTTAATAAATGATAGCCTACTTGATGCCACCGGTAAGGATGACGTTGGGGTCCAAATATTTATGCATGAATATATTTAACAGATTGCAGGTGATACTTATAGCAAGGTTAAAGGCTTGACCACGAGTACTGTTTCAAATATATTCAAAGTGAGATTAAACATACAAGCCCATGACAGATGTTTTCCGCTCATTAGATACCATTGTTACACCTATTATAAAGGCAACTTGAAAGAAGAACGTTAACCTTTTAAAAAACATAATACCGTATATTTTATATTAATTACAATATGTATCGTGCAAAACAAATCATTTTGGAGTAGCACATCATACACGTACATTTTGCCACATGAAGAGAGATAGTATCAAAACTAAAGTAACAATGAAAGTGTTTAAGGTACATTGTGATCCAAATATTTAATAATTGTAGAAATACATTGCCTGGTAAAATAAACGTGATCGTCTTTGCAGGTATACTATGAGGATACCGTAATGAAAAGATCTCATTCCAGGGTCATATATGTCTATGTATCTACGTGCCAACCTACCTACCAATTTATCTATCTGTAGAAGGAAAATTAAGGAAAGAAGCAATACACTGAAAGAAAATATAAAACACTTCTCCCCACACTTAGAGAAATACTACTAACATAGGTTATTGCTATCATAATTTATCAGCAGAGTTGGGCCGAGTGCTGTCACAAATACAAATATTAAAGCTAGGAGCGGGAGTGCGCATAACATTGCTTTCGTCCGGATAACAAGCTCTCTATAAGAATTTCCCATTCAAAAGATATATGGTGATACACCATTGAATAAGTAACCGGAGAGAAAAAAATACATTCTTTCAAAATTACTCCATCTATACTATTCATATTAAATTATATATAAACGAATTAATAAAACTTCACGAATCACATAACCTTGACTTCAATTTAACCATAGATGTACAGACAACATTAAAGGTAAATGAGACAATGCGCATGTCAAAATTATTTTAATCAAGTGAAAGTATTTGGTACATGACTATGCCAAGTAGAGAAACAGTAACAACCAGTAGTCTTAAAGAATTCCCTGTCTATAGCCATTAACCTAAACTTTATGTGTGTTTGTGTGTGTGTGTGTGTGTGTGTGTGTGTGTGTGTGTGTGTGTGATTTGTTTGCATGACATGGTGTGTTCGCTTGACATTGTGTGTCGAGTGTTTGCATGACTTGTGTTTGATTTAATCATAAATAAAGAATTCCCTGTCTATAGCCATTACCCTAAACTGAATGGAAAATATAAAACAGATACACTTTAAATAGTCTTGTGCAATACAGATATCCTTTGTGTGCGCGCGCGCGCGTGTGTGTGTGTGTGTGATTTGTTTGCATGACATGGTGTGTTTGCATGACATTGTGTACGTCTAGTGTTCGCTTGACATTGTGTGTCGAGTGTTTGCATGACGTGTGTTTGATTGACATTGTATGTCGAGTGTTCGCATGACACTGGGTGTGTCGAGTGTTTGCTTGACATTGTCTGTCGAGTGTTCGCTTGACATTGTGTGTCGAGTGTTTGCATGACGTGTGTTTGATTTAATCATAAATAAAGAATTCCCTGTCTATAGTCATTACCCTAAACTGAATGGAAAATATAAAACAGATACACTTTAAATAGTCTTGTGCAATACAGATATCCTTTGTGCGCGCGCGCGTGTGTGTGTGTGTGTGATTTGTTTGCATGACATGGTGTGTTTGCATGACATTGTGTACGTCTAGTGTTCGCTTGACATTGTGTGTCGAGTGTTTGCATGACGTGTGTTTGATTGACATTGTATGTCGAGTGTTCGCATGACACTGGGTGTGTCGAGTGTTCGCTTGACATTGTCTGTCGAGTGTTCGCTTGACATTGTGTGTCGAGTGTTTGCATAACGTGTTTGATTGACATTGTGTGTGTCGAGTGTTCGCATGATAGTGTGTGTCGAGTGTTCGCTTGACATTGTGTGTCGAGTGTTCGCTTGACATTGTGTGTCGAGTGTTTGCATGACATTGTGTGTTTGATTGACATTGTGTGTGTCGAGTGTTCGCATGACATTGTGTGCATCGAGTGTTTGTATGACACTGTGCGTGTCGAGATCCTGACTGGCATTATGTGTCTCGGGTGAGGGTAGTAGGGTTTATTCGCTTTTATTCATGTAAATCCGATTGAACGGGTTTCTTCTTTCTGCTAAATAAAATTCGCGAATGCAACACGCTCAACAAAACGATTCTTTGATAAGGAACATGCTACTCTATTCAGTTAGGTGTTTATAGCCGTAGTCACAAAAATGTTGCAACAGTAGTATACATTTGGAAGGATTTATATTTTTTAATATTGCTAATAAAGCCCCTATACACAATATGTGAGCGCGTGAAACTTTTATGAACGAATCATAGCACGAGTAAACTGTGTAATAGAAACGAGTGGTGAAAGAGAACATATAGAGACAATAATAAACAGTTTTACCTATAAAAAGAGAAAACATTAAACCGTCTCTGTTAGAGGCTTACAGGTCCAAATATATTCCAGCTGACAATAAACCCAAGGAACATTGATTTAACTTGCACAAATATACGTGAATTAGTTTTGGCAATTTATTTTTTTATGGTAGAATATGAAGGGGGGGGGGGGGGAGATATAATCTGAATGACGATGATGATCAGCAGGAGGATGGGGGTGATGATTACAATACGTATGGTAGTCTATACATATGTAACGTAAATATGTACAAAAAGAGCCGATATTTTCCAAATGTAGCATATCCGCCGCCTTTAACGAATATCAATACCATAGTAATAGAAGTATCCCGACAGAGATAAAAGCGGAATCAAAAAGCTCAGACAAAACGAAAAGTAAAATAAAATCAACATTATAAACAACGTACTTTGGGGAAAAAAGAATAAAATCGGCAATCAGTATTTTGCCTTTCCTATGCTAATTTCAATCTGCTTGGTTTTTGTTTTCCCACCAAACTTCGACAAGTCTGTGAATACTTGTGGTAGAAAATAGGTTTAGACTTGCACTATAACCGAGGTGTTAATCACATCGGTGTATACATATCGTGTTGTAATACTTGACATTGACATTTGATCTTTAAACTCCAAAATCAAAAGGTTGTTTGTTTTTTTTTCTTTTTTTTTTTTTTTGTCCAACGGTGTAAGTCATTCACAACGTTTGTTGAATGTACTTAGTAGAAAATTTAAATTTATGTGCAGAAACAATTTCTTCTTTTAATCATGGTAACACTGCCTTTTGCCCTTTTGCCCTTTTGTAGATAACGAGAACTAAATTAGTCTGGTTCCCTGTTTAGTATACTCCCTTCGTTGCACTCCGCTTAGTGTAGCGGAGTGCAACGCAGGGAGCATACTAAGCAGGGAACCAGACTAGAACTAAATTGGTAGCAGACGGACATACGGACGGACGGGCATCATAGCATAACATGGTGGGAGTATAATGAGTAATAAAAAGACACAGTTGGGATCCGATCGCACTCTCTGGAGTTAAGATTGAGGTCAGATACATGTTACTAAGAATGTATGTTTCCATAGTTACCGTTTGGCACCAGCAATATCTAAATTTTAAAAAGAAATAATGATATTCTGGTTTAGGAGCATGCAATTCTGGTTTCGCCCGTTCTACAGAATGAAAACCGTAACACACTCGGAATGCATCGGCTGATTCAAGTGTTAATGTTATCAGCTGTGTGCTCTGGCAACTCGATCTGTTTACGTGCATGCTGACGCTGATACGTACGTTCAATATTGTGCGTATTACGTTTTTCATTTCTCCAAGAAATTACATGTTCACAAGAACATCCATTAATTTCGTTGTCATATTTTAGACTCTTTAGTTTGCAGCTGAACATACCATAAAAATTCCCCATCACGTCCAAGTAAAAGTTAAGATGGTCACAGTGTATAAAAAAACTCATGATGACGTACAACACAATACGTAAATGATAACGTGATTTTCCTAACAAAATTCTTTTTCTCCATTTATATCTAGAATCTAGGGACTTTTGCAGATTATATTTAGTGAAATGGCTCACTGGTTGTTAAACCAAGCCCATTTATGATTTGTCAGCGATACACTTTGTCTTACGGTTATCTACGAGCTGACGTCATATGTGCTCGTCTCTTAATACCTGTCGAAACAAGAGTCTGTACAGCACAAATAGGTAAATGCTACCTATGTATGATTCTGTCTGAGGAAATCGACAATTCAGTGAAGATCATGTTATTGACTGAGGAAGGAAGTCACACGTTCTTTTTACCGTATAATGTAAAGTACATTTGTCTCAATTAGGTCACTGACGGCTTTATACTAAAATATTTGAGTGGTACTTGAATATTATATCTTGCAATCTATACTTAAAGTTATCAAACTCATACTTAAGCCATGTGCATGTGATAAAAGACCAATTCCTAACGATCTTAAATATAAAGGAATGGATAATAACCATTTATTTGCTCATTTGTTAAAAGAAAAAGAAAAGTTTGGAAAGCAGGCATTATTTATGGGAATAGCGCAAGGTAGGAATAAGATGAACGCTAATGGAAGGACTAGTGGCGGGAAGACTAATGGTGGGAAGACTAATGGTGGAAAGACTAATGGTGGAAAGTCTAATGGTGGGATGACTACTGGTGGAAAGACTAATGGTGGAAAGGCTAATGGTGGAAAGACTAATGGTGGGAAGCCTAATGGTGGAAAGACTAATGGTGGGAAGACTAATGGCGGAAAGTCTAATGGTGGGATGACTACAGGTGGAAAGACTAATGGTGGAAAGACTACTGGCGGGAAGACTAATGGTGGAAAGACTAATGGTGGAAAGGCTAATGGTCGAAAGACTAATGGCGGGAAGACTAATGGTGGAAAGGCTAATGTTGGGAAGCCTAATGGCGGAAAGACTAATGGTGGAAAGGCTAATCAAATAATCCAAGTATGTTCACTAGTGTAAGAGGGAGAAATACCACTCGAGCATCACAATTTGCGGACCGGTACGAAGTTATAACTTCCTGCCAATACATCCTGACCCCATTAATGGGATTTACCTGTTTAGTTTGGTTGACTGCAGTTGGATAATTTGGGTTAAATACAACATTATTTTACTTTCACTTTATGTGGTCTATTCATGTGGGACATGTGCATTAATGTTCCTATTACCGATAGTTTCCTCAAATAGACAAATGGTATCACAAATATATCAAAAATTAAATAAACCGTTGTCTTAGTCTCAGGCTAAACAATATTAAAAATACATATATAGATGCCATTAACAAAAACTGGGAAGAGATTATTCATGTAACTTTTTCCCGACCCTATAAAACCATATTTCAGATGACATCTTTATCACTATAGAATAAAGTTTAATATACAATATATAATTTAAGTGGAAAATCTATTTATCGCCGGGAGACATGTCATGAGGCAATCTCATCTATATCTCAACTCGCGTGTAAAGAATTACCGATTACTTCAGTTACATGTAAAACAAAGTGGAAAAAATGCTGCGATAATACTTCAGTTACTATTGGTATTGGATCAATCCACTTAACGTTAGCAACAGGAAAGATAAAGTTCATTGATATAAATATGTATCTAGAATACACACATATCTCTCTCTCTCTACTACTACTACTACTACTACTACTGCTACAACAACTAATTATATTACTACTATCAGTACTAATACTACTACTAATACAATTACTACTACTACAACAACTACTACTACTACAACTACTACTACTATTATTAGTACTGCAACTACTACAACTACTACTGCTATTACTACTACGTCTTCTTCAACTGCTACTACTGCTACTACAACTACCACTATTACTACAAGTACTACTACTACTTTCGTTATTTAGGCAGGATCCATATAAAACGCAAGCATTTACACGCAATACAAATCTAGCAGATCACGGGGCATGTGAGACGGCACGCACACCAAATAACTTTAATGGAAACGTGCATAAGAACAAAAAAATGTCACAAAAGACCAAAGTCGTCCATTATATAAATTCAACCCCTACATCAGGAATAAGACATCATAACACCAGAGATAACATTGTCAAGACTAGACTGCTCAATATACTACCTATGTTACTTTAATCGATGTTTGATAAGAAACAAAAAGAATTATGAAAAAATATATAACAGATTATGAAGATATGTAATCCCATGAAGGATGATCAATAATGCGCATTTAATCCATTTTAAATGATGTTAAAGTTCAAGGCTTTTGGAGCATAGAACATAAGACAAAATAAATGCGATGTATTAAACTAATACGTTTCTTTTTGCAGTATAGCTTAAAATCTAATTTCAAAATTGAAGATATCAATGAGATTCAAAACAAGCTCGTAAAATATCATTTTATTCTCTTCTCTTGATCTTCTTTGATTTAAATGGAAATAATGAACAGCAGATTTTAAATGACCCGTATTTTAAATAATCTTGATAAAACTGGGTCACAGGCTCCAGTCTGACACGATGCTGTAAAATAATTTTGTCCAGGCTACGCTGCTAACACATGGTGTAACAAAATTAAATGGATTACTCCTGGTGACTAAACTGTGTCGATCGTCAAATTTTCACAAACTATTCGCTCAAATAAGATACATTTTTGTTGTTGTAGGGTTTAACGCCATTTTTCAGCACACGATAGGCTATACATGGCGGCCAGTATTAATGGTGGAGGAAGAACCCGGGAAAACCCCGGAAAGAACAAACGAACCACGAGAAGCTACTGACAAGCTTTCTCACATACCCATATTAGCCGAATCCGAGACTCGAACCCCCGCAGACAGAGGTGAGATGGCAGTGATCTGTAACGGAGAGCGCTGTAGACCACTCGGCCACTCGGGACCCAGTAAGATAAATATTTCTCAACAAGTAAAAAAGAAACAAAACCAAAAACATATGTTCCACTCTATCCTCTCTATTCATATCCGCACACTATCAGGTTCATATTACTTGATGCCTGAACTAGGGTCAAGGTGACTGATAAATCCCCCAGTTTCATTCTGTGATATTTGTAGCTTCTTCGCAAGATCTTGTACCGATTCCAGCACTCTTTGATACACGGAAATGATGGCAACATTACGTATTATTAAAGTAGCACATACTGTTGCTTTTTATAGTTTTCAGTGATAAGCATTGACTATGCCTATATAAAACTTCAGGCTGGCAGCTCTGCTTTATAGTATAATATTTAATGTGTATTCTTCCGAGAGTACGTTATGGGGATCTAATTATCTGACACGCTCCTGAGAACTGTTTGTGGAGTCAATACAGATTCCTTTGAATTTTCTGGTCTTTGTTTGTACGGTTCCCTTGGATCCTAAAACGATATATGTTTGCTTAATGTAATTTCGTTTTCAGTAAGTTCAAATCAAAGTTTGCAGGATTATACTCGTTGCTCATTTTAAATAAAGTAATCTGGATTCCGGTGTGAAAATACTGTATCACTGCCATTATGCAAATAAAATACTTTATAATCCGAACTTATTCTAGTTACCATATCATTGACATGTCAACAAAAATAGAGGTTTAGACAATGCCCAGAGGCACACCGCATGATCTTGTCAAAGGGCTAGATTCTGTATAATTAACAATGGCAATTATTCAATTGTTGCTAAATGCATAGATGTAATTCAAACCATTCCAATGACGTAGTTCTAATTTATATCATTCTTCTAACAACCTGTCATGTTGCACTGCCTTTTAACGTGTACAAACTTTAGATGTTTGAACCTTAAAATTACGTAAAGGCGTGTATCAAGCATGTATCAGTGGATGACGTTTCCCCCGAACCAGTCTGAAGTTTATAGACAAATTGTACTAATTTAAAGAAATTATGAAAAGGAACGAAAACTACTCTTTCTATCTCAGACCCAGTAATTAATATACTAAAAGGCAAACAAAGGATTCGATGAGTCCGTCTGTCCTTTTTTTTTAAAATGGTAGAACCATATCTACTTTCAATTTAACATGGTAAATACAATTCGTTTGCAATGTGGACCGACTAAAGTATATAGAGGGGTTAACAACACGCCCATAGTTTTACCTGAGTGGGGCTATGGGAAAACATGTGCTCAGATTGTCCATAGCATTGGTTCCCAAACTTTTTCGGGCCACAGAACCCTTGGTCATCATCAGCGCCCCTGCCTTGCCCCGTAAAAAGCATTATTCAGCAGTAGCGTCCCCTCGATAATCCCAACGCCCCCAAGGAGGCGGTATCGCTCACTTTGGGAACCACTGATCAATAGGTTTACCATCGAGGGTCCATGGTAACATTGTTAGAAGTGGCTGACTTCAAATAGGATTACATGGTAACAGTGTTAGAAGTGGGTGACCTAAGATGGGATTGCATGGCAACATTGTTAGAAGTGGGTGACCTAAGATGGGATTGCATGGCAACATTGTTAGAAGTTGTTGACCTCATATTGGATTACATGGCAACATTGTTAGAAGTGTTGACCTCATATGGGATTACATGACGACATTATTAGAAGTGGTTGACCTCATATTGGGTTGCATGGCAACATTGTAAGAGTTGATCTCAATACGCGCCACTACAGACACGTACGGGAAATCCAAGATTAAATTTATTAAAAGAATTGACATGCGAAGGCACATAAAGAGTCTTTGGAAATATATTGTTACACGCACACGGGTATTTACTTGACCGAGCGGTTGTCAAACCCTGGCGCGATTCTCGCTAGAAGTCATAAGTTTCCCCGACTTTCCAAAGACTTCCATACAACCTCAGTTGTAAATCAGAAAGCCCGACGTGTCCATTCTATACCTAAATTTTCCTCTAATTAATGCCTGACCACAGATAAACCAAACTGCCAACTATCTATCAACCGTACATCTGCGTGTTTTGGCTTCATTATGTTCCGTACCACCAACCGTTCACGCCTTAGAACATATATGAGTACTCCCTAACAATGGGAACTATTTTAACTCCGCCACCTTAGGCCAGTCAATGTATGCTTTCCAGGCACATTTCGCCGATATAACTGCACCATATTCGCCCACATGGCGACATAAACGGTGTCTGTCAAGTCCCTTTTTATTTATTCCCTTGTGTAATTTACCGGTTTAATACCGTAAGTACTGTCCTTGCAGTCACGCTACCAATGTATACCGCTAGATTTTAATATGTATTATTTTACGACAGGGACATTCATTCGGTTTTGGTCGGAATTCACTACTAGTGAACCAGGACATCATGGAAACACACTAACACTTCACTCCGTGACGTTTGCTCCTATTAATTAGCTCATTAGTTCGGGCCAGGAATATTTCCATGGCGCCGAATTCCAATAATCAAACAAGTAATCACACAAATCTAAGAAATGCTTAAAACGGGGCACTACAACCAAGTGCACATACTCTAAATTTACTACAATATGATGGATGTCAATTGGTTGACCTCAAATAAGGTTACATGGTAACATTATTAGAGTTGACCTTAAACTGTGGCACTTGAGGGGTCTACAGGAATTAACATTACGCCGTATGTTTAACATGTTGGAGGCGATACTGGTGTTACGATAACTGTAATGTTTACTTTAGAAATATTATAGACAGTTGTAGTGGTTTGTGGCAAATATGATGTACCAATTGTTAGATATACAATCCAGCACACAACCATGCTATTCATTAACCAGTTTTTAATTACAAGCCAACACCCTCTCTGCTATCCATTATCCGCTTTTTGATTACAGTGTGACGGATGCACGAGTGGTTTAAGACGCTTGGTTTTCCGTTTACTGGCATCTCACCTCTGTTATCCTGCGTTCGTGTCTCAATTCGGTCAAGGTTGTTATATTAGAATGCTTACAAGTTGTTAGTAGCTGACAGTGGGTTGATTGTTTTTATCGGACTCATCCTCCACCAAATATACTGGTCACCATGTATAGCATATAATGTACTGAAAACTGCGTTAAAACCAACAAAACGGGACCACAACAAATCCAGACAGAACCAACACACACTCTACTATCAAGCGCACGCTCGATCATTACATTCAAATATTCATGATCTATACAGCACCCGCGTTTAGACATAATATCGATGATATTACACAAAGGGTATGAGTGTTTACAGATACATTAAATCTACACAGATACGGAGAAGGGGCGTTAGAGGGGTCAACGGAAAATGTAATTTTCAAGTGTTCAATCCAATACACACTTCTACTGTCCAATAGCCACTTTTGATTACAATTCGACACACACACCACTACTATTCAGCATCCATTTGTTATTATAGTTTCTCTTCTCCTGTTTATTTTTCTGCTTGTCTCACCTTTTTGAATCTGTTGACGGGTTCGGGTTCCTGTTCTTTTTCTGAACGTCCGTCATCTTCCTTCTCCTTGTTCTCTTTTACTACGAGGACCAGTACCATTATTCCTGACATTAGTTACAGGTATCTTTACATTTGTCTCTTTTTCTCCTCTCTTATAGATTTTTTTTTCTTTGACAGTATATAGACATGCTGGAGTCCAAGAGTCCAATGTCCTTTCTCTTCAAAGCCACGGCTGATATCTTGAACTCATCTTGTTGAAAATTTACTTTCGAATGACCCTCTATAAATCACTGACAAAGAGTGCAATCTCTTCCATCGTCACAGATTTAAAACTAAATTAATGTATTCATTTTGGTCAACGGGTGTTCAGTATATAGTCAGAGACACATGTAACCTATACCAATTAAATCTGACTTATCTATTGCCATGAAATGATTAAGAATATCTAAACGAATACCAGCAATTAAATGACCACGACGTGTTGTGTCACCCAACCAACGCTGTCCAAGAAATGTTATTAGAGGTTCACGCTAGCAAGTTTGAAGAAGACATGTATTGGCCCAAATCCAGCACTCTCTACTTCTTCTGAATAGATTAAAGATCATCCAAGAAAAAAAAAGTCGTTCGATAGCTGGTGAAGATTATTTTATCACCGCAGCTACCCAAAAGTGACTTTCAGAAAATTTACAACTACGGCTTACACATTCACTGTTAAATTTAAACAGTTATGGTAATAATGGTTGTCACGTATTTGCATACATTTGTCACAAAGAACCTGTTCGTAAACTAAAGATTTCACTTCACTCACTAACACACAAACACACACACACACACACGTCATCGCGTCCAAACTTCAAAGGAATCTTCTCGTCTTGTGGAATCACTTCTTGAAATGTACTCGGCTCATGAACAGAGTCGTCTTACCTGGAATTTGAAGCAAACCTGATGACATAAGTCGTGGCATGACAAGTCTTACGATGTTTTAGCAGTTGATCGGTGTACATGTCAATGTATCCAGGATATTCTGTCTTCTATCAGGAGTTATATACCAGGATTAAGAGGTCTAATCCGTTTAAGATGCAACCATTCTTTGCGTTTTGCTCGAATTTGTACACAGTAGTTGTAAACGTCTTATCGCAGCTCAGAAGAGATGTTCTGAATGTGCTCTTCTTAATTCTCCATTTGCAGGAATGTACTTCCGACCACTTGAACATTTTCAAACTAATCAGTTTTTCTATAGCATTCGGATACCAATGCATGCAACATATATGAGAAAGAGGTTTCAAATTTAGTTTGTGCAAACAGTATTCATGCAAGTCTCACAAACAACAAAAGTTGTTATTAGTGTGCGAACCTGTCAGCTACAAGTTCTAGTTTAGATACAGCCCACCTTGAAACGAATTTCTTAATATTTATGAAAATATAACTGTTGCGTCGTATTTGTAATAAAGGCTTTTAAATTGGTAAGAAATAATATCTTAATCAGAAATATAAGCTAGATTTACTGACTAGTGGTCATGGGGCCCCGAGTGGCCGAATGGTCTAAAGCACTCTCCGTTACGGATCACTGCCAGCTCACCTCTGTCTGCGTGGGTTCGAGTCTAGGATTCGGCTAATGTGGGTATGTGAGAAAGCTTGCCAGTAGCTTATCGTGGGTCGGTGGTTCTTCCCGAGGTTTTCCCGGGTTCTTCCTCCACCATTAATACTGGCCGCCATGCATGGCCTATCGTGTGCTGAAAAATGGCGTTAAACCACACAAAAACAACAACAACAAATCTAGTGGTCATAGATTGGACAGATTTTAGGTCGAGAAAAATATAAACAGCGTGAAATTGCAAAATAATATCTGATCAGCGGAAATCGATTTACGTAAATCCTGATTCCAGTGTGTAGGTAATATTTGTGAATTATGGACCACTAAAATTAAGCTATGGGAATTGTGGCTATACTTTTTTAGGTGGATGGTCTCAGTGACTTTTAAAGTGCAATGTAAGTACCAAAATGTCCACAGGTTTAATATTATGGGTATTCCTGCCCTCTAGCGGAACATATAATGTCAAAACGACGCCTACTAACCAACACGCTGTTTGGAGTGACCAACACTTAGTTATCTACTGGCCAGCACATAGCTGGCAGTTGTAAAAAAAAGAAAACAACTGCACAGTATTTTGTAAATCTTGCTGGATATTTTCAGCGCCTGCACTTTTACATGGATTAAAGTTACACAGTTCTTTAAGAACACAATCATTTTACGGGCTGAGGCTGGATTGTGCTCGTATGCATACGTTGTACGCTGTGGAAAATGCTGAAGCTGTAGTAAATGCGTTTGAAGAAGCTAGTAGTTTGTACGCGAGAATAGAAACTGCATTAGTGAAAACATTATTCCAGTACAACATGGATCATGACAATTGGTGTTATCAGCTATGCCCTGTCCCCAAAATTGCAACGAAATACATTCTCCCTTATATATCATTGACATTTTGTATAAATCGTATTTATTTTGTTTACCTATCAGGTCCATATTAAAGAACGCCACGTGAAACAAATATAAAAAATAATGATCTTGCTGACACGCTAATGCACACTCTATCTCAGTGTGATGAGTATTTAAACTGAATCTACATTTGCTAGACAAACTAAAAGACTGAAATGATGCATCAGTTATCAACATCATTCATGCGAAACAGCTGTAAATATAAACCATGTTGGTGTTTCTATTGTATTCCGCAAATAGGTCGAATTTTAATACATATTGTGACCATCTCGAAAAAGATGAAATATGATTATCCAATGAAGTGAAAACTACTATTACCACCTCTACCAATAACACTGCTACTACGAATGATGACGATGATAACGACGACGATGGTGATGATGATGAATACCAAGATGATGATGGTGTTGCCGAATGACTTGTTCTAGGAACTAAATGTAGTCATTAAGCAAGTGATACGGCGTCGATATTGATTACATTTCAGTATTAATAGGTCCTATCAGATATTTTCAAAGACTCGTTATGTGCATCGAATGTCAGTTCTTTTAATACATTTAATCTTTGATTTCCCGTACGTATCTGTAGCAGCGCGTATGAGTGAGATCAACTCTTACAATGTTGCTATGCAATCCAATATGAGGTCAGCCACTTCTAATAATGTTTTCATGTAATCCCATATGAGGTCAACACTTCTAACAAGGTTGCCATGTAATCCAATATGAGGTCAACAATTTCTAACAGTGTTGCCATGCAATCCCATTTTAGGTCACCCACTTCTAACATTGCTGCCATGTAATCCTATACGAGGTCAGCCACTTCTAACAATTTTACCATGGACCCTCAATGGTAAACCTATTGATCAGTGGTTCCCAAAGTGAGTGGTACCGCCTCCTGGGGGTGGGGGGTGGCGGTGGGATTATCCTGGGGGACGCTACTGCTGAATAATGCTTTTTACGGGGCAAGGCAGGGGGCGCTGATGATAACCAAGGGTTCCTAGTGTGCCGATAACAACACATTAATGTCTTCCTTCTTTTGAAATGCAGTCATTATGACAACGTTACAAACGTTTGCTCTTTCTGTTTCGCGGTTTATAGGATTATATTATCCAAAGTCTCTCGCGAAATTATTAGAATAAATTCACTGTACCTCTATCACGAGCAGTAAATGGGTTGAGCCCCTCCAAATGTAATGACTTAGTAACGAATAAATGCACGAAAGCTTCGAGTAACAAAGGAACAAAAATGGTGGGGTTGTAAGGAGTGAGCGAGATGGCATGCTTAAAGTGTTTCTGATGCAATTTATTAAACAGTGATTTAGCAGTTTTAAGTGTAACTAGTCATGAGAGAGAGAGAGAGAGAGAGAGAGAGAGAGAGAGAGAGAGCGAGAGCTGGGATGCTTTCAATATGAATTATGACAAGAAAAGTTTATACTATATGCGTTCATTAGCCTGCGTTTCCTTCCAGTTACGTCATGTTCTGTTAATCGAAATATAAAATATACAGTGTTTCATATCAAAGTTTAAAGAGCTTAACGATCAACTGGTAAAATCAAAGTGAGGAGAGTTCTATCACATGTGCAATAGAGTTATGTCATAGCATATTGTATTATTACTATTTTGCAATATGTATTGCCTTGTCTTCATAACAAATGTCACTTTCTAAATGAGTCAAAATGAATAATAATGATCATTGCCTATAAGGAAACGGTCACTCATTTGAGAATTAACATTTTTATTGCATATTGTACAAACTGTAAAATAACTGTTTTAAACGATTACCAATTCATTGATATTAGTATAGAAAGCTTGTTGTATTTTATCATGATGTAGTACGACCTGAATAATTTTATTTAAATAAACTATCCCCCCTTAAATAAACTATCCCCCCACTTAAATAAACTATCCCCCACCCCCGCATGCACACAATTCAAAACATCAAGCTTTAATGTAATTTACTCGTCACAAACAAAAGACAAACAAACAAACAATAAACAAAAACGTAGAGTCTTATCTACGTGTTCCTCAGGGTATAATTGTTACATCAAATGCAGTTTAGAAATAAATGTAAATATGCACCAGCTCCTATTGCAAACAAAACTGTGTATAGAAGCATGTCACAACCACTATGGTAATTCATATAAATGCTGTACTTGATTGTTTTGGTTTGGTTTTTTTTGTTTTGTTTTTTTTTTTTGGGGGGGGGTGAGGGGAGCGGGGGTCCAATGTAATCCTTTCATTAGAAGTTACTGTCATCAAATTATAAATACAACGCTTTTCTGACCACGCAACCGTGAACGTTACACGGACTATTAATAACTTATTTCTTCGCATAACAGGCGATTTGCGTCTGGTAGTTTGTGGTCGGTATGTAATGTATATACTTTCTGCTCGGTTCAATAATCACCGCATAGACAATATAATAGCGTAATAGCCGTCTTTTGTTCACCACGATTTTGACAATCATAGTTATTTTGACAAATATAACATACAAATAAACTTTAGCTAAGTAGATAGCTACCTACAATGAACCTAACGATAGCTACATATGTAGGTAGATAGATAAATATATAGTTGGGTGGCTAGTACAAAAAGTGTGAATATTTTTTTTACAAAGATCTTCCTTTTTCTGACAACCAGGACTACATCTAAATGACGTGTCAAGCACATCCCCACAAGCTACTGCCTTCGTATATGAAGAAACAAGTTTATTCCATGTATGTATGAATGTATGTAGGTAGGTAGGTAGATAGTTAGGTAGGTGGGTAGCCAGGTACGTGCGTACGTACGTACGTAGGTATGTAGGTAATGGAAATAAATCATGCATGTACAAAAGTTACATTCAACTGAAATACATATATATGCACCAGAGTTACAAACGCTCTGTCAGAATGAATCAGAGAAAAAGTTTCCCAAATCTCAATACCCTCCAGTTTTAGGATAATTGGATAGCAAAATAGATAATGAACACCAAGCTGACGATGTGTATGTGTACCACCTCAGAGTGTATAAACATTCTATACACAAAATAAACTCAATCCAATCTGAAATAATTTAAGGATTTACCTTGAAAATCAGACTTACAACAGCTACTAAGTGTCAACAACCTTCATTACAACCTTATAACCAGTCTTGATGGTCGTGTGGTCCAATGCGCTCTTCTTTACCGATTGCTGCTATCTCACGCCTGTGAGTGTGGGTACGAGTCTCCGGCTTGGCCATTATGTTATGTGAAAAAGCTTGCCAGTAGCTTAACTGGGTAGGTGGCTCTTCCCGGGGTTTTCCCTGATTCTTCCTCATACTGACCGCTATGTAAAGCCTATCCTGTGCTGAAAAGTTACCCCGACAAAACATCACTAAAGCCATTCAAAAAATACTACGACTTTGTTAATATATGTTATAAGAACTATTCGTACCTTGTGCTCAGAAACTGTAGTATGCCTCTACTGTTACGAATGACCTTGATTCTTCACAATTAAGGAAAACATACGTAAGCTCTGGGGGCGACAGATTCATTTATGAATGAATAAATAAACGGATTGAATTTCAGTTTCCATTTGAAACAGCACTGACATAATTATTGATCCGTATGTAACTTCTTGTAGCTATTAAAGGTTCTGGCACAACGATATGGGGGATTTTGATAAGGTGGATAAGGAAGTTTCAAGGTTTTTGGTTTTGTGACAACAGCTTTGGGAACAGGGGAATTTTATAAACTGAGTGGGGCGGCCTTCATTTCCGTTTGTTAAGAATGGAAATACATAGGTGTTATTTTCTTCAAACATAAACAATTTTGAAGTATTAAAACACAGTGTTGTTCAAGCGAAAATGTTTCTGATTTACAGCTATCGTCGATCGATCACGCCATTTTTCTGAAAGGAAGTAAAGTTTCGGGTAATGATCAGCTTCATGAAAATGTTCAATATCAAGCATGAATTGCTAAGACATATAATGAATATCAGAAAGAGCCCACTACATACTTTTCTATATTTCGTGATTTATATTACTTGAATTTTTGATTTATTCATAAATGGAAAAGACTCCATCACATCTACAATGATCTCATGTTGACATCCATACATACACACATACATACATACATACATACATACATACATACATACATTCGTGCGTGCGTGCGTACCTACGTACGCACGTACGTACGACTCTCCAGCCAGCCAGTCAGCCACCCACCCACCTACCCATCCATCCAGTCCATCCAATCCATCCATCCATCCATCCTGTCACAATTGCTCAGCCCAGTTTGTAAGTCGTGTATAAACTAAGGTATTATTACAATAAATGTTTGGTGTCTGAACATAGTCGCAGGCTAGAGTTAATCTTTTACGCAAGGATACCGTGACCAGAGAGAAGATCCGGCATATTGAATCGGCAAAGGCGTTAGATAGCACAATCTCCCACATAGGTGTTACAGCTATGTCATAAGATCAGAAGAACCGCGAGGGACCGGGGAGTGTTCTAAATCCGTCCCGACGTGGACAGACAGCGAGAAGGACATTGTCCTCTAAGTTTGATTGGATCGACTCAAAGCGACATCTGATCGGAATTGAGACGGAGGGTTTGGTAACAATTTCGATCCGAATTATAACTTCTAACTACCAAGCGAAGATTTAGTCTCGCCTAGGAACATTGATGAGCGATATAGGTTTACTCCGAGAAAACCACTCGTAATTTGGCGGTAAAGCTTAGAAAGGAGATTTTAAGGAAAGACAAAGCTTCGTAAAGGTCAGGAAGTTATTTGCTCGATTTTGCAGAATATTACGGCATTGTAATTTTAATTATGTGTAGCATGTATGCTTAATTAATATGATCGTTTAGTATGTATGTAATTACCTTTGTAGTGATTAATTTACATACGTATTTGAGAAATGAGATTGAGTATTATGTAGAGCATTATGTAGATTGTTAGCTTTAGGTCAGAATTAATTTAGTAATTTGCTATTAGATTACTTCGTAGTAAGCTAGTGCATTTATTCATGTGATATATTAGATTTTACACATGCTTGAATTGTGAATTTAGAAAATGATTGAAGTGCGTAAGATTAGTTAATATTGATGTATGGATATATCAAGGCATGGATATTTGAATATTTGTGTACTTAGTATGAGTTGTGATGTAAAGAAATGCGTCAGTAGTAAGGTGGGATACATTAGCGACAATGGGAATTAGCATTACAGAGACCCCTGGGTCAGATTAGCGACAATGGAAATTTAACATGGCGAAAAATCGTGGGTCAGATTAGCGACAAGGGAAATTAACATGGGGAATAAATCGTGGGTCACTCTAGCGACAAGGGGAATTTAACATGGAACTATAGTGTGGGTCTGTCTAGCGACAAGGGGAAATTAACATGGGGAATAGAGTTTGGGCTTTTGGGATTTTTTTTTTTTTTTTTTTTTTTAAATTTTTTTTAAAAAAGGGGTAGGCAATTGAAAGGCTATCTCTTTTCGAGAAATATGGCTGGCCCTGAAAAGGGCCTTTGGGTTTATGTTAATATTAATATTAGCATAGATGGCATCTGTCACATCTTCTTCTTCTTCTTCTTAAACTCCTTCTAACTGCCGGTCCATACACAAGTACCCTCTTGAGACCTCCTTGTCTTTCTATGTAAACTCTCCTCATCCGTTGACTAGTATCTGTCCTATCAACAACAGTCCACTTGGACGTGACATACATGAGCATGTCCGTCCTAAACATCATGGAAGACACAAGGGTGGATGACTCAACTGTGGTCCACATCTTGAAGCGACGAGAATAGGTGAATCAATGCAGTGAACTGCGCTTATTTATAGGTACAGGAAGGATTGAAACGGATTGAATTCATTCACCAATCCGAACACGCGTTACAAAATTCAGTCAGCTCGCATCCAATCCGAAGAGAGCAGTCTGTGACGTCACGTGGTCTATATAGATTCGTTAGCGCTTGTGTGCAGTCAATCTATGCGACAGTGATTCAACATGACGGAAACTCAGAAAACGATCCATTGGGGTGCACCAGCAGGGGAGACTGCCCAAGGGAACCCGGACTTACTTTCAGAAGAGGTACATTGGGATTTTGTGGATTTTCTTACCTCGCAAGAATTTGTTCCGGAACCTTCGTTACCTTCTTCATTACCGCAAGTGGAGAATTTTAGACAGAGACAGAAAGAAGAATTGGAGAAATTTATGCAACGACAAAAGGAAGCGGAACAAGCTTTTCTACTACAGCAACAGCAACAGCAACAAGAAGAGGTAAGAAAAACACAACAAGAAGAAGAAGTAGCAGCAAAGAAACAAGAGGGTGAAAATCAAACGGCTACGGTACTGTTGGACATTTTAGCGGAGTTAAGAAGTCTGAAACAAATGTATCAGACTTCTTTATCACGACCGAAGAGAATACGACCTTCCCGAGCTAAACACGCCAACCCTGTGACTAAGGCTATCGTACCACCCTTAGTGATTTCAACCCAATCATCAGAAGTAGGCCTTGGCCGTGGCAAAGGCTTAAGGCAGTTAAAGTTGATTGGTTAAACTCACCCCTACACCAAAATAAAAAGGCCCTTTTCAGGGCCACACACATTTCTCGAAAAGAAATACAATTTCAATTGCCAATAACTCAAAAAAAAAAAAATAAACAACCCATTTTACCCTTATAGTACGTGTGTGTGTATGAGTGCGTGAGTGTAGCTTCTTATTTTAAAATCAAAACTCAAAGACACTTACCTTATATCATTCATGTATTCTTTTATCCATTTTTTACAATCCAATTCACAATTCACCACAGAACACTTTAACTAAAAGTTCATTGACTTCTTCTTTCTCCTTGTTTAGTCTCTCTGTTTTTTGAATTTCTTCACAGTTTTTTCCTCATTTTCTTCCCTTCTTCTTTTCTTCTCCTGTTTCTTTGCTTCTTTTAAATAGAATTGTCTTCTTTCTTCCTCTTCTTCCTCTGAAGAATCCCTCTCTTCTTTCGAAGAATCCCTCTCTTCTTCCGAAGAATCCCTCTCTTCTTCTGAAGAATCCTTCTTTTCTTCTGACTCCTCTTGTTTCTTTTTTGGGCAATCTGGAGACCAATGTCCTTTTTCTTTACAATAATAACAGGTATCTTGACTTTTGTCTTTTTTAGCCCCTGTTTTTTTTTCTTTTTTGACGGTCTGGACACTCTGAAGACCAATGCCCTTTCTTCTGACAGATATAGCAAGTATCTTGACTTTTATCTCGAAAGGAAGGAGAGTAGTCCGTCAGCTGGTCTGAAGAGAATTTTCTAATGACCCCTCGCAAAGCTCTGACGAAACGTTCCATCTGGGTAGTCTCTTCCATCGTTGTGCTCGGCTTGAGAGTGAAATGAATAGTGAAAGGACAAGACACACACCCTTTTTATATACGCTGGTTTGCCATGACTATAAATTAGTCTATGGTGTTTAAACTTGAGTCATTTGACGTTTTGCACTCAACATGAAACGATCCCATTCATTCGAGAAGAAAGAAGAAGAAGAAAGTAAGAGGCAGAAACGTGATCTATCGCCTCGTACCAGGGCTGAAATCTTGGCACGAATTCATGCCAGTGATTTTGAAGAGGACATGAGTGAACCAGAATTTGAAACCTCTAAACCAAGTTCACCACCCTTAGTCAACCCTGAAAAGTACTATTCCATTCGAGAGACGGAAAAGCGCTCCTCTAGAAAATTTAGAACCACGGCTTACACCTACACGGTGAAGTTTAAAGATTTCAAGTCCGACGTACCCTTGGAGAAAGTCGAAGGGTTTATCACCGAGATGTGGGATTCTTTGCTCACCGCACTCAAGCGACAATGTCAAGCCAAAGAAGACGATCGCTTGACACTATCCATAGATCACGACGGTTTGAAATCCCCTGTTTGGATCGAGTTTAGCAGACACGCAGAACTGACCCCTTCCAAAGTCATGGACAAGATACAACAGGTGCAACAATCTAATGACCAGTTTGACATCACCGATGGTAAAGCCACACTGAAAATGGCCCACGTCTCTCCTCCTCAAGGAACTGGATGCAAAAAGATGTTATTGGTGGACGACCTTCGCAACACCAAAAAGAGTCTCGTCCGAATTAACAACCCTCAAGACCAGATGTGTTTAGCCCGTGCCATCGTGGTGGGACGAACCTATGCCAACAAGAACGACACGGTAGAATGGAAAAGAACCTGGAAAACTATTCAACGATGCGATCGAGCCAAACAACGAAACGAAGCAGAACTCCTGTTACAACAAGCCGGACTGTCCAAAGACACACCCTGTGGCATTCCTGAGATGCAAAAATTGCAAGATGCCCTAGCTCCACGCTACACCTTGAAAGTGCACCCTTAAGAAATGCGTGGAACTCTGTTGTTTCGAGGCCAAGATTTTAAGGACGGAAAATACATTCACCTTTATCATCACGATGAACATTTCGATACCATTACCAGTATCACTGGATTCCTGGGATACGGTTATTATTGTGAGAAATGTGACTATGGTTATAACAATCGAGAGCAACACAAGCATTGTGGAATGAAATGCCCAGGATGTTTGGCCTCTCCACCCTGTCTGAGCGAAGGACCAGTGCCTTGTTCGACTTGTTTGCGCACGTTTGTCAGTCCTACCTGTTACCAACAACATTTGAAAACACAAGGTTCACAGAAGAAATGTGCTTGTCAACTCCTGAGATTGTGCCCTACCTGTGGACAAGGCATACTTACCAATAATGCCAAGGCACACGTATGTCGAGGAAAGAAAAAATGTCACATTTGTCACCACATCGTGGACTTGGAACACCAATGCTACGTGCAAAAATACCAACCCCCACCAGAGAAAGAGGACGGTCACAAGAAGAAAGGCAATTTCATCTTTTTCGATTTCGAATGCATGCAAGAGACCGGCATTCACATTCCTAATTTCTGCGTGGCTCATCGAGCGTGCGAGAAGTGCATTCAAGAACCTATCTTCAGTCATTGCCCTCATTGCAGCAAGATTCCTGGAGGACGTGAAAAAATCTTTCGGGGACCGAACACGTTAGCCGATTTTGCCCAATGGGTCTTAGACCCCATCGACAAGACGTGGAGCCAAGAGGACATCGAACGTTACGGAGATTGTCATCGTCATGCCACGGTGATGGCTCACAATTTCTCCGGATACGATGGACAGTTTCTTTTGAGATACTATACGGAACAAGGCACCGAACGTCCTAAAGTCACTTTGAACGGAGCCAAAATCATTTTCATGCAAGTGGGACAAGTGTAGTTTAAAGATTCGATGAGTTACTTGGCCATGCCTTTGAGCCGAATGCCTAAAACGTTTGGAATGACAGAAATGGCTAAAGGGTACTTTCCACACTTTTTCAATACGGAAGTCAATCAACATGCCGTTCTACCCCATTTGCCTGAGGCTCACTATTACGACCCCGACAACATGCGTACCGAACAACGAGAAGCTTTCTACGCTTGGTACCAGGCTCATGCCTCTGACCCCTTCGACTTTCAGGAAGAAATGCTAAAGTATTGTCGTTCCGACGTGGACATTTTACGACGTTGCTGTGGAAAATTTCGAGAACTGTTCATGGAACACGGAGGGGTCGATCCTTTGAAAGAAGCTTGCACCATTGCCAAAGCGTGTTCCTTAGTGTACCGCCAACGATTCATGCCTGAAAACACCGTGGCTGTCATCAGTCCTCAAACGACCCTCTTTGTCAAACGTCAATACTCGGTCAAAGCCCTACGCTGGTTACATTACTTGTGCGACAAGGAAGACAAATGGATTCAGCATGCCCGCAACGGAGGAGGCGAAAAGACCATCGGAACGTATTCGGTCGATGGCTGGGACTTAGAAAACCCCAAGATCGTGTACGAGTTTAACGGTTGCTTATTTCATGGATGTCCCGTCTGTTACCCTGACCGTGACACTAAAAATCAGTTTTTGCAACGAACCATGGAAGACTTGTACCAGGACACTTGTCAGCGACGCCTAAAGTTAGAACAGCAAGGATACCAAGTGGTGGAAATGTGGGAACACGAGTACGATCACCGTTTGAAAACCGATCCCGAGTTTAAACGCCTCGTGGAAAGTTACCAGTTCATGGACCCGCTGAACCCGAGGGATAGTTTGTACGGAGGAAGGACCAATGCCACCTGTTTGCTGTACCAAGCCGACGAAGAGAAAGGAGAAGTAATCAAATACTTGGACGTGTGTTCGCTGTATCCCTACGTGTGCAAATATTGTCGCTTTCCCGTAGGGCACCCGCAATTGCTGACGGAACACATCGACCTGAAAAACATTCGACAATACGAAGGCTTGATCAAGTGTAAAGTTTTGCCTCCCACGAACCTATACCATCCCGTCTTACCTCACCATTGTCAAGGCAAACTGATGTTTCCCTTGTGCCGTACTTGTGCCGAAACGTGCAACCAGGACCAACCTTGCCATCACAGCCAGGAAGAACGTGCCTTGACGGGAACCTGGGTCAGCGTGGAATTGTTCAAAGCTCTGGACATGGGATACCAACTGTTAGAAGTGTACGAAATTTGCCACTTTCCCAAGACACAACAGTACCACAAGGGTGACCCTACTCAGAAAGGCATTTTCGCCGACTACGTGGATGCCTTTTTGAAACTGAAACAAGAAGCCAGCGGCTATCCTTCCTGGTGTCACACTCCCGAAGACCAAATACAATTCAAAGAGAAATACTACGAACAAGAAGGCATCTCTTTAGACCACATCGAAAAAAACGAAGGCAGGCGATCGTTTGCCAAAGTGATGTTAAATTGCTTGTGGGGTAAAATGGCAAAACGACCGTGTTTACCCAAGACGGAATATTTGACAGAACCTTCCCGCTACTTCCAGATGATTCATGACAAAACCAGATACATGAAACACGTGGACGTCGTTCGAGAGGATTTGATCTTGGTCAATTACGAAGAAGATCTGGGCTTTGTACAAGACGACCCTTTTGGAAATGTCATCATTGCGGCTTACGTGACAGCTCATGCTCGCTTAAAATTGTACGAAGCTTTAGAACTGTTAGAAGAACGCGTCCTGTACTTTGACACGGACAGTTGCATTTACATCCATCACCCGATTCAACATCACCCTGACATCGAAGGAGACCGTTTAGGAGCCTGGACAGACGAGCATCCCGACGACAAGATTCTAAGTTTCGTCAGTGGCGGCCCCAAAAATTGCGGCTACGAATACCGGGACAAACAAGGAGAAGTGCACACGACGTGCAAAGTGAAAGGACTGACTCTGAATCATCGTACCAGTCGAGTGGTCAACTTTGGGGTATTGAAAGAAGCCTTGCAATCGGGAGAAAATGGAAACTTTAAAGTGACCACCTATCAACCGAACAAGATTGTACGTTTACCCACTCACCACATCGTCAGTCGACCCTTGGAAAAAGTCTATCAAATTGTATACCAGAAGCGAGTGCGACTTCCCAATCACTTTACGTTGCCGTACGGTCACGTCGGTATTGGTCTGTATATAAAAAGGAACCCTAGGCAAGATCGATAGTTCATTGTTCATTGAAGTAACTTACCATGTCGTTGACGAAGAAGAAACCAGATTGGTTTGGCTTGGACCCAAGAGGTGGCCCAGTATGCACGAGAGTTATTCAAGGAAAAAAGTTACTTTTCAACCCGTGTTAGTGACGGTGCCAGAAGAACCCGTCACCCAGGACGGGACTGTCGTGGACAGGCCTGAAAGACCCTTTCGGGAGGACACTTGTTTACATCACCCAAAATTTGTTTCAACAAAGTAAAGCCCATCGCACCATCAGTCTCAATGCGCATTACGTGGTCTTGTTTAAAAGCCCTCGAGATAAATCGCAAGTGCAAGTCTTAGCCAAACAGTTAGGAACGCTTTGGCTGACTCAGGCGTACGACGATGCGACTCAAACTCCACACGCCTATTTACTCGTCGATTTGAAACCTACGACTCCCGAGGATTTGCGATTTCGTACCCACTTGTTTCACCACTGGTGCCAAGACGGAGGGCCTGTCCTGTACACGTCTCCGTCCTCGACTTCATTTCACTCCACATAAAAAAAATCTATAAAAACCTCAGACCCTTTTTCGTCTGTCTCACTCTCAGTGCGAACATGACGTCCCTTCAGTCGCATCTTCCAGTCAAATTGATTCGTGCCTTGTATGGCATCAGTCGAGAAAAAGATCCACAAACACGAGCTCGTGTCTTAGAAGCTAGTCTCAAAGAAGTCTTACGATGGTTCACGGTGACGGCACGTCAATTACTCCAAGGCATCATTCAGATTCCTCATCAAACCAAACGCTTTTTTGATCAAAACAAAGTCGCTTTGGTCCAACTGGCCGATCCCCGCATCGACACTCAAACCAAAAAACAAATCATTTTGAAACCTGGAGGGAGCGGTGCTCTTGGAGGGGTCATCATTCGCTCACTCTTAAGATGGGATAGTAATGCCCCCAAAGTTATACCCAAGACAAAAGTCCAACGAAGCCCCAAGAAGAAAAAGACCAGGTCCCCAAGGAGAACTTCTCCAGTGGCAGGACCCTCCTCTGACCAGACACCACCACCCCGGAAAAGGAAAAGAAGCCCCCAGAAAAAGAAACAGAGAAAAAGTCCCCAGAAAAAGAAAAGTCCACAGAAAACTAGTCGCAAGAGAGGCACTTCGGTCAGGACGCAACCTTACACTCGCAAACCACGACCTGCCACGGCGGTGACTGCGTCTCCGGCAGCCTCACGTTTGTCCACTTCTCCGTTAATGACACCCAGAACTGAAGAGTACTTGGAGACGTTGATCACACCAAGAACTTCTCCGTTGATGACCCCCAAAAGAACTTCCCCAGTGGCAGGACCTTCCAATTTAGTGGCAGTGGCTGCTGCTCACAAAGTACCTTCTCCCAAAATCAAAGTTCAAGAAAGATCGGGCATGTTACAAAGTTTACTGGATTTGTCCAAGCAAGAACTGGCTCGATTTAGTCCGTTACGTACCCCTGCACGACGTGTCATGCCTGTCCTCAAACTAATACGACGTCAAGACAATCAGTGGCGACGCGTTCCAGTATAAAAAAGGCCTGTGACCAAGTCGGGGTATCAGTGTTTTTTGGTACTCCTGAAGACTCAAAGATGTCACCCTCCAGAAAACCCCAAGGAAATAAAAGGAAAGGACTGCCACCACGTTTAGCCAAACATGGGGACATGTTATCTGTCCTGTCCAAAGCTTCTCCACCCTTACGAAAAAAACTCATTGAAACGGCCTCCAAAGAGGTCATCGATACCGTGTGCGAATGTTGTTTGAACGTTTTGAAAGGCACGATCCCTTTGTCCAAACACCAGAAACAATGCTTAGGCAAACATCGTCATGTTCTTCGCCAAATGGTTCAAAAGAAAATTCCCATTCGTCAAAAAAAGAAGATGTTAGTGCAACGTGGAGGTATTTTACCTCTCTTGTTAGGCCCCATACTGAAAGGAGTCTTGGGAACCATGTTGGGAGGACTGGTGGGAGCAAGATAAAAAGGCCTCGGAAGTTCCAAGATCTCAGAATCGACCCCTGACAACCCCATGGAAGGACGAAAACTAGCTTTAGTGCCTTACAAACGATGGATGGAATACCATCGGTGGCAAGAACAACACACCCCGCATTTACCTCCCAATCCCAATTTGAGCGAGATGTCCCAGTTACAACACGAATTGCAGTCCTTGATGGATCGCCAAGATTTGTCCGAAACAGAAAAATCGCAAAAGTACGGTCAACTCTTGCAACGACTGCAACTCTTTCACCAGAAAGCTTTAGACGAAACAGCTCTACCCACTCTGAAAGATTTTAAGACCTTGATGAAAAGTCCAGCACCATCACCAGTACCAGTACCAGTACCAGTGACCAAGACAGAAAAAGGAAAAGAAGAAGAAGAAGAAGGGTTTCAAACTCCACCAGAAAAAGTACGCAAGTTAACAACACCACCTACCTCCAGAATTGGATGGATTAAAAAGATGATGGCCACCCCTTCTTCATCACAAGAGAAAAAGAAAGTGAAGACAGAAGTGAAGACAGAAGTGAAACAAGAACCGATATCCCCCGCTCAGACATCCTCCTCCTCTTCAACACCTATTGCCGGTCGCACACGCAAAGCATTGCAATCCAAGAAAATACCCCAAGAGAAAAAGAGTAGCATCTTCCAAGAGTGGGTGCCTTATTAACACACCAACCAACACAAAAAAATGGAAAAAGTCTTAGCCAGCATTTACTACGATCCCTCCCATCCTGCAGGTTACGCAGGAGTTCAAAAATTGTATCGTGCTGCCAAAACGCGACTAAAAAGTCTCCGTTTACCTCAAGTGCAACGATGGTTACAAGAACAAGCTACCTACACTTTACACAAACCCATTCGACGCAAGTTTGCCAGAAGTCGCACCCGAGTGGAAGGCATCGATCATCAATGGCAAGCCGATTTAGCCGATGTCTCTCATTTGGCCAGCTACAATCGTGGCTACAAATATTTGTTTTGTGTCATCGACGTCTTTTCCAAATTTGCCTGGGTCGTGCCCTTGACTTCCAAATCGAGCAGCGAGTTAGTGCGAGCCCTGCAACGGGTGTTGAAACAAAGCGGTCGTCACCCTCTTCGATGGCAAACGGACAAAGGCACCGAATTTCTGAACCAAGCTTTCCAAAAAGAATTAAAGAAACGTGACATTCATTTTTTTACCACCGAGAATCCCGAAAGCATAGCCAGCATCGTGGAACGTTTTCAACGCACTTTGAAAGAACGCATGTGGAAATATTTTACGCATCACCACACTCTGAAGTACATCGACATCTTACCGCACCTGGTGCAAGCGTACAACCAATCTTACCATCGAAGCATCGGACGTGCCCCGCAAGACGTGACTCCCGACAAAGAAGTATTGGTGTTTGAGCGCCTGTTTGGTACGTCCCCGACGAGGGCTGTCCCCAAGAAAAGTGGAATGTTGGCCGTAGGAGATTGAGTGCGCATTGGCAAAACCAAACGCACTTTCGACAAAGGTTACTTACCTAACTGGACGACCGAATTGTTTCGCGTCACTCGACGAGTGCATGGCCGTCATCCTGCCGTCTATAAATTGGAAGACATGAACGGAGAAGTGCTCAAAGGAACGTTTTATTTGCCCGAGTTACAACGTGTCACCAAAAAAGAAGACGACGTGTACGACATCGAAAGCATTCTCGAACGCAGAACCCGTAAAGTGGGCAAACGACGTGTCAAAGAAGTCAAAGTACGTTGGAAAGGATATCCACCCAGTTTTGATTCTTGGATCGACGCTTCGCAAGCCATCGACTATAAAAAGAAGTGACCATCATGCCTTTTCACACAGACGCAGCTACGTCGACCACTCCTCCTTCACCTAGTTCTTCTGTGCAAGATTTACAAAAACAACCCTTGTGGGTGTGGTGTGGAGAACGTGTGCCTAAAACGCAAATCGTCTTTTTCTGCCAAATCTTCATGGTGTATTGTGTCATCGGGGCAGCCATCGCCAATTTGAGTTTGCAACAAGGAGACAAACAATTGTGGACCATTTTATTGAGCAGTTGCATCGGTTACCTGCTTCCCAATCCCTCCCTGAAATTCACCTCGAACGGGAACCCCAGGAACCTTGTGACCAGTGCCAGTGCCAGTCACCACTTCAACCACAACCAGAACCCCATTTTAGACGGAGACACGCCTCTGACGTCCACTAACCCCTCGGACAGCCACAGAACTCTGGAATTATGAGTCACCAAAGCCAATTTTACTTAACTTTACCCAGTGACAGTTCCATGGAGGTGTTTCCCAAGAACACGTTGCGCTGTTACACGGCCAAATTACCTCAGGCCATCCAGTTAGATCACGAAGTGGCTTTAGTAGAAATCATTCACCCGACCCAAGTCCTCAATGTCCTTCCCAATCAAAATTTTTTTGATGTGGACGTTCATGACGAGCAAATGCAACAGTGGATGGATAGCAATGTCAAATATGACAAGAAAACCCGTACACAAAAGTACACCACCTATCACTTGTTCATTCCCCCAGGCTATTATTTTAGTGGTCAACATTTGGTCAGCACCATAGCCTCCAGGTTTAATGTGTTTCTGAAAGCTTTGGAGCATGTCAACAAAAGTGTCACCATGGAGTACCACAAAGCAGCTCGTCGCTTCTTGATGAAATTTGAACGAAGTAAAATCATGTCCATTTTATTTTGTCCTGAATTGTTTGACATGTTGGGCGGAGACATGGACATGAGAAAGGCCATGCTCAAGAAAAACGAATTACCCATCGTTTACGACAACGAGTCTTTTAGCAAGTTATTTCGTGCCCCGGTAGAACTGAACCAAGGACTGAATTTGATGTTCGTGTATTCCGATGTGGTGGAGTACAACGTGGTGGGACACACCTCCGTACCGTTACTGCGTGTCATTCCTTTCAAAGTGGATTCTGCCACGAACACTGACGAGGAAGGTGGAAACACTTACCACGTCCACCGCGAATTTGTCCATCCTCACTATTTGCCTGTCAGTAAGTCGTATTTGGACACGGTCAACATTGCTATAAAAGGAGATCTGGGACAAAATATTCCATTCACCAAAGGAAAGTCACGGTGAAACTCCATTTTCGAAAACGGTTCTCTCACGACTCGTAAGTAAGTCATGTATCCAGTGTACCGAGGGGTTGCTCGACAGCGAGGACACGGCTTAGGAGACATGTTAAAATCGGCCTTCGTTCGGTGGCCCCAGTCTTGAAACCGATGGT
This sequence comes from Sinohyriopsis cumingii, assembly GCA_028554795.2. NCBI lineage: Eukaryota > Metazoa > Mollusca > Bivalvia > Unionida > Unionidae > Sinohyriopsis > Sinohyriopsis cumingii. The sequence goes on from CM068828.1 coordinate 277,721, forward strand.
GACACGCGGATTGCACGCCTTGAAAGATGCGGCACTGACGCAAGGCAAAGAATTTCTCCAAACTGTCATCATCGACAAACAAAACCCTAAAGAAGCCTTCATGAGGGCAGGCAAAAATGTCTTGCTGCAAACGGGCAAAGACATTTTAGGCCAACGAGAGACACCTATAAATGCCCTGCACGCTACCGAGTCAGGCATTCAGCAAGGACAAGGCAGAAAGAGACGACGAAGAAAACACCCTTTCACCAGACTTCAAGCGAGAAAGGCCAAGAAAAGAAGAACCGTTCGAGACTTAGACGTTTTCGATTATTGAGAAAAGAGACCAAAAAAATGATGCGCCGAGAATCTTGCGCTTGTTCCAAGACGGAACTGGACCTGTTTGCCATGCCCCCCACGATGATGACGATGCAAGAATCCCAGTGGGTGGAATTTCACCCCGTCTCCTCACTGACCGATTCCGCTCCCATCGAGTTTGAAATCAAAGGACAGCCCGAAGATTACATCGATCTGAATAGCAGTTACTTGTACCTGAAAGTCAAAATTCTAGATAAGACTGGAGGTGCTATAGACGATGAAGCAGTAGCTCCCGTCAACAATTTCATGCATTCCTTGTTCAGTGGAGTGGACTTGTACTTGAATAACAAACTGGTCAGTAGCAGCATGGATACTTACCCTTATCGTGCCTACCTGGAAAATCTCTTGACGTACGGAATAGATGCCAAGAACACTTATCTCTATGCCTGTGTGGTATGGGAAGCTGACGAACCTACCAAGTTTGAAATATTGGAAACTGATGAAAAGAAAGACAACAATGATGGATTTCTAGAACGAAGAAAGAGAATCACGGGAGCCGACACAAGTTTAGAACTGATGGATCGTTTGCATTTGGACATGTGGTTGCAAGAAAAGTATTTGCTGAACGGGGTGGATGTCCGCCTGAGACTGAATCGTAGCAGTACCGCTTTCCATTTATTGGCTGATAGTGACGGTTACAAAACCAAAATCCAAGAAGCCAGACTCTACGTACGCCGTGTGGAAGTGTTACCTAAAGTGGGAAACGACATCAGTCAGACGTTGAGCAGAACGAGCGTGGAAGTGAAAACCTTCACCATTCCCAAGGGACAGCGATGCATGATCGAAGATCATCTGTTCCAAGGACAGTTACCCAAACGTTTGATCGTTGGTATCGTCGAGAATACAGCCTTCAACGGAGCTGCCGAAAAAAATCCTTTCTACTTTCAACACTTTGGCGTGTCCAAAATCGAAGTCAGTCGCGATGGCAAGACCTTGTGTACCCGACCTTTCGAACCTGACTTTACCAAGAAGAATTACTTGAGATCGTACTTGTCCCTGTACGAAGCCACCGGACAGTTAGGAACCAATACCAGTCACGGTATTACGTACGAGGGTTATGCAGGAGGCTACGCTTTGTGGGCTTTCGATTTCACTCCAGACCAAGGCAGCGACGAGGGACATTTCCACCCTATAAAATCCGGCCAGATTCGTGTGGAAATTCAGTTTAAAGACCGAGACCCTGATGAAACGGTGAACGTCATCCTGTATGCAGAATTCGATAATACCATAGAAATCAACAGTTTGAGAGAAGTCATCCTAGATTACTAGAAACCATGGAAGACTGTTATCCCTCTTTACCTAGTGGAGAAACTTTTAGTGTTGGATTATTGTTAAAAAATGTTAGAGTTGTTGTTGTTTAATGTTAAGTGATTTTTGAATAAAAAATGTCGTGTTTTGAAAAAATTGTTTGATGTTATATTGTTGGATTATTGTTAAAAATGTTAGAGTTGTTGTTTAGTGTTAAGTGATTTTTGAATAAAAAAATGTTGTGTTTTGAAAAAAAATGCCTTTGTCTTTTGTTTAGCTATAAGAATGTTGGATTGATGCTCTTTCATTTCTTACTATCCCTCTCATGACACTCACTAAACGTTGCGACTCAAAAACCGTGTGGGGGATGTTTTCCTTCACGTCCGCGCTTTGACTTTAAGAACCGGGGTTGTTTCCAGTCTAACCATCCATTGTCGACTCATCCTCCTACGAAGATGTGCTCCAAACTAGCTAAGCTCAACGAAGCCTGCGTGAATTTGCATAGGGTCAGACACAGTCTGATACCGAAGCCAGAAGAAATAGAGAATGTGAGAATGTTAAAAATCACTGAAGACCTGATAGAAGAGCTCTTCAGAGAAGAAATGAACAGGGAAAAAGAAGAATGGACAGAGAAGTACAGACTTCAGAGACAGCAGCAACAACAACAACAGCAGCAGCAACCTGAAGCTGACAGAGGCTTTGTCGATTGTCGTATCGACACCAAAGAGTTCTTCTTCTCTTTTCGAAGAAGCAGACCTATCGCCAGAAAGTATATCCTCAGAGGACATCGCATTCTTAGAAACTAAAAAAGAATGCCATAGCAAACAAAAAAAGAAAACAGCCCTTTTCAGGGCTACCCCAATACTCTAGAAAAGAAATAACGATCGATTTGCCAATGTGTGTAGGTAGAGTAGTGTGAAAATAAACACTAACTCTTTTTTTAAAAATGTGAGGGTATGTGTTTGTGTGTTTGTGTTTGTAAGTGCTTAAGTAAGTTGGTATGGATAGTAGATTAAAATGATGTCTTTTTTTTGGTGTTTGAGGTGTATATTTGGAGTTAGATTGGATTGCTTTGCGTATGTGGATAGTCTATTGAAGTGATTTATAAAAAAATTTAAAATAGTGATGGGTAGCATAAAAAAGTGAGTGAGTGTTTCTTTTAGGTCCGCGCGTTGTTTCTTTTGGTCATGATCTAGGTAAGATCAATTTTATGCTTTTTAGGGGGATGTTTTCCTTCACGTCCGCGCTTTCACTATAAAGTGAAACTCGCTGGGCAGTCTAGCTACCCTTGTTGATTGATCAACACCAAAAATGAACACGAGACTGGCGAAACTGTTGGAACTTCATGTGCATCTGGAATATGCCAGGCGCCTGTTGAATGAACTGGCCGCGGAAGCCATTGTGGAAGACGGAAGGATGAGAGAGGAGGAGGAAAGAAGAAATAAAGAAGAGGAGGAGAGAAGATATAAAGAAGAAGAGGAAAGAAGATACAAAGAGGAGGAGAGAAGATACAAAGAAGAGGAGGAGGAAAAGGAGAGAAGAAGAAAAAATTTCAGAATCCCAGAAACCGAAAATTGGGATTCTGAAGCCACATATCCTGCCTCTGCTCTCTCCCCCAAAAAGGTAAAAAGTAACTGGGGGACAAGATGTGTATGTGGCGCCAGGCCTGGAAGGTGTCACCATTAACCAGGTGTCCATGAAGTTCCAAAAAAAACCAGCCCTTTTCAGGGCTACCCAATACTCTAGAAAAGAAAAAACGATCGATTTGCCAATGTGTGTAGGTAGAGTAGTGTGAATATAAACACTAACTCTTTTTGAAAAAAATCTGAGGGTATGTGTTTGTGTGATGGTGTTTGTAAGAGCTAAGGTATGGTTGTGTGAATAGTAGATTATGGGTTTCTTTATTGTTTATTTTGTGTGTTTGTGTTTGTGTTTGTAACTGCTTACGTAAGTTTGTGTAAATAGTAGATTATGGGTTTGTTTATTGTTTCTTAGCGTATGTGGAGAGTATAGTTGTGGTTTTATTATATGAAATGAGAAAGTAGGGGGATGTTTTCCTTCACGTCCGCGCGTTGTTTGGTCATGATCTAGGTAAGATCAATTTTATGTTTTTTAGGGGATGTTTTCCATCACGTCCGCGCTTTCACTATAAGAACCCACAAAGTTTGATGTTGGAACCATTCTAAGGAATAACTGAGACAAAAATGACTCAAGTATCAGTTCTATTTAATTTATTGAGAGACATCTATTTCTGGATAATGGATGTAGAATATGTTTTAGGAAGAATAGAAGAGGAATGGAGGCATGGAGATATGAAAGACTTTGTAACGAGTCAAGTTCAAGGCCTAAAGACAGCAATAGATATCATAGCAGGGATGATTGAAGAAGAAGTCAGTAAGTCAAGAGGCTTCATTAACCCACCTTACTTCAGAGTGGGAAGTTTGAAGGAAGCACTGGATCATGTCATCCAAGTCCGGTGCTTCCTAGAAAAAATATTGTACTGGACAGAGTGGAGAAATGTAAAATGGGGATTGGAAAAGGTGAAGAAAGGGGAAGATCTGATGAGAAAAGTAATGGAGGAAGAAGTAGAGAAGATTAAAGTGAAATGGAGGGAAGAAAGAAAAGATGTGGAAAGCAAAAAGAAACAGACAGAGTTTGAGAGGATGAATGAGAATTGGATCAAAGTCCAGGAAAAGTTTAGAGCCTTGGGCCATCCAGACTGGATGCCAGAGGAGAAAAAGAAGAAGAAAGGAATAATGGAAAAAGTGAGGACTTGGTGGAAGAAGTTCAGGAGTTAGAAGAAGAAGAAGAAGAAACCCAAAGGCCCTTTTCAGGGCCAGCCATATTTCTCGAAAAGAGATAGCCTTTCAATTGCCTACCCCTTTTTTAAAAAAAATTTAAAAAAAAAAAAAAAAAAAAAATATCAAAAGCCCAAACTCTATTCCCCATGTTAATTTCCCCTTGTCGCTAGACAGACCCACACTATAGTTCCATGTTAAATTCCCCTTGTCGCTAGAGTGACCCACGATTTATTCCCCATGTTAATTTCCCTTGTCGCTAATCTGACCCACGATTTTTCGCCATGTTAAATTTCCATTGTCGCTAATCTGACCCAGGGGCTCTGTAATGCTAATTCCCATTGTCGCTAATGTATCCCACCTTACTACTTGCGTCTGATTGTTGTGATATTGTATAGTATAATGGGATTAGGAATATGTACAGATGGGACGCAATTTATTGATGTATGTACGAGAAGTAATTTATACCGTGCTTGTATTACTACGATGTTTACCATAAAAGAACGTATGGGTAACTCGATGTGAATGAATGCGTGACCGAATAAATTTAAAAGACATTATCTGATGATAGGATGGGTGTAGTGTGAAATGAGATGGCTAAGGAAAATGTTTTACCGTCCTTGCGTGTTGTTTTCACAGGAAGCTTTTGAGGGGACAGAACTTCCGGTTCAGTTAGGTCGTGAGTCTCTAAGAGGGGAGACGGAAGTAAGACTAGCAGAGCAGTGGAGTCGACAAGTCTAGTCGGTATAGAGTCGAGGAGGAGGAGGAAAAGGAGTCAAGGAGGAGAAAGTGGTGGAGGAGGATGAATATAAAGAAGTCGAGGAGGAAAAGGAATCTGGAGGAAGTCGGGAGGAAGAGGAGAGGAATGGATAAATAGGAGTGACAAATGCACAGATGAGTAGAATACAAGGACAGGTGGAAAGCTATCTCACACTACAAATCAAATGATGTAATAGACTCTCACAGGGTCGAGCGGAAGGATAGTACTTGGATAAATTAAATCTTTTGATTATTGATTTGTCATTAAATTGTTATTAGTTGAATTTCCGTTTTTTGTGTATTCAATCATTTAACCATCGGCATTGCTGACTAGGGGCTATGCGCTTTACATCTACCTTTCCTTAATTCAACTTCCAACCAAAATTGAGCCTGGGTGTGACTTCTATAATAACTTAAATATTGGAAGCACCCCACCCAACACCTACCACAGTGACGACATAACTACCCGTCACGCCACACATACATACATACATACATACATATATACATACATACTGGAAGAACTTGTCTGTTCTATCAAGCATCAATTAATACCTATTAAACTCTTTATAACAGCGTTAATGGATTTTAAATTATATATATATATATATATATATATATATATATATATATATATATATATATATATATATATATATATATATATACGGGAATGTAGATAGAAGATTAGCTACATCAAAAAGTATGACATATCATTTATTCAAACTTCGAAATCGAGTGAATAGCTTTAGAAAGAAATGTTTAAATCTCTCTACCAAAAGTTAAAACTAGCAACAAAAAAACTTCCAATAGAGTCAGGACATCGGGTAAACATGCTTAAACGAGATAGAAAATGCTCCGTATTCGAAAAGGATGACAAATGATTAATTTCACAATTTCTTTTTCTATCCATTTTTCTCAATTATGTATTCGGGTATATGTGTATGTGTATGTTTAAGTACGATTATGTATGCGTGCACACATGCATGCATACATGCGTGTGTGTACATGTGCATGTAAGTCTTTATATGGGAATACATACATATATATATATATATATATATATATATATATATATATATATATATATATATATATATATATATATATATATATATATTAGATAATTGTGTTAGAACTTGAATTGCTGTATCAGTATAAGATATTATAGATTGTAAATTATGCAAGGTTAGTCAGTGTTGGACTTGTACACACATAATTAGGTATTTGTATATTTATCCGTGTCTTTCAGAATTCGCAGGGTAGGATTGATTGCTATTGAAGTTGATAGTTTACATTATCAAGAAGAACACAATTAGGGATGTGCATGCATGTACTATAACCCGTTAATAATAATATTATAGCACAGTTATCATAGAGCAAAGCGTGTATGGAATATTTAGAAGACAGTGAGTTGACCTGTTAATTATATTCGCCATTATTCTAATGAAAGGTATGTGAAAGTGCGGTGAATTTCCTAGAATTAGAGTAAGGAGTCAAGAATATACGTCCCTTCTAATTCCACAGGGAGCTTTCCGGGTGGGTGTTCGACTACCCAGGATCGTAAACGAGGAAAGAGACATGGAGAGCACGTGTAGGCCTTTATAGTGACGTAAGCAGTTTGCATGGAGGTCCAGTGCCGGAAGGAGGAAGTGATAGCAACGGAAGTGACTGGGGATCGGATCCGGAAGTGCCTGGGCAGCACGTTTTCAAGGGTACCGGAAGTACCAAAGAAAATATAGAGGCGGACAGGGATTGACAGATTAGTAACAGAGACAGCGCTGAAAGGGAAATTGAGACTGAGAAATTTGTCGATGAAATTATTGAACACATTTGCCATATTTTATTAAATTGTTATAGTTTTCACTTTTAGTTATTTATATACCTAGACCTTCGGCATTGGTGACTTGGGGCTCGGAGTTGAATTGTCGACCTTTCTCCGATATTAAAAATAATACCGTAGGAGGCATGTGAGAGTGTGTATGTATGTATGTATGTATGTTTGTCTGCCTGCCTGCATGCATGCATGTATGTATGTATGCTAGGAATAAAAAGTTAATAAACTTCTCTTTGTCACTTAAGTGTTATATCATTCAAGTAAAACTGTATCAAAGGTTTATTATTATTATTGATATTGTTATCATCATCATTATTATTATCATGTATATTGGTTCCTTTACATGCAATATTCAATATCCGCATTCATTGCAATCAATATATATATATATATATATATATATATATATATATATATATATATATATATATATATATATATATATTACTTATCAATTTTTGTATTACTGACGTCATAACGTTTTTGTTTATTTGTATGTATGTATGTATGTATGTATGTATGTATGAATGTATGACCATGAAAGCACAGCACAGTACAGTTCAAAAGACGCAAAGGTAATTATTGCTGGATTACCAGTAATTACCATATTACGTGAATTTTTTTTCCTTCCTGCACTTTTTTCACTTTTTTCATTGTTCATATTTTTCTTACGTATTTTTCCTCAAATTTGTATTTTTGAAATTTACTTGGTTGATTTGTCAGTTTGTCAGTTGACAAACTAGAATCTAGTGATACATAGTGCATTTACAGTGATAGTAGAAACTGGGAATTCTGTCATCGTGATTTACAACGCAGTTGTTAACATAGTAGTGTGAGACCATACTTGTACACACAGATACACAGTGAACATTACTCAGTCTAAATGGAAGTACACTGAGGGTATTAGGCCTAACCAGCCTAGTGGAACGAAGCTACAAAATTACTTCGCTACCAGATTAGAGGGTAGTGATGGATGTCAAAGATTTGTGTCTTACCACCCCACCCCACCCCCGGGATGCCAAACAATTGATTTTGGGGATGTCACAAATTGCCCCAAACAATCAGAAATAGTGATGGCATTAAAACCCTTAGGAGCCCCAATAGAGGAAATATATGGGCTACATAATGCAGGGCGAAATAAATACGTCTTGTCCCCCAAAAAAGTATGATACCCCTGTAATCAAAGACGCAGAAATTGAAGTGATAGGGATAAATACCAAAGTAGACAGAACAGAACCAATTATAAGGGAAGTAGAGCCTAAGGTGGTTGATGTGACTGTCACCGGCTTGCCCCTTGAGATAGATGCAAAGGAAATTGTTACAAAAATAGAACACAAACTTAATACCAAAGTCAGAGTGCATAGAATGGCTACAGCTTGGGGGTTTAGAGAAATAAAATCCGGGGTCAGAGTTATAACTGTTTTGAAAGGTGATGCAAAGAAGATTCCCACTTTTTTCTAGGTGATGGGTTTCCTCTTACGCACATGGTATAGAGGATGTGAAAATTATAGAACTTGCCCAAGGTGTAAACAGGTGGGGCATGAGCCAAGAAATTGTAAAAATCCAGTAGTGGCCGCTACTTATGCCAGTAAAGTAGCCAACATATTACAGACCGCAGATCAAGAAATCCTTAGAGCAGATCGAAGCCTACAAACTCAAGTAGGTCAATTGATTAATTAAGTTAGGATAGAAAATGAAACACAAGATCAAAATGGAAAGAAAAAGGAGCTTAGCTTAGAAGAAGAGAACGAGTCAAGTGCCTCAGTGGTTGAACCTAACAGGCGAAGTATAAACCTAACGGAGATCAAAGGGGATGAGAATTCTCAAATCAAACAAGGGTGGAGGGACTACCTTAGTCCGAATAAGACTGGGAGTGCCCCTACGCCAATAAGAGGAGAGCAAATTGCCCTAAGGAACAGGTTTAACATCCTGGGGGAAGAAAGCTCAGTAGATCAAATTGATAATGAGCAAGAATCAGGAACTAGGCCACTGTCAGATACCCCATTAACCTCAACCCCTAGGTTTAAAAAAAGAAGAAAAGTAGATCCAAATCAAGTTCATCACAGGGAAGTGAGGACGCGAAAGTGGAGTTTGATACTCCACAAACAGCGCACGATAAAAATGTGGCAAATATGCTACAACACAAAAAGAGACAAGAAAAAGACGAATAGAGCGAAGACAAACTTACAAACGAGGAAGAAGAAACTGACGAGAGCGACGAAGATGAACAAATGGAAACAGAAACAGGACCGGAGACAGACAGTGGAAACGACCATGATATGGCTAAAATAGACTCAGACAAGACGGACACAAAGGAAACAAATGTAAATAATACAAATGAAGAAACCGGAGGGGGGGGCAGTGCCCTCAAAAATCACTGAATAAATACCCTTTAAAAGATAAATAAAGAATAAAATAGAACCTACTAATAAAGTAAAAAATGTGGCGACCTGGTGGAGAGAGAAAAAATGGAGGGAAAAAACTTCCGTATAATCTCAACAAACTTAAATGGAGCAAGCGGGGAAAAAATTAGTAAACTAAAAAATGTAGGGAATTATGTTATACTATTTGTACAAGAAACACACAACCAATTTACAAAAGAATTGGCAACTTTCTGTGAAGAAGAACTTGATGGAGTGTTAATCCTTAGTGATTATAAAGGGGGAGACAAAAGAGGAGGTAGCTACCTTAATTAAAAATGAAAAAGGAATAACTTGGGAGAGGATAGATGAAGGAACAAATCTTGCAGGAAGGATGCTATACATTCTAATAGAAAATATTCATTACATAAATATATATATGCCGGCAAACAAATACAAGAAACAAAGTTTTATAGATAACCTGGAGAAATTCTCAGTCGAAAACATTGTTTGTTTGTTTGTCTTTGTTTGTTTGTTTGTCTTTTTTGTGGGGGAGACTTCAGCTTGGTGGAGGATGAATTTGATCGGGTAGGGAAACTAACAACTACTGACACTAGATTTAAACCGGCAATGGAACACTTTTTGAGCAAACACAAATTAGTAGATGTGTACAGAAGACTGAATATACTAAAAAGGAAGTATACCTTTGAGTATAAAGGAGATAAAGGTAGTAGACTGTACAAGTTTTATTGCACCAACTTTGATAATAAAGTACATGTAAAAGCAGGAATCAAAAACATAAAAGTGTCTGATCACAAATTAATTTATCTAGAAATAATTAAAAAAGAGAAACATAACTGGGGAAAAGGGTCGTGGAAAATGAACAACAGAATTTTAGAAGAAAAAGAATTTGTAGAAGAAATAAAAGCAATTATAAAAGACTTTACCAATAAAGGAAATAAGGATATTATTAATGACTGGGACACTTTACAAAAATATTTTTAAAAAGAAAGCAATCAGCTACTCGTCTATAAGGAGAGAAAAGCAAAAAATGGAGAAAGAATTTATAAAAAGAAGACTAGAGAAAAATCTAACTGAAGATGAAAAACAAAAACTAAATGATAGACTAAACATAATCCTAAATGAGGAAAAGAATGGCAGAGAAATTACAGCGTGAAAATTTACAAAAATATATAAAAAGGCAGATGGACTATATAAAAGAGAAGAAGGAGAGGAGGGGAAAAACATTTTAAAAATTTTAGGGATGGGGAGAGAACAATATCGGGGAAAACAGAAATTTTAGATTATATCAGGGAATTTTATCGTAACCTGTACAAATCACAAGAAATCGAAGAAGATATTATAGACAATTATTTAGACGGAATACCATGTGAGATGATATCGCCAGAACATAAACTCCTATGTGATGATGTCATCTCCACACAAGAAATTAAACAGACTATAAACCAAATATCTAAGAAGAAATCCCCAGGTGGAGATGGACTCACTGCGGAATTCTATAAAAAAAATTCCAAAGTGAGTTGTCGTCCACTGTAGGATGGTTATATAATAATATACTCTTACAAAATGAAACAATGACTAAATCAATGAGGGGGGGAATCATTACGTTAATATACAAAGGGAAGGGGGAGAGGCAGGATTTAAAAAACTGGAGGCCCATCTCCCTCCTAAATATAGATTATACAAGTTTAAGTAAAGTTCTAGCTAATAGAGTTAAAAAGGGAATTGGTAAACTAATTAATTATAATCAGACATGCGGGGCGGAAGGTAGAGACATACAAAATAATATTCTAAGCATAAGAACCATTATTGATTACTTACAAGATACGGGCCAAAAAGGTGCTATGGTACTTTTGACCAAGAAAAAGCCTTTGACAGATTGGATTAAATCTATGTACAAAAGTACTAGAGAAATTTGGTTTTGGAAAAATTTTCCAAACGTGGACTTAAATCCTGTCCAAAGAAATCACTGCAAAAGTACAGGTACATGGCGCTACCACAGGAAAATTTGACATTAAAAGATCTGTGAGGCAAGGTTGCCCACTATCAATGCTAGTATACGTAATAGGAATTGAAATTCTGATCATACAAATAAGGATAAACAAAAGTACAGATGGTATCCAAATCCCAAATATAATGGAAAATATAAAAATGATCCAACACGCTGATGATTGTGCAAACTTTATAAGAGACCCAAACTCATTTAAGCACCTTGAAAAGGAATATGAGAAATTCGGTAAAGCATCAGGGTCAAAAATCAACCATGGCAACTGGCGGGGGAATCACCCCAGGCAAACCCACATTTAATTAAAAAAAAAACCTTAGAAAAGGAAAGGTACATAAAAACTGCAAAATTATAAGAAACAAAGTAGAAAAGACTGTAGATATCTGGGCGCTTACGCCACTTTGTCTAATGGAGCGAGCCCAAGTGGCCAAAACTTATATGTATGCGAACATTAATTTTATTTTAAAATCCATTGATATAAACAAGAAACTATATAAAATAGATAACAATATTATAAACTATACATGGAATTTTAAGACACACTATGTCAATAAAAACACTCTGTATAGACCAAATGAAAGGTGGGGGGGGGGGGGTAGGATTACCGAACCCGATATTAATTAAATGTGTAAATTGTATAAATAGATTCAAAAGACTAAGCTCAAAACCAAAATAGGCCTGAGAAGGGTTATACATATACTGGTTTGTGTTTACAATGCCAAATAGGGGAGATATCTATAAGAATAATAAACTAATGAAAAAGCTGGAAATACCAAACAAATTTCAATATATCAAAGACTTGTTAATTAAATACAGGGATGAGAGTGAACTATGGGAACAAGATTAAAAACTGATGTATAAATGGTTAAGGGAACAAAATACAAAAATGGTAAGATCTAAGGTGGAGCAAGAAAATATACATATAAATTGGGATATAGCATGGGGGCACTGGGCGAAACTAGGTTCCCTAAAAATTCAAAGCCTCTGCTTCAAATACATGCACAATGCGTGGTTGGCAGGAGAGGTGGCATTGCGACGGCATATGATCAGAGTATCGCCAAAATGTCCACTGTGTAAAAAAGAACCCTTAGTAAAATACATACAATGGTGCTATGTGAAAAGACGCAAAAGCATAGGGTAAAAGTCATTTTGGAAATATAAAAAAAGAGAAAGGTACCGGCGGAACCATATACTCTATCTAGATGGAAATTTTGATATATAAAAAACTTATATAAAATAACAAATTACATAACGCTTACTATGACGGCATGTGGGCAGATTGTCACAATAGGTCGATAACACGCCAGGGTTACCTAACAGGGGAGGGGGTGGGAAAGAGACACCGGTATAACGCCCAAGAAAGGGCGCTACGCAAATGCTGACTGGGGCCCCGATCCCTCCCATCTACTCTGGAGGAAACAAAGAAAATATAAGTACCATAAACAAAAATTAATTAAATATTAGCATAGAAACGAAAGTCTATCTTCAAGCTAAACTATAATATGGGGCCCCGAGTGGCCGAGTGGTCTAAAGAGCTCTCCGTTATGTATCACTGCCATCTCACCTCTGTCTGCGTGGGTATGTGAGAAAGCTTGCCAGTAGCTTCTCTTGGGTCGGTGGTTCTTTCCGGGTTCTCCCTCCACCATTAATACCGGCCGCCATGTATAGCATGTATAACAACAACAACAGCAACAAACTATAATATAATATAATATAATATAATATAATATAATATAATATAATATAATATAATATAATATAATATAATATATAATTTAATGAGAACTATATTAAGTTACACTTTCCTTACTTCATCATTTCCCCTTAAGAGGGGACAAGGCACCTATGTGGGGTAAGTACGAGGTAATGACGCCATGGAACTATATCACATGGCGCCACGCGAAGTGGACATGCCCATGAAAGAGCCTAAGAAAAACATCCCACATATAACACAAACATACACATGCAAACATAACATAAATACAGGGATTAAGAACACTTTCAAATCCTTCTAACTTTCTATATGTCCTCTGAACAACTATACAGCTCCCGTACTATATAGTCAAATAATAAAAAAACACTTTGGCTAATAACCTAAATTAGGAGCGGGCCAAACTCTAGTCTGGAGATATACAACTATATAAAAAAATGTATGGACCCTAACTCGAGTACAGCCACCTCATTTTAAGAACAAATTCTACGAGGAGTGACACACATGATCACACACAAAAAGCAATAGCTTTTCTTAATAATAACAATATAGGTCAGTATGACAACTGGGGTGATTGAAGAATACTGCTGTCCCGACACGAAAACTATATATAGCACTCACACAATATAGCAAAACACACACTGCAAACATGGGACTTAGGAGACCTCTAGCAAAGGTCACAAATAAATTCTAGGAAAGGGATTTCGAGTAAGGTGAAGGAAACCTAGCTCGGATGAACAACCATATAGAAAACACTAGAAAACTATAAATACCCAATCAAAAATTTAATCAGAGAAATTTTTGATCGAAATTCTTTATTTAAATATAACAAACACACCGTCGGGGGATGCACTTACACATAAAACACTTTTTTCTCGGAAATTAGGGTCGGGGCATCTGTCTGGCGTCCCCCCCCCCCAAAATAAAGAAAATTGAGCCCAATGAAAACAAATGATACTTTATATATATATATATATATATATATATATATATATATATATATATATATATATATATATATATATATATGGGTGTGTGAGTGTGGGTGTGAATATTCGTATTGGTACATGCATATGCAACTAAACACAATCAATATATCTAAGATGAAATAACTTTTATTGAAACTGGATATGACAAAACAAGAACATGGAGATGGATGTCCATTCACAGAAATGAAGCCACGGTGTGAAGTCTGGACGGAGGATCAAATTGATAAATGGACAAATGTAACTGTACACCTTACAACTGTTAAAGTGAAGCACCAAATATACCGTACACACTTTATATTTATAAAAATTCTTACTGCGAAGATTATATGGAAAAATAATTTATTGTACTAAATATATCGTATACTATTACTGAGCTTTGTCCTTAAATAAGCCCGATTTCCACGTCATCCTTCAATCAGTACCAAAAAAAAAATCAATTACATACATTGTTCTCTATCCAATGCACACTCATATTTTGTTCTAAGAGATTCGTTTTATGTGATGCCCTTTTATTAAAAGAAAATCAAAAAGTGAATCCCTTTCAACACTTCAGTATGTGTGGACAAAAATTGTTCTACCGGTACCGGCAGCTACTGAGATGGAATATTTAGAATTATGTCCTTAAAACTGGCTGTCATGTATGCACAATGTCTACAACCGTAATCATACCCATCGCATTGGTTGTCCATATTTCGAAGTTGTATTCAGACATTCAAGTTGTCCGCAAATAAAATTAAAAAAATTTCAATAAGCGTGGAGAAGTAGAGGTAACATGGAGAAATTAAATATTTACATTTAGTTACCAACATTTTCTAATAAATATACTATCTGTTGTGACAAACCATACATATACTGAAACAGAAACGAAAACATCGCAAGTCTTGTTGTTTTTCTTCTTCAAATTTTTGCATGGCTTGACACTGTAATGAATGTATTAAAATTACTTTTTTTTTAACTCAGATGAAACAGCCCAAATTGGTTCATTTAGGAGCCAGAAAACCGCCGACAGCATCTAAGCTAAACTTTATATTATATTATTTCTAGGCCAAAAATGTTCTTATGTAAAAAGTAATTAAATAACTAAGGAAAAAAAAAAACATTTATATGACGTCATTTAAGAGCCACCCGGTGCCGTTACTTTTGTCCACACACTGAGTCTTTTCTCTATTAATTGCCTGTATTCTCGTATAAAGTTGATTTCTGTAAAAGTCCCTCTTGCTGCGATACTCTCTGCTTCATTTATGTCATGACACGCCTCCATTAAGAAGCCAGAAAGATCATGAAACCTGGCTCTTGCAGCAAGAAATATCATCTCATGTTTCAACTCAATGCTTTCTGTATCCACTTGTTTGAGAAGGAGTCCTGCCTCCTGTAAGTTACAGAGTGTTACAATACTTCCGTCAATAATATTGGTCCTAAACCCCATTCCAAGAGCGCAGTAAGTCATTCTTATCGCAAAAAATCGTTTCCAAAGACATCTTGTCTCCTCGTCTTCCTTTTCCAGCAAAGAAAGTCCATACTTTCCAGTCTCCATTATTTGATGTCTTAAGTCCTTAGTCGGATCATTTTCGAATTCTCTTAGTTTCACAAGTACATCAAGAAAAACCATATTTACCTTTTCCTGACAGGGACCAATGAACAAAGAAACTGACTTTGCCCTGTTCATGTAGTATTCCGCGTCTTCGAACCTTCCAAGTATTGCAGAACGATGGGCTTGTCGGCCGTAGTATTCCATCTCAGTTACCAAAGTATTCGATGTCCTTGGCAATATACGTTTTAAATCCTCTAAAGGATCTCTATCTTCAGACTGTGCCTGGAATGTAGTTGCATACGCATCAATTTCAGCATTGAGAAATGCAGAATATCTGTCGGCAAGACGTTGCCGTTTGTTCTCACAGGTCTCCGACTCCAATCTGTTCTTCAGGTGTTTAGCCAAACGATGCATCTGCAGTCGAGAAATCCATGTATTATGGATAGAGCTCTTCAATGCTCTGAAATATTTTCTGGTTTGTTTTAAGTGTCCATAGTCTACACTTGCAGGGGAGACCATGTGGGCTCTGCTTTCTGTTATGAAACTCTGCAGATACAACATAAGTATATCGACTATGTCGCGGTGTCCTGTTCTGTAGAGAACATGTATGACTGATTCAAATGTGCATACGCTAGAGCAAAAATCTACCATGAATTGATTCAAAGACTGCGGTAAACGTCCATCCTTCAGATACTTCACTGTGCATGCATGAAATGTTTTATCAATGTGCCCCTCGTGTAATAATGCATCCAATATCATTTCCAGGTTCATATCAGTGTAATTACACAGTTGCTGCATCGCTTTCCTCTCTGGTGGGGTCATTTTCTGTAATTGCGGGGTTTTCGCAGGGAAACACGCTTTGAGTGGAATTTGGTCAACCATTATATCTCTCAAATCTTGTCCCAACAACCTTTGAAGAAACAAAAGTCGCAATTATTGTATTTAACCGAGTACATTTATCCTTAGTGATATTAATCTTGATGATACAGCAGAGTCTGCGAAATAAGGTGCAAAGCGAAATTAGAATTACAAAATAAAGATCGCGTTTTCTTCCTTAAAACATGAGAAAAACTAAAAGTGCAATAATAATAATGTTTTTTAATGTCATTATATACTAAATCAAGATAGCTATGGTAATATCGGACATTCCATTTCATCCAGACTCTATTAATTGCTTCAGGACTCAGTTTGTACTTTTGTTATTGTTGTTGTGCGGTTTAACGCCATTTTTCAGCACACGATAGGCTATACATGGTGGCCAGTATTAATGGTGGCTGAAGAACCCGAGAAAACCCCCGGAAAGAACCACCGACCCACGAGAAGCTACTGGCAAGCTTTCTCACATAACAATATTGGTCGAATACAAGAGTCAAACCCATGCAGATAGAGGTGAGACGGCAGTGATCCGTAACGGAGAGCGCTTTAGACCACTCGGTCACTCGGGACCCCCAGTTTGTACTTTAAATCTAAAGATAAATTAGCATACCACTTCTTCCAGGAGGTCACTTGCCAGTTACTTTACTACATATGCGGAAACGAGATGACCTTCATAAAGCCATCCCATTTCCTGAAGTCGACTTTAAATCAATAACTTGAGTACGTGTGGCCTTGGCATGCCAGTTTATAACTTCCAGATAGTGTGTGTGTGTGTGTCTGATTTCGATTTTTAACGTAGCTTTAACAATTTTTCAGACATATCGAACCCACACACACACACACACACACACACACACACATTGAACCAGGATTTGTCCGCTACGGCGCTTCATAAGTCACGTTCTTAATGTCTACATCGTAATTTCACCGGAAATAAGTTGTCAGTGAATTGTTTTGACGGAAGTGCTGATAACTTGTCGAGAGACTTTTAACACTGTAATGCCACTGGAAATAGTTCTGTACTCATGTGCAATTAGTGCTTCATCAAATTCATGTGATGGTATGACTGCGTCTGATGTGTAGATAGATCTTCAGTGAATAATTATATATTCATATGCATTAAATGTTGTATAGCTGCTTAATAAAATGTCACATATGTCGACTATTGCTTGTCACATGAAAATACAACTAAATGATCCGGATTCCAGTGTTGTCCATATAATTTATTATTTTTTTTTTGTTTTTTTCTTATTTCATATTGTTCAGCTCGAAGAAAATGTGAGCCTTATGTGCATGAATGCTCTCAACTGTACGTGTGTATCGGGGGTAAAATTCCCGTCATCTGGGTTTTTTGTGGGTTATTTTTTATTATTTTGTTGTGTTCTTATTATTATTACTTTCGTTTTGGCATATCAAGATTATACCAGTGAAAAAGATTTAGGTAATTCTATTTTTTAACTTCGAAACTGTTCTATTTTAGCTTTGTACCAGAAAAGAAGTTCATATTCAAAATGACACAAAGATGTCACAAATAATGCTTAAAATATGGAACAAATATAAATATAGTTGACTCAGACGTCACAAATATTCCTTATACACTAAGTAGTACACCTCAAAAGAGATACAAACAATTTTAACGTCAGTCTGAAAATATTGATTAATAGACGAAATAATTGTATGCCCAGGTATAAATAGTCATTACCCCTTTTCTAACAGAAGATTTTTTGCCAGTCTTTAGTCTTTACATTTGATCTTGTAATCATTTACAAATTATAAATTAATCGGTACTATTTAGCCAGTATTGTGCAGGCTTACTATGAAGGAATCACTCTACCCATCCATTAATACATCCTCCTACCTGCATATTGTTATGAGAGGGCATAAATAACATAAAACACTAAAAATAATTATTTTATAGTATAATACCTCTTTCAAAGCAGAGGTACTATACTGATTCGATAAAAAGTAGAATATATATATATATATATATATATATATATATATATATATATATATATATATATATATATATATATATATATATATATATATATAATCATAGTTCTTAAAACCTGCTTGCTAAACAACTATCATTTTGATGGGGAAAAGATACACACTTTCAGTGATCTTGGAGTGAAAGGTATTAGTAAACATATAGCTCATACATCAAAAATTACCTTAATTAGCCACTAAAGGTGAGGCCCCACGTGAGAAGGTTATAGACGCAGTCCAGTAATCTAATTCCTGTCCTCATTCACATGTACAATGCACAGTTAACCTGCTGGGGGTATCACATCACCATACACGATGAATAATTTAGTTGTTGTTATGAAAGTATCATTTAACAAACATATTTATTCCTACGTCCATCTGCACTGGTTAGAAAGTGCCTTCTGAATAAGCATTTAGGGTTAGCATGAATTGATCAATGTGATTATAAATACAAATAGGTTTTAGTAAAGCATAGAATGTAGTCAAAGGGAGCTTTAGTTACAAAGGCATCCATTTATTAAGTTTTATAGATTGCAACATCCAGTAAATGAGTGTCTAGCACAAAGTGCAACAATGTCACCGAAACATGAAATAAATGCCACCGAGACCTATTTTCGCAAAGAGGCTGTAGATGCGTCAAATCACCAAATTTAATCATTATATCCATATTACATGCCAAAAACTCTGGTCATGAGTTTAATTCTCTTAACCAAAGCCAGTAAAATATGAGCCTTTTATACGTGGGTGTAGTAGTAACAGATGATTTTCATCAATAATTTCACGATTCTAGCCTTAACAGTCCATCACCAAGTTTCACGATTATATGCCTAACAGAAGCATACATTATATAATAAAATCAATATTATCATGCGCTAAGTGTGAGTGTGTGTGTGTGTGTGTGTGTGTGTGTGTGTGTGAGAGAGAGAGAGAGAGAGAGAGAGAGATTTGGACTAATAACGTAGCTTTAACAATGTTCAGTCATATCGCTACGACGTCTGCAGTGTGGCAGTTTATAGTGATGGCTAGTACCTTGGCATCATGCGTCTGATATGTAGCATCCAGTGACCAGTCCGTCAACAAACCTCTCAATGCTGAGCGCATGGCGAGGCAGCTGCTAGTACCTTGGGTATGACTCGTCCGGGTTCGATGCCACGACCTCCCGCATCTGAGGCGTACGCTCTATCCACTTAGGCCACCAGAGCGGTTGGGTTAAATGCAGACAATTTAGCCTTAGCCAGTAGAATGAAATGTTGGTCACAGTGACGTCCTTTCATTTAATATAGATGCATACATTCATTCAGTCTGACGTTTTTGTCATGATCATTTTTGAGACTGAATTCAAGTCAGTGAAACATGAAATGTGGATCAGTGACCCACTTTAGTACAGAGGGTAAAGTACTCACCAAGATGCACCTCTTCCGTGTTTCATGAGGCTTGGTGCAACAGTTCATATATATAGTGCTAGTAATCTATTTGGTCGTGAGAAAACACAACTTCTTAGCCCGAGACAGTAAAATGTGACATCTAGGCCACCTCGACTTTTTGTTGTAAAGGTATAATACAATATGAGAGATGTATACAACCGTCTGGTTTGATGACCCTTGGGAAATAAACTTACAAGACAAAATTTAACCAAAGTTAGTGAAAGGTGAGTAGAGGCTGAGAAATAAACTTAAAACACAGCTTTACCCAAAGTCGGTGAAGTGCGAAATATGTCAAAATGGACCACTTTTGTGATGATTGTGTAGTTTTCATACCACTCCTCCATACGTTTCCTGACTGTAGGTTTAACAGCATTCATACTTTGTGCAAAAAGCCTGAGCTAATCACAAAACCTTAAACAAGACTGTACATCTACTGGACATCTACTGAACACAAAGTTAGCCGGTGCTATGAAACCCGCTCCAAACTTTTGATAACACCTAGGAAAACAAATGGTTGAAATTCATTGAACGTGTGTGTGTGTGTGTGCTTTATTTTGTGCAAAATCCAACTCCTGTCCCTAGAGATATATAATATTTTGCTTTGACTTAGAGGTTGGCTCAAAATCAGTAAGTGCTCGTTAATGAACATTTAATAGCAAATTCATAGAGAAATGGACTCTTGAAGAAATTCCTTTCTAGACACATCTTAAAAATAACGTCTGAGGGGACCGGGGTGGGAGATCAGACCTACTACTTCCTGAAAGTAAGCTCGAAACAACCGGTACGACACAGTATGTTACCTTTACTGTTAGATTGTTAAAATTATGACCTCGAAATTCTTATTTCTTAGATGCAAGAGCTTCTAGGGGCTTCGCACACCCCATCCTCCTGGCCTCCGTTATGGGTTCCATCCCAGAGACCCTCTGTCTTGTTGTTTAGCACACCACGACCCCTCACACACCATATTAATGGGTCTTCACCTTAAAGTCACCTTTACTGGTTGACCTCGTAACAAAACGATAAGAAGCATTACCTGAAACTTTATGTTATAAGCCCCAAACTCATGTTAAAGGAGATTATGACACGTCAATAATGAAAAATCATGACGCATTCAATACATACAGGTAAGATGGATTACATTAACTTGTCTCACATTTTGCAAAAGTTGTGACGTCAATAATACGAATATTGATAAGTAAATATATATTGATTGCGATGAATGCGGATATGGGATATTGCATGTAAAGGAACCAATATAAATAATGGTGATAATAATAATAATAATAATAAGCCTTTGATAATATTTCACTTGAATGATATAACACTTAAGTGACAGAAAGATAAGTTTATTAACTTTTTATTCTTAACATACATGCATACATAATACATACATAAATACATACATACATACATACATACATACATACATACATACATACATACATACATGCATGCATGCATACATACACACATACATACGGGGGCCCCGAGTGGCCGATTTGTCTAAAGCGCTCACCGTTCCGGATCACTGCCATCTCACCTCTGTCTGCGTGGGTTCGAGTCCAAGGCTCGGCTAGCGTGGGTACGTGGGAAAGCCTGCCAGTAGCTTCTCGTGGGTCGGTGGTTTTTCCCTGGGTTTTCCAGGGTTCTCCCTCCACCAGTTATACTGGCCGCCATGTATAGCCTATCTTGTGCTGAAAAATGGCGTTAAACCCAAGAAGAACAACAACAACGTGCATACGTACGTACGTACATACGTACGTGCATGCATACATACATACGTGGTTTGTTGTATGCTTTCTTTTTTCGTTCACTATATATGTATGTATGCGTATTCAATTACACCAAAGAATGAGCCGCTGAAAGAGAGAAACAACACAATTAAAAAGAAAGAAAGAAAAATGGGGAAAATTAAGAAATAACGAAAAGAATATGGGCACTAGATAGACAGACAGACAGAGAGACAGATAGATAGCACAGAAATGTGCTCATGAACCACGGATGCCCCTCCACATTACCCGAAATGAACTAAACAAAAAATTTAACCAATTCATGAAAGACGGACGAACTCGTGTACGGACGGACATAGGTTATATATAGCACTGCTTTATGAGATATAACAACGACACTTCTTAATGGCGACAGGCGCTACTCTTGGAGATAAAATATTCAGACAAAATCCAGAGGAATATGTACAAATATCGCCAGATAGATGATGATATACCTTGCTGATTGGTTAGTATGTTAGATTTTATGTAAAGTAGAATAAGGGTATAACTTACCAGTTCTACAATCCATGAGCCATGAGCTAATGCAGAGTGTAAGTCAACATTCCAGCAGCTGTCACTCCTATTCCAGTGAAGATGAACAGCGAACTAGGAACTATTAAGGGCACGTGATATTTGAATACCATATGTTATCACTTGGAGAACAATTCAGTCATATTTACCTGTTGGAATGACGCAGATTTCTCATAACGGATAGGAAAGAAGTTGTAAAATGCCTGAAAGTTTTATAGTCAAACAGAGTAACTAAAGCTTTAAATCGTCACAAGATGGAATGGGGACCCTGCTGCATGTAACGGCACCTAACGCTTAGCTCTCATGCACAGTCCTAAAGGATGTATCTATGACCGTAAATGTAACAGATGTGAGAAGACAGGACATACGCCCTTTAAATGCCCAACAAATCAGCAGACACAGACAGACATTAGAGAATCATAGGAAAGGAACCACCACCACCACCAACAACAACAACAGAACCAACAAGGGATGGTAACTGAGAAAAGGCAACTTCAACAGCTAGAAAAACCAACTCCAAAACAAAGGCAGAAAAATCAACAGCAACAACAAGGACAAAAGCAACAACAATAAGAACAACATCACCAAAATCGCCAGAAAGAACTGGTACAGAGACAAACAAAAGAAATGCATCAAAATGAGCGAATAAACAAGACTCAACATATATCACAAATACCACTAACAACAACAGGGAAAACAGAACCAGCGTTCCTAGTACAACCAACAACGATCCCAGAACCAGCACAACTAGTAAATCCACTAACCAAAACAAAAACAAAAACATAGAAGAACAAAGAGTAAAAGAAGCAACAATTAACACTGGAGAAAGGAAGATACAAGAGAGCACTGCAATAGGCGAGCAAAATACCGGGAAATATATACAAAAATCAATAACAACAACAACAAAAACACAGAAAATCGAATCAAACAGAGAAAGGAGAAGAGAAAAAAGAAGACAGCAAAAAGAAGAAGCGATAATTGCAAAAGAATACCTGTTAGATACTGATGAAAGTTTCGAATGAAAAAAAAATACAATTACAAAATGGAGAAACAAATTAAACAGAATAAAAAACCAAATTAAAATGAATGAAAATATAATCAACAAAAAATAATTAAAAAAATAATTAAAATTTATTGAAAAATCAAAAACACTTTTCCAAACCTGTATATTAAAACAAATCATACTTTATAACAACACATACAATATAGCAACCATTAACATGTAGGGCAGGAGGGCCTCCCTAACTGGTCTGCAAAATTCAAACAGGTGAGACCATCCTCCAAAAAAAAAGAATCATGCATAGTCCCATGAGCACTCAGAAAAGCGCTCATCGCCAAGAAAAGGTGAAACAAATCGACTCACGGTGCACGAGAAGCCACTCGTTAGGAAAACGGAATTAAAACCATTAACCCATCAATGCCCCTCTATACCGTATTACACCACAGATATAGTCAGCAGGTTAGAGCATTATAAAACGACTCAAGCAAGAATCAAATGCGTGACGAATTTAAATGCACCTATCGTCAATTCGTGAATTACGTGATATTCGTTTTCAAGATGCTCGGGGTTTTTTTTGTCTTTTTTTTAAAGTCATGCAAAGAAAAGAATGACTAAAATGCACACATCTCAAGCTATGTTGTTGTTGTTGTTGTAGGGTTTAACGCAATTTTTCAGCACACGATAGGTTATACATGGCGGCCAGTATTAATGGTGGAGGAAGAACCCGGGAAAACCCGGAAAGAACCACCGAGGTTGATAAAGAGAAGAGAAGCTCTATCGTTCCATGATTTATAATCAGACTGTACTTGTTCTTGAAAATATACGAAACTAGTTCACTACGTATGTTCCAAGGGGCGACTCTTTGCAACTCGTGCCTTGACCTAGTTTAACACTGAATCAACATCAAAATTATTAAGTACTTAATTGTTACTTTAAGGTTTATGTCCTCTTTTCGGGTCAGTCATTACTTCGTGTATATTGGTTGTATGACTTCAAATGAGCACTGCATAATATGGACATTGTACTTAATTTTAAATCACATAATCGTCACTACAAATAGGTAAAAAAATTAATACAATAAACCATTTTCGTTTTAGCTTTGAAAACTTTATAAAACTTTATTAAGTTCAACACATTTCAAACCTGTTTTGAAAATCCACATAGTGGTCATGTAGTCAAACCACAAGAGTATCTGATCTTATTAGCGAGAATTCTTTGCTTAACAAATACATTCTGAAACTGTCATGTTAACAAGAGTCCCTGGAATGGACTGACACTCTGCTGAGTGTTGAAACTATCTCTGATATTCTTCAGCGATAACACGATTTAATTGTGTGTGTGTGTGTGTGTGTGTGTGTGTGTGTGTGTGTGTGTGTGTGTGATTTGGATCTGTAACGTAGCTTAAAAAAATTCAGGCATATCGCTACGATGTCTGCAGTGTGGCAGTTTATAGCGATGTCAAGCACTGAGACATCATGCCGCAGATATGTAGCATCATGTCCCACCCAGTCACATTATCATGACACCAGGCCGACCAATCCAAACACTAACCTCTTAGTGCCGATTTAGTTGTTGTGGTGTGCATATTGGATTGCAGATTGGCACCATTTACATTTATTAGACAAAGTAGAAATCATAAAAGTCTGTTGGTGAAATCATCCATTAAAGGAGAGTAGTGACAACAATATTTTCGAGACAACCATTGAGACAGCCATATTGGATATACAATAGGTACAATTTTCATTTTGAACCAACTAGGCAACATAAGAAGTCTAATGTTCAAACACCTTATGCTAATATTGCCATGCATTTGAGGTGAGTATAGATAATACTATTTTCAATAGTACCATGCAATTGAGAGGAGTATAGATGATACTATTTTCAATATTACCATGCATTTGAGAGGAGTATAGATGATACTATTTTCAATATAGCCATGCATTTGAGAGAAGTATGGATGATACTATTTTCAATATAGCCATGCATTTGAGAGGAGTATAGATGATACTATTTTCAATATAGCCATGCAATTGAGAGGAGTATAGATGATACTATTTTCAATAGTGCCATTCATTTGTAAGGAGTATAGATGATACTAGTTTCAATACAGCCATGCATTTGAGAGGAGTATAGATGATACTAGTTTCAATATTGCCATTCATTTGAGAGGAGTATGGATGATACTATTTTCAATATAGCCATGCATTTGAGAGGAGTATAGATGATACTAGTTTCAATATATCCATGCAATTGAGAGGAATATCGATGATATTATTTTCAATATAGCCATGCATTTGAGTGGAGTATAGATGATACTATTTTCAATATAGCCATGCATTTGAGAGGAGTATAGATGATATTATTTTCAATATTGCCATTCATTTGTAAGGAGTATAGATGATACTAGTTTCAATATAGCCATGCAATTGAGAGGAGTATAGAGGATATATTTTCAATATTGCCATTCATTTGTAAGGAGTATAGATGATACTAGTTTCAATATAGCCATGCACTTGAGAGGAGTATAGAGGATATATTTTCAATATTGCCATGCATTTGAGAGGAATATCGATGATATTATTTTCAATATAGCCATGCATTTGAGAGGAGTATAGATGATACTATTTTCAATATAGCCATGCATTTGAGAGGAGTATAGATGATACTAGTTTCAATATAGCCATGCAATTGTAAGTTGTATAGATGATACTAGTTTCAATATAGCCATGCACTTGAGAGGAGTATAGAGGATATATTTTCAATATTGCCATTCATTTGTAAGAAGTATAGATGATACTAGTTTCAATATAGCCATGCATTTGTAAGGAGTATAGATGATACTATTTTCAATATAGCCATGCAACTGAGAGGGGTATAGAGGATATATTTTCAATATAGCCATGCATTTGAGAGGAGTATAGATGATACTATTTTCAATATTGCCATTCATTTGACAGGAGTATAGATGATACTAGTTTCAATATAGCCATGCATTTGAGAGGAGTATAGATGATACTAGTTTCAATATAGCCATGCATTTAAGAGGAATATCGATGATATTATTTTCAATATAGCCATGCATTTGTAAGGAGTATAGATGATACTATTTTCAATATTGCCATCATGGTGGCCATATTGAGGATTTATTATTTTCATTTACGACTACCTAGACACCATGATAATCCTTCCGAAGAAAACCTCATGTCAAAATGACTTTCCATTTACGAAGAGTAGTGAATAAAAACTGGAAGATCATCACATATTGGACGTCAAAATCAGTACCATTTTAAATTTGGATGACAAAAACATTATAATAAGTGTGTTAGCGAAACACAAATGTTGATAACAACCATTCATTCAGGAAAATTAGTGATAACAAGAATTTCATGCTGGCCGTTGTGGCAGCCATATTAGACATACGATCGGCTCTACCTTGATTTCGGACTCACTAGACATCATAAGAAAGTCTCCTGGTAAAATAACTCATTTCAATATGGGTCTCAGTTAATGAGGAGTATCAGCGGTAACATGTTCAAACTGGTTGCTGTGGTAGCCGTTTTGAACCTCAAGTCAGCATCGTTTTTACTTAAGATCAACTAGACACTCTGGTGAAACCTCCATGTCAAAGTGACATTCCGTTGGAATAAAAACATTTCGACGTTGGCTGCTGTTTTGGCCATACTGGATATCAGATCGGCACCATTTTCATGTATGGACAACTAAACATTATAATAAGTCATACAGTGAAAACTTCATGCTGATCAGACCATCCATTCAGGTGGAGTAGCTATAAAAGAGAATTGGCAAGATGGCAGCTGTGTGGCGGCCATACTGGATATCTGATGGATACTAAATTTCACTTAAAAGTAAATTGATTTAAGTCGTCTCTTAGTTAACCTCACGTCAATATGACTTTCTGTTTAGGCGGATATGCGGTAACATTTTCTAGATAGCAGCTGTGGCGGTCATATGGGACGTCAGATGAGTACCATTTTAATTTAGTATCAACCAGATATCATACGAAGCCATATAGTGAAGCCCAGTGTTAATACGACCATCTATTCGGGTATGATAGCACGATATTCAAAATGGCCACTGTAGCAGCCATTTTGGATGCCCGAGCATGACCATTTTCATTTAAGACTACCTAGACCATGGCATGAGCGTGTTTGTGTGTGTGTGTGTGTGTGTGTGTGTGTGTTATATTTCATGTCAATCTTTACATTAGTTTAGGAGTATCGATAACAAATTTGTGCTAACGGACGGACGGACGAAAGACCATCCTATAAGCTATTCTGGTCTCTGACCAAAATAACTAAAATGAGTGTTCATATTTGGGAGTTAGTGAAGTTTTGGTGACTTTTAAATTTGACACCATGAGTATTTAATCGCTGCCTTTGAACACCATAACGAATTTGTGTTTGACTTATTTTATTTCTTCTCCACTATTGCATCAAGTTCCTCAAAATCAAATGCGAAAGAAGAGGAATATAAGCTTCCTGTCTTTAATTGTTCTTTTTGTTTTTAATTTTTTTTTCGGTGTTCATGTTGGACGAAGCAAACGAGTTAGCATCAGAAGATGTGTCAATCCCTGCAATCTCAAAGACCCACTCTAGTTAATTACTTTTCGACATTACGATTGGACTCAAACATTGTTCTAAAAATATTAAGATTGATGCATGAATCAAACAATGTGGTGTCACTTTTGGATGTACCTTTTTTTGGAAGCTGAGCCCTTTGTTGCGAACGCCAATTTTTCAGGTCGGGATCCATTATCGCTCTTAGTGTCTGTCTTTAGCCCCTCCAGCTCATTTCTAAAACGACGCTGCTCTTTTTCTTACATATCAAAAGCCCTCCGTTGTTTCACTTGCTCGATTTATTCCTAGATTGTCGCTATTTCTGAAACAACGTCATATAAGCTCATGCTAACTGACTCATAACATAAGTATTATTTGCATTGAGTGCACTGTACAATATGAGATAGTCAGAAATATACTATCTGGATCGTAAGTTGTTTTGAGTCGGAGTCGATACATACATGGGGACGGGGTTGGGTTGTGTGCGGGGGGTTGACATCTGTAAATGATTCTTTGTAAGTTAAAGCCACTTCAGATGCTGCAATGCTTTCATTTGATTTCAGCTATGACCACTCCATCTAAGTATTATCGTCAAAACTGAGACTGAATTTCAGACGCAAAATACAGGCACGCGACTAGTCTGGGGTTTATGTAATTCAGACAGCATGTAAAATTACAGAGAACATTCCCAATTCGGTAAGATTTCAGGATGCAGAGATGTCGCATACATGAAAAGACCGCAGACAACAACACAAGAACAATGTAGACTACGAATGCCATTTAGATATGTCTTAATACAGTGTAAGAAATGCTTATCTGGCACACAAAAGCTTTTGCATGGCACCAGATCCTTGCAGCTGCACTGTAGTTTGACTTTGTTGTTTGCAAGTTTATGAAAATAATACAGTTCCAATTGAAATTGCAATAATTCTTGATAGGGAAAAATTAAAATTTAAGGGGAAAAATTACATCCCACGGCTGACCTAATTTGACAGATATTTGGGACATCTTAACACAGCTCGAAGTTGTCAGATTGGTTTTGTCATAGAGCCTCCACTTTGAGGCAAACTGTCAGGAAATATAATTTCTGCGTGGACATGAGTTTGATTATTGACTCTTTCTGCGGTGGAAACAAGAGGAAAGGCAAATCATTTCGGTCCATAAACAAAACTTCCATTGGCAGTAGAACCTCCTCAAATAACCAACTTGAAGGTATATTCGAATTTACGTGATAAAGAATGGGTGTGAACGAAAAGCATAAAAGCAAAACGTTGAAGTGTGAAACGATAGTCTTCACGACCAGTCCTCAAAACCGTACTTCAAAATTGACCCGATCACGCAAAATCAGGTTTTAACGTAACGTGAACATACGCATGAGATAAATATGAATGAAGGCAAGATTAAGCGAACTGTATCATAGTGGTAACAAAGCACTCATAACTGCTCATTAAATTTTTCATTCAAAATTATAAATTTGCATGTTAACTGCCAAATTCACCAAAGTCTATGCCTTCAAAAGGGCAACTTAACCTGAGAAAGTGTCCCCACCCTCTGTACAAACACTCGTATATCCTCTGACGTTTACATTCTGTAATGTTTTCACTTGATCTTTGTCACGGTTAAATGGATTATGTAAAATGGGATGTTCAGATAAAAATTCATTAGTTGCATCTGTTTAAATCTTGCAAATAAAAGCCTAGAAAGGTGAATATAAATAGGAACAAATCATGTCTTGTAACACACAGCTGAATTATTATACATTAATACTTACATTGCATTTCACAGGGAATTCAATGGTACAACTGCTCAGTTTTCTCCACTTCTATTGGTACTTGAACTAGCTTTAAATTTCCCTTAGGGCCGTAATCGATGTAAACACCTGGAACAATGCATAGTACTTAAAAAAAACTTTCAAATTATGAGATATACTATGTCAATACACGGGGTACAAAGCTCGACGCAATAAAGGTTGTGTTGACCAGGTTTTCCACTCTTTTGAATATTATGTTAAAGTTGGGACTAGAATTTTGTTCATGTTCTATGCTAAAGTTTAAATTCTGGTCATAAACATTTTGATGTAATACAGCTTTGTTATAAAGCTTGCGATGGATGGTAACCCTCATACTGTATCATAGGGCCTTGATTTATTTCCGATATATTAAATATACGTTTTCAACGTTATGAATAAACTTTGGTCGCTCTATATCAATATTGACTTGGTTTTACTACACCATTACAGACTGAAAGGTCACCAAGCAAAAAGATAAAGGCATAAGTGCAAAAGTGACAGAGACTAACAACAGAGAGAATGAGGACATGTTTTATGTTACGTCTACTGATGATTTTCTAATATATATTGTATTTAATAACTAATGTCAATTTCATAACGGTGCATACAAAATAAAATATAATGGAAAAGCTAAACAGTGATGAAAGTTATTGGCATGTATTTTTTTCTACAACGTTTCATCACGGAAAATATACTGAAAATGTATACACGCCCATACGTTCATGCTAGGTACTCTATTTGTCCCTCTATCCAGGAGTGTACGTATCTCAAGGTGGTTGTAGTTTTGAAGAACGACATGACCATCAGCAGAGTTAACGTTTAGTGGTTCTCATCATAAAATTCTCAAATAAATTGTAGTTGATACTGTCAGTCGTATTTATTATAACGACCTTTGCGGTATTTATGATTCGTATTATTATAACGACCTTTCTATGCGGTATTTATGAGTCGTATTTATTGTAACGACCTTTGTTGGTGGTATTTATGAGTCGTATTTATTATAACGACCTTTGCTGGCGGTATTTATGAGTCGTATTTATTATAACGACCTTTGCTGACGGTATTTATGAGTCGTATTTATTATAACGACCTTTGCTGGCGGTATTTATGAGTCGTATTTATTATAACGACCTTTGCTGACGGTATTTATGAATCGTATTTATTATAACGACCTTTGCTGACGGTATTTATGAGTCGTATTTATTATAACGACCTTTGCTGGCGGTATTTATGAGTCGTATTTATTATAACGACCTTTGCTGACGGTATTTATGAGTCGTATTTATTATAATGGGCTTTGCTGGCGGTATTTATGAGTCGTATTTATTATAATGGCCTTTGCTGGCGGTATTTATGAATCGTATTTATTATAACGACCTTTGCTAGCGGTATTTATGAATCGTATTTATTATAACGACCTTTGCTAGCGGTATTTATGAATCGTATTTATTATAACGACCTTTGCTGGCGGTATTTATGAATCGTATTTATTTTAACGACCTTTGCTGGCGGTATTTATTATAACGACCTTTGCTGGCGGTATTTATTATAACGACCTTTGCTGGCGGTATTTATCAGGTGTATCTGCTATAATGACCCTTGTTTACGGTATTCTTCCTCTTTAACCTACCTCGGACTCTTGCCCAAGTAAATAGAAATGTAAGAAAATAATCTCCTTGTACACAAAGTAATACGTCACATTTAAATCTGCCTACAGCGCTTTTGAATATCTAAGTACTTTATGATATCGTATTCACCAATTTGCTAGACAAGCCAACATCTTTTGATTTAACTTAGCCGATTCGAATAATGCCTTTGAAAGATCTGTGTTTCGCTCATATCACCATGTCAGCTTAAACACTGACTGCATTGAATATATCATCTACTATTATTTAGAAGGTATGGTTGGAAGTAAAAAGTATGTTTTATGTAGCACGTGCTTTACATTCAGATGATATTTACAGTAGATTACCTTGAGCAATAAATTGTATGCTCATACATTTTTAATAGCCACCTGTGCAGGCACTAGTATGGAAAGGATGACTCCTTGGCTATATTAACCAACGGATCACGGCACAATATTGTGACATTGGGTCAACATTATGCTGTCTTCAATTAAACTTGCTTTACAGTATTGACTTCTCAGACTTACCCTAACCATGACTTCTGACCTTTATATCTCAGAATCTACAGGCTTCTTCATTGTCTAAATTCAAATCTGCCAAAAAGTGTGATGAACTTACTCTAGAACAGAAGCCATTCTTTTTCTGTGCCAAAGCGATCTTGACCTTTCATCTTTGGACCCCCAAATTAATGGAATGTTTTTACGCCTTTAGCACGCCCTGCACAAACTATTGTCAAAGTACATGGTGTATTACTAAATATAGTATGCAAAACATTTTCCTTTTTTTTAGTTGAAGCGACCATAACCCTTAACCTTTCGACCCCAAACGCAAAAGACTTCTTTACTGAACGTGTACGTCATCCGCAAACTTTGGAGAAGTTACATGTTCAAGTTCTTAGATCTGTGTGCGTTAAGTTGCAGTAGCATTATATTTTAATTTAAACCTAACAGGAATCCTGTCGTCCTTTTTGTAATTAACCGTCTAGAATTACATAATATGAATGTTGGGGCTCTCTCACACTATCACACCATACTTTATGTTACGTTAATTCACTCAACTGACAAAATGACTTTAGCGCTTGCAAATTGTCGGTATCATGCAATAAAGTAACTGACTGCATGGTTTCACCTGTGTAACAAGTACATAAGGCTTGAGTGTTTTTAATTATAAACATGCAGCGTTATGCCATGTCTGAATGACGTATAATTTAGGAGGAAAATCGAAATCTGAAATATTTTAAGATTCTGAGAAAAGAAAAAAACAAGGAAACACGTGTTTGTGCATTTCAGACGAAGTCCAACAACTTTTATGATGGTGTATAACTTTGAGTAAACCAACATCACATTGAACCACCTGCTTGTTTATTATCACTAAAAAGTCATATAAATAAAAGGGCAGAGAACAATGTTTGTTCCAATCTTTTAAATCTAAAGGTATGTAATCACAATTTGTTCCTCATTCTTTATGTTATATGTGTTTGATGGAATATTTTGCGCTGACGTGTTGCTAGATATATTTTAACAATCAAGCTAACCTGCTCATAATGTTGGATTTCACAGCATCTGTCTTGGTGTAATGTGTTCGCTTGGTTTTATTTTGTTTTGTTTTGGTTTAGTTTAGAATTAACAAGTTGGTACGAATTGTTATTGCAAGTTATGCAGTTCCAGCTTACTGTAATTCACGTGTGAATTTAATTATCACGTAATTCTATTAAGTATTTCTAAACATATAAACAAGGTCTTGTCTTGCATACACATACAAGTTACCTATAGCATGACAGGTGGTAGTTTAATTGGTCAAAGTTTGGACAACCTCCGTCTGCAGTGAAGTGCGATTCAGACTGCATTCTGTGTCACAGGGGCTCGTTGTTTCAGATTACATGACACAGGGGCTCGTTACAATGAAAATAAGGAGTATTTGTCTATGAATAGAGGGCTAGGGTTTCCAAGCAATAACAATATTATTTTAGGTTGGACCCACCCACCCAGCTCTGTATTCATTGATACTAATAATATTCCTTGTAACGAGCATGTGTGTTATGTGGCATGCAAGCTAGAGTGACATATTTCAAATCCTTACATGATCTGCCCAATCGAAGAGCGAAAGCGTACTTCATGTTCGTTCAGTGAATAGCAAAATTAAAAAAATGTCCATGTTTGTTAGATGCACGGAATAATTTTATTCTTCACGTTTATTATTGAAAGACATAATCTCAAAATTGATAGTTCACACAATTTTCACACACACACACACACACACACACACACGTATATATATATATATATATATATATATATATATATATATATATATATATATATATATATGCATCATACACACACACACACACACACACACATATATATATATATATATATATATATATATATACATGAATCTATATATATATATATACATGCATCTATATATATATACAGATGCATACACATATATACATGTATATATATATATATATATATATATATATATATATATATATATATATATATATATATATATATATATATATATATGACATTATGTTGCTGAAATATATATATATATATATATATATATATATATATATATATATATATATATATATATATATATATATTCTGTGAACGGAATTAGTGCATAACTGTTGTTTCAACAACATAATGTCATACTTATGTGTTGTATGTATAGCATCTAATCTCATGCAGGGCCGTCGAGAGCGATCACGGACCCTGGGATAAAAAAAAAAACATCCGGGCCTCTCCATGTTCTTGTTCATACAAAAAATTTCTTTTAGAAAATTAAAATATGTTGTTCGGCCCGGGCCCGTGGGATATATCTCCGGTTGCCCCCCCCCCCCCCCCGATCCTTGTCGGCCCTGATCTCATGTATGTTGTATGTACAGCGCTATTTCACCATTTCATTCCTACAAGTTGTATAAACAGGATAATTGCGGTGCTGAATAATGAAAGCAGTCTTTTCTATTGCAAGAACAGGTAAATACATCAAAAGCTTTTACATTTCATTTTCCATAAGATATTGTATAGAGAGATGCCAGAAATTTCTAAAGATTTGGTATACTCGTTTTTGTTTGCAATTTTACTTTTGTAAATG
Organism: Sinohyriopsis cumingii; assembly: GCA_028554795.2. NCBI lineage: Eukaryota > Metazoa > Mollusca > Bivalvia > Unionida > Unionidae > Sinohyriopsis > Sinohyriopsis cumingii. The sequence continues at coordinate 312,028 of CM068828.1, forward strand.
TTTATATATATTCGTTTAGAAGTTGAGTCGTTAGAGTGTCCGCCTCGGATGCGGTAGGTCGCTGGTTCGAACCCCGGTCGAGTCATACCAAATACTTATACAAATGGTACTAATAGCTGCTTTGCTAGGCGCTCAGCATTAGTATTAGGTCTGGTCGGCCTGGTGTCAGGATAATGTGACTGGGTGGGACATGTCTGTGGCATGATGCCCCAGTGCTAGACATGACTATAAGCTGCCACACTGCAGACATCGTAGTAATATGACTGAAAAATCGTTAAAGCTAAGCTAAAAATCCAAATCACATACACATAAGTTGAGTCAAACTAAAATATACAGACCAAAATCTGCCGGCGAATTATCCATCACATAATGTGACGACAGATGTGGGTCTTTTGAGTGATCAGTAGAACAAATAGCATAGACCCTAGTATGCAGGCGCATTAAGATATAGCAGATCAGTAACTTTGTCGCTTGCATTTTAACTCAATTTATAAGCGAGTATATGCGATAGCTGATCTTTGTCTATTTACTGACCCAAACAATCTTTGGGTTTTATTTCTAGTTTAGCCTACATTCGATATAGCAGGCTGTTTGATTTCCTCTACCTCGCGATCAGAAGGGTAAGGGATTTAATCTGGCCGAGACCAGGGCGTATCAGATGCTGTGGTATGTCTCTGTTTGAACCAAGATATAACCTTTCATGTGCTGATTTGTCATAAAATATCAATCAATCCAATCTACGGTTGTTGCTGCAAACCCTCTGATTAATGATGCTTTAAAAACAATTAATGCAAGCCACCAAAACATTGTAGAAATTTAGGAATAAAGGTGAATTTATTAGTATATTTTAATGTTTTAATGGACCTACCCGGTGGCATAGTGGTTAGAGATTCAGCCTCAGATGCGGGTTCTAACCCCAGCCTAGTCTTACCAAAGACTTTTTAAAAAAATGGTACTAACATCTACCTCGCTAGTAGACCAGCAAGTTGTTCTCCACCTTCTTTTTTTTGTTTGACCGCCGCCAGTATTAGGTAATGAGACTGGGTGACGAGTAGTATCTATAACGATAAATATGACCATCAAGTTTTATTACTGCACATTTAATTGTCAGATAGAATGAGCTAAATACAAAATTTAATGTAATAAATGGACCACATAGTCACTGTAACCAACTTTTGCCCCAGGTGAGTAATATCCACAGTGATACAAGTTTTATGTATATATGCAACAGCGTCAATAAACTGAGTTAAATGCGAAGAAATAACGATATAATCAATGGAGTGTAAAAAGTATATCACCATGACTCACATTTCAAAGTGAGTAGTAACCTCAAAATAAATACACTCATCTAGTTTCACAAAAGTACAGTCATCAGCGTCTGAGCTACATGCAAAAATCTCACATAACCATTTGATCATGACAGTTATCAACATGACCTATTTTTGACCATAGTTAGCAACACCCTTTAAGATAAACATATCCATCATGGTTTACACCCAGCAATGTCAGAGAAAATGAGCTTAATTCAAGAGCTTGGAATTGTCTGGGTATGAAAAAATAGACCACTATGACCTACTGGTACCCATGCACTAGCACCCTCCAAAATGAATACACCCATCAAGTACGTCCATGACTGTACATAAAGCAGTGTCTGAGTTGCTAACCTTAATGCAAAAACATAATAACAGTAACTGGAGCATGAAAAGCATGCCACCATGACATACTTTTGTCAGTGGTGAGCAGTAATACTCTCACAGATGAATTCAGTATGTTTCATGAATGTGCATCAAACAGTGTCAGATTAAACTGTGCTAAATGCAAACACGTATTGTAACTTCTGGTGCATAAATAGTTGGACATGATGAGATACTTTTGCCATTGGTGAGTGGAGACTTCAGGTTCGGTGACTTTACATAAAATAGGGTCACACAGTAACTGAGCTAAATACAATGATTTAACATTAACGCCCGCATCAACAACAATGTTGTTGAGTATTATATAAAAATGGTCATCATTTTTGTTCTGGTTGCTCTAATGGAGCATGTCTACCAAATCTACCTGCCAGAAATCTACCTGCCTTGATGTATGCATCTCTGTCATAATTAGTATGTTGGCATATACAGCTTATTCCTGTTAGTTCCATGAAATTTGATGTATTACAAAGGTGGTAAAATTAATAATATACTTTATCCCCATTAACATGTACATCTATGTGTGGAGTCAAGCTTTTCTGTTTAATTGTTTCACTGCTAAGTATGTATAATGAATATGGTACACAATTAATAAAACATTAGTGGAAATCAACTGAAATGTATATGTATGTATATAATTATGTAAATGTATGTATACCTATTTGTGTATATATATATATATATATATATATATATATATATATATACACACACACACACAAGGATTGTATATGAAAATGCATGTAGATAAAATAGATTGCTGATCAAATGTTTTTCTTCATTTTTTGTCGTGGACACGCTTTATGCAAACTTAATAAAATTCACAAACAATGCAATCAGTTTTCTGATATCAGAAATGTTTCACTTATGTGATTATATCAAAGGAGACAATGGGTATTACAATGATGTAGTAATTGCTATTTTGAACAAGTGTGAGGTATTATTTAACCCATGATTTTTATCTCCTTTATTAGCTAATAATCTTTCAGGGATTGACTGCATAGTCAGCTACCTCTGTCACATTGTATTGTTTCCACTGTTTTGTTTCTAAAATATAATTTTAAAAAGGACAGAAGGAAAAACAGAAAAATTTAGGAACTGCAAAATAAGTACAGCTGAAAGTTTTATACAAAATAATGCCTACAAAATGCTTAAGACATGGTGTAATATGGTAAATTATGTACATGGCTGCTGTGTTACTTTGCATACATTGATTTACCACAAATGGCAGTTTCATGGCCACTATGTATATATTCATGCTCTCGACATTTGATTTCCTTAAAGAAAAAATGAGTCACTTTTGACTCCCTTTCAGTAACCATCCATTCAATGGAGTGACTGACTTGGTCTTTTCTGCTAGTCATACCACATTTATGAAATAAATGCAAGTCACTAATATTATAAATACTGTTATCTGTGTTCAATTACTTCAAGAGAAACCCTTCAATACGACCACAGGAACACAATTTCAGGATGCCATGTCATTAGCACTTCAAAATAATGTTCTAAACTTGATGACACCTCTTAAATGTTCAAAGACTGCTTGATATGAAAGCATATCGTCACCATGCAACATACTTACACCTATCAAATACGTACGAATTGCTAGATATCGAAGCATATCGTCACCCTGTTACATACTTATACCTATCAAATACTCACAAACAGCTAGATATGGAAGCATTTTTTCACCCTGTAACATACCTACACCTATCAAATACTCACAAACTGCTAGATATCGAAGCATATCGTCACCCTGTCAAATACACAAATCAAATACTCACGATCTACTAGATATGGAAGCATGTTGTCTCCCTGTAACACATATACACCTATCAAATACTCACAAACTGCTTGATATGGAAGTATATCATCACCTTTTAACATACACCTATGAAATACTCGCGAACTGTTAGCTATCAAAGCCAATCATCACCCTGTAAGATACTTACACCTATCAAATACTCACAAACTGCTAGATATGGAAGCATTTTTTCACCCTGTAACATACTTACACCTATGAATGACTGCTACCTTTGGTTTTGAACAATGTCAACTTAGCAGAAATTGTAAAACATAATTCATGACCAACTGCTTGCTCTAATCTTAGAGCTGACTTCATGTTTCACATGGGACTCCTACATGGTTGTATTGTATTCATTTCTTAAAGGCTTTGGTTTTGATTTGGTTTGGTGTTTAATGGCACAGCAACACAAATAGGTTATATCTATTGGAATAAAACGTCTTGCCCAAGTACATACCATGGTGGACTTTCTTAAAGGCATTTGAGTAGGTTCCACATGAATACCAACTAAAGAAGCTGGATTGTTATGGCACATAGAGAAAGACCTACAACTAAATTTAATGTTTTTTTTGTCTAACTACCCAGCAAGTACATGCACTAATGGATGGAATAACTACAAACAGTGTCTATTATAAGTGGAGTGAGCCCCACCAGGCACAGAAATAAAACCTTCATTATTTCTTATTATTAATAACCTCCCTGACAGTGTCAAGTGCAAGGCTTTTCATAGATGACTGCATCATTTACAGAAAGATTACAGCGAAGTGGGATGTGTTACCTCAGGAAGAACTTGACATATTAACATCCTGGAATGAGAAGTGGAGTATGGTTTTCTGCCCTGATAAATACAATAAACGGAGTGATCTATTGAAGATCACATTAGATTACTGTCCACAACCTAAAGAGTCACAATACCAATGAATACAGAGGCAAAGTTCTCATAACATTATGTATTAATCTTCACTTACTTATTTTCCCGACATGTCTGCCTTTTGTTATTATAAGGGGTCATGACTGGACTTTAAATACAATTTCATCAGGCGACTAGATTCATAATGATTATCAGGGAAACAGGTCTAATAATAAGGTCTGATATTAAGTGACTTTTGAAAAGCTTAACTTCACAAAAAAATGTGAAAAGAAAATGTTCAAACTACTGGCATCACCAACCTAACAAGTGAATGAGTAACACCTATATATCTCCTGCCGTTATATGCAGTTTGAAACAAAAACAAATGAAAAAAGCAAACATGGATTTTTCTGGTTCAACAAAATTTTATTTCAAATGCAAAAGTTGGCAATCACGGTGATTACAGTAATAGTGAAAATATATCCAATTTAAAATTATTGTAAACATATTTGGATTTATTCAAATTTACGCAGTTTCTCTGAAAATGATATTTCTTCATGAATATACAGCACTTCCACAATAAAACATGGTTCCAGTTAGAAGGCAAGCAAGAACATGGATCCCATTGATGGTGTAATAATTAGTACAGTGCATTTCGGCAATCATCAGAAGAAAAAAGTTATAACATTTCCAAAAATTTATAATATATGAAAAAACTGCAAGAGTTTTGTGTCCCAACTTTTCTAGTTCATAAAGAAATTATTTTGAAAATAAGTATGGGTGACAAAAAGTATTCCAAGCTTCAATATGGAATTATTGTATTCAGCACTTATATTTCTGTGCGACTGTTCTGGTGACCTAAGTGGTTAGAGCTCAATCCACCTTGGATGCACGAGGTCATGGGTTCGAACTCTAGCCAAGTCATACCAAAGACTTATAAAAATGGTATTAAAAGATGCCTCGCAAGGCACTCAGCACTAACAGATTAGTGTTAGGAATGGTCAGGTCGGTGTCAGGATAATGTGACTGGGTGGGACATAATGCTGTATGTTTGAGGGATGATGTCCCAGAGTAAGACATCACTATCAACTGCCACACTGCAGATATCGTGAAATGACTGAGAAATTGTTGAAGCTATGTTAAAAATGCAAATCACACACACACACACAGACACACACACATATTTCTGTGCTAAGAACTCAAAAGTACAATAGTACTGGTCACTGCAACAACTATGTACATGTATCACCTGCATGGCATACTGTAATCTGACATTTAAAAATATAACACTAAACATTTAAAAAAACATAATGCTGACTCCACAAAATGGATGTTGAAAGCTCAATATCTGCTGACACTGTGGAAAAAGAAATTGGCACAATATTTTTTCTGTACACTCTTTAAATATGTTTTTAAATGTAAATACATGTAAACACTTGAACATGAGCATTTATATCTCACACAAAACAAAATTCAATGGTTCTGCAGAATACTTGGACCAATAAGTTGCTGTCTGCCACATTTTTTATTTTTTTCTGACAATACCTGCTGTAGTGAACAACAAATTTAATGGTGGCTGTTCGGCATGAATATGTTAGCATTTAACAAAGGAGCTCATCAGCTGATGAACTTGTACATCGACATGAAAGAAAGGAATTGCTAATAAACAATCAGTGTATGGAAAGATCTGATGCACAGGAAAAACAAAAGCAGGATTTGACATGCCATCTGAGTATTAATGTTGGTTACATTATTAAATCTTAAGTTGCAAACCATTACTAATTCTGCCTGGGGCCCCGAGTGGCCGAGTGGTCTAAAGCGCTCTGCCATCTCACCTATGTCTGCATGGGTTCAAGTCTCGGATTCATCCAACATGCATATGTGAGAGCTTGCCAGTAGCTTCTCGTGGGTCGGTGGTTCTTTCCGGGGGTTTTCCCGGGTTCTTCCTCCATCATTAATACTGGTCGTCATGTATAGCCTATCGTGTGCTGAAAAATGGCGTTAAACCCTACAACAACAACAACAACAACTAAATGTGCCTCTGAATATAGTCCTCTGCAATTGTTAATGAATAATCATCAGCAGCAGAGAATAACTTGTTGGATAACAAAATGCCATGTCCAGCCCATGACAAATATCATCATATTTATGATATTACTTTCAAAACATTAACTGAAAACTTTTGCATACAATCATAAAGTTGTATATGCCATAATTGGCTTTAATTTTATCCATGCTTAATTCCGAAAATCACACCTTAAAAGTTATTTACACTGCCATACTCCGCAAAAACCTAGCCTCAACACCTAATTTCATGTTATTGTTGCTGTTCAAGAGCAATGTATTTCTAGTTTTTCTTCATTGTTTGCTAATTAATACTGAAAGCTATAACCTGCCATAAAATGTCAAAGACAGTCATGTGCTGTATTTTCTTTTCAACAATGAAAATAGCAAAACAATCAATAGTATGTGTACAATGTAGTAGGGAATGGCCTATCTCTATCACCATCATTTATGGATAGACTGTTTCTTGATATAAAACTGGATCTAATCTAACATACGTTTGTTTAACCATTATAAGCATTTGCCTTTCATAACCCTAAGCTGTGTATAACTGAAAATATCAATGTGTTCATATGAAAGCAACATCTGATGTTGGTCAGGTAAGTGCTCCCATTTCTGATAAAAATATTTTTCCTGGAAGAAAAACTGATGTACAGTATTATATACTTGGCTTACCTCTGGGCACATGGTTTTTGTTAATTAATAGAATGTTCATTCTAATTCATTTTCAAAATAGTACCGTCAATGAAATGTGGAATTTAGTTGCAGTGACTAAATTATCTCATCTAATAATGTACTTTTGGTGATGGTTGGATAAACATAGCACCTTTATGCATTCTGCCTTGTGCTGAATGTATAACAAGGATAAAAATCAGACAAAAAAAACCCATTAAATAGTGAAGATGAAATAGACGCTATCACCAGAATATTGACACCCAAGTCCTGTAGTTTGCTTATTCAGTGGAGAGAATACAGTGTCTATTTTTTAATGTGACATGCTCAATCCAGCAAAATGGTAATACCTACATTTTGACCGGTCTGCTACATGTCATAGGTCTATATTTAATGCTGAAATGATTCAAGACTTCAAATCATATAAAGGTTGGTAATATAAACATCATTTATAAAATAAATTATATATTTTAATACTTTCAGTGAAAACGGTTTTGATGAAGAAGAAAAAAACAAATATAAAAATACTGCTAAAAAGCGTATTGCTGCAACTAAAAGTGTACAAAAAATATATTTTTTCTTGAGGTATTGATACTATAACTATCGATCTCAAAATATTGGCAATAAAAAATTACCAGCTGATGGATACATTCTTGTAACACTGTAAGGCATACAATGTTTTACCGGCAAAATGTTTAGATTTTATCAGTTTAGTTACAAATTAGAACTTGTGAAAATGTAATTAATGTCATAGATTGCCATTTGCCATTATTATTCTAGACTAAAAGATCCAGACTAACTCGATTATAACGCTGTTAGAAGATTCTGATTTACAGGGCTGGAACTTTTATACTTCATGCTCATACATGTACCTTTGAGCACAGTAGTGTTATTCATACATGTACCTTTGAGCACAGTAGTGTTATTCATACAGGTATGGTTGAGTACAATTGTGATTATTATTTATGCATGTACATTTGAGCACAACTGTGATTATTATTCTTACATGTATCTTTTAGCACAATTTTGATTCAAGTTCATGTGTGTACCTTTGACCAATATTGTGATTAATGCTCATTCATCTCTTGTTTTGAGAGTAATGCATGTACTTTTGAGTCCATTCACAATGCTCATACATATATGTTTGAGCATACTCCAGTGACTCGAGTGCATGCATGTACCTATGGCCACAATTGGGATTAATGCCCACACAGGCAGACATGCCAACCCTCCCATTTCTTTGCGGGAGACTCCATGAATGCAACCACACCTCCTGCACTCCCGCATTATTTTTTCTCCCAAAAAAAAATTTGTTTCGTCCAAAAAATTTGGGAAAAATTTATTTCATTTAATGAAAAATGTTTTGGAAATTCCCCAGCTTGTAAAACCAGAAGTGCGCAGAAGTTCTTTGAAAAGTGTGCAAACCTGAATCAATATGTTTGGTTATCTCTTCTACAATGTCTAAAAGAAAGGGAGATTTGAATTAAGTTGGAAAGTAAAAAAAATAAAAAGCTTCTTTCCAAGCTTCTTATGGCCTAAAATTTCCATGCCTGCCTCGTGGAAGTGATAAACATACAGCATTTTGCAAGACATGCAATTCATGTTTCAGTGTTGCCAGTGGTGGGCACGATGATTGTTGTCGACATCTCCAGTCACAAAAGGAAGTTTTTAATGTTACTGTTTATTTTTATGGCCTTAATTGTATGTTGCAAATTGTAATTTGAGTGCCGGCATTAAAATTATGATTATCTTTAGCAAAATTAGGATACACCGAAAGATCGGTTAAATCAGGTACAGCTGAATGAAAATACATTTTATAAGTTTTGCATTTGACATAACAACACCAGTCTATCAAGAAAAAAGATATATGCTCCCTTTACTCACATTTATAGACGGAATTTACTGTACATTGTCAAAATCAATGCCTTATTATTCAAAATGAACTCAATGGAGGCAAGTTTATTGGCTATAGTGAAAAGTTACTGTGCTGTCATAAAACATTTGACAAAATAATTTTCCTGGTGAACATAGTGATTAACTCATCAAAAATACTGAGGTGTAACATCCAAATTTCTAAATAACTTGTGCAAAAGCACCAATACAACCTGCCATGTGAACTCGAACTCACCTGCAAAGGCTAATTATGGAAGAAATACAGAACTTAACAAAAGATAAGTTTCTGAAGTCATATTTTCATTGAATTATTAAATGGGTTAAATCTATCAGGTCCATTCAATCTCCAGATCATTTCATACGGATAATAAGCCACTCTGGGACTGGCTGCATCAAGTTGCTTCATCTGAAATTATAAATACAGAGACAATCAAATATAATCTATGTGCTCATTACATTGAAAAACTATTCATAATGCATATAGGTGAACTAGAGATGGAATCCATAATAAATAACCCCAATTTCATACCCCACCCTCCACATCCATACCCCTCCCCCCCCCACATCCTGGGATTTATTGAGAACCATTTTAATCTCGGTTGCTGTCTAATCAGCCTCCAACATTATTGCAAATGTGTTAACCTACCAATTAGAGTTAATGGAGTTCAAGTTACAAGGAAGAATCCTTCATCAATTAGGAAAATGTCAATTTCGACCAACACTCCCCAGCAGTCTCGAACAGGAATCCAAATTCTTTCTTGTCATATACCAAACACCATGACAAATCATATGCAATTTCATCACCCTCTTTAAGTTGACACAGACATAATTCATGTTACAGGAGGGCTGAATGATGGATGGATGGACAGATGGGAGCAGATACCAAACAGCAATATATCTGGCAAAGCGCAGAATGGTATATTATGATCAAAATGTGTGCTGCAAAGGGGATATAATATTATTCAAACAGTTCAGGAAACGTTGTATCTATTGAACAAACTCTTATGATTTCATCTACTCAATTACAAGGCTATAAGCTGTTGCTAGGTGATATGTCACAATCTGACATGGGTTTTCTCACTTGATGAGATGTGGCCAGGACTTGTATCATGATCTGACATGATTTTACTGACTCATAATGATCCGGTTTGGGGTTATATTTAAAGCCTCGCATCTCTCTGACTTGATGTGATGCTGCTGAGAAGCTGTCAAATGTTTAATGTGATTTTTATAAATCAATATGATACTGCCAGGACTTCTGTAGTGGTTTTCCCAGGTTCAATAAAAAAGGGGACAATTGGTTCCCTTCATTTGACAAAGTGGACCACTGTTGTTATCATCATGGGTCATGCCTACAATACAAAATACCATTTAGATATTCATTTTACATGTCATTATATGAAATACCAAATAAATAACCATCTTTATTGTAGGATTCACCTCAGTGATGCCTACTACGTTAACTTAACAGTGCAAATGGAGTTAGAATCTAAACTTTTTGGCCTTCCAACATTATGGTCACCAGCCTTTGCAAACTTTCAACTTTCAAGCAATTTCTTGAGGGAATGATAGTGTTTTTATTCTTTTGTTCTTCCACAGTGGAACCTAATTCTTCATTGGACATTTCACCTGCTGTCTGACATTCATGTCAGCTTTTGTGGGTTTCATGAACTTGTTCACCAGACATCATGCCTGTGGTCATTGTTACCACCAACATGCTTTGAACATTATACTGGGGTAAAGAAATAATTTATCCATCATTCCATATCTGCTTCTCAGCAAATATTTCACCACCTTTACAAGTAATAAATGATAGTACATTAAGGCCATATCACATGACTTAACAGCACATGCTAATGAGAGATCAGTGTCTACACAGTAAGAACATAAAAGTACATGTTACCTCAATACCTGAATTTGTTTCATATTTTTCATCAAGACTACTGGTCACATGCTGAGTTTATTCTTATCCTCTCAAACAAGAAATATTATAGGATATACTGGCGATATGATTATTTCCAGAGGACCTCAAAATTACCATATATGGAATTATGAAAAATAGATCATCCAAACATATTGACCACTGCAAGTGAAATAGACTGCTAATGGATTTGGTTAATTTTTATGATCACAATCATTAAGTAATGCAGACATTTAACAATTCATTGAGGCATCAGTATCCGATTAAAAGTAAAAAGAAACACCTTTGTTGATTGGGGGGAGGGGGGCACAAGTTTTTGGCACATTAGAGCTCCTGTTCTTTTGTGGGACAAGGTTTCTATTTTGTGCAAATTGCAACTCACATTTATTTAAGCAGTATGATGCAAAAAGAAAGAAATAAGTGAATGGCAACACTTGTTTCCTCATGAAAAACTTTGAAAACATATAACTAAAAGTTCAATCAAGCACAATAATAAAGTATCTGTTTGTAAGAGGCAGAGTGTGTATGAGTTACATTTGAACATGTTCACCTAGGTTTATCCATTTTTTTAATAACATCTAGCAAGGTCATGATGAGTTGATTATTCAAAAGGGACCATATAAACATAAGATGTTTACAGTCCTTGTTGTACTAACTCTACAAGTCAAGAAAGACTATATCTGAGACTATCGCTAATAAGATCGCTTTCTATTTATTCCTCGGAAAACTTTTCTATATTCAAAAGTAATCTGGATTTGTTTTCATAATAGTTTCTTGTTATGAAAATTTATCAAAGTAATTTTTCCTCCACATATTTTATACTCTTTTATATTCCATTACATCTTCTGTAACAATAATTAAAAATTACTCTCTCACTATCTCTGACCATCTTTTTGTACCTATTCCTGAAAAGTGTATATTCTATTTAAAGTCCCCACATTACTTTCGATGTCAGATCAAACAGTTCCCATCACTACTCAGCAAATCATGTCTGTCTGTCTTTATGGGGCCTCAAGTGGCTGAGTGGTCTAAAGTGCTCACCAGTACAGATCACTGCCATCTGGTTCAGCCAATGTAGGTAAGTGAGAAAAGCTTCTCATGGGTTGGTGGTTTGTTCTTGGGTTTTCCCGGGTTCTTCCCCACCATTTATACTAGCCGCCATGTATAAACTCTCTTGTGCTGAAAAATGGCATTAAACCCTACAACATAAACAACAACAACTGTCTGTCTTTCTATCTGTAAGTCCATTTGTCTTTATGTTTGTCTGCCGGTCTTTATTTAATACACACCTCTTCCTCTGTGATTTGCCAGCCTGCTGAGGCTCCCATGTTGTCTTCTATCTGTTGGACTGAAGTAGCTCCCATTATCACTGAGCAAACCACATCTTGTTGTAGCAACCACCTAATGGCAACCTGTGCAATTGTTTTACCTAATTTATCAAAATATAAAAGATATATATATATATATATATATATATATATATATATATATATATATATATATATATATATATATATATGAAAAATTCATTTGAAAGAAAATATAAATTAACAACCAATTTTGATTATCACACAAATTTTATTTTAAATCATTTGAAAACCAGGTCAACATTAAAAAGTTTAGCACTTTTTTAATAGACGCTTTCAATAAACTTCTTTTTCAATAAGACAAAAAAAAAGATATTTTACAGTCATTATGTATGCACCATCTGATGAACCAGATTTGAAGCAATTTCTAAACCATGTCTCCATAAAGATTTCAGCCTTTTTATTTAGCACTTGTTATAAAATACATATAGAATGGCTAGTTCAATAAATTTGAAAATTAAAGTTTGCAGCATAAATTAATGAAGCAATACTAACACTTTGTGTGGATCAAGGGAGGTAACTCAAAAATCTGAGCTTGAAGACAATTGTCAAAAACAAACAAAAATCTTTATTCTTTGTCAAGAAGCGGTTGCCAAATTTTACATATATCTCATGAAATGTTAATCATATCTGAGCAAGTATTATAGCTCAATTTTGTTCTGATAAAAGTGGTTAAGAAGTCATCCCCCGAGCTCTCCCCAGCAATACTCCATTTTATGTTTTATAAAAGACATTTCTGACTAGAAGCTATCACAGACTGACTGACAAGTGTAAAGATATTGTAAAAAGATATAAACTACAATGATCCCAAATACTAAATAGGATGCATTGTGTGTATATGAATTGGATTCATGGAAGCTGATTGATTGATTATTGTGCATTTTATGACATAACAGCAAGTTACGGCTATTTAGTGCCACAAAAAGGTTATATGATAAAAAGACAATCAATGAAAGCACCAAAATAACATTGAAGATATGGTAAAAATATATGAGGGCTCCCAATCAATGGGGAATGTAAATGTTCTTTGTAAAGGGTAATAATATAATAAAAATAAAATATGGTGATAAATAGTATGAATGTTTAATAAAAAAAAAATACAACATAAGGTTGCCTGTAAGCTAAATTTCCTTCAGGAAGTTTAAAACAAAAGGCACATTTGCTGTAAGAAAAGGTTCCTTTATCAGATGAACACTGTAGTACTGAATGCAAGTGGGTTGGAAATTGAAACAATCTATCATAATGTGCTTAACAGTGAAGAGTTCATTGCAAGAAACACAAAAACACAACCTGGTGTGTCTTTGACCTTTCATATGAGTGGGTTATTTAAATATGACCAATTCTAATTTTTGCAGTGATTACCTCTATCCAGGTTCTAGCATTGGTTATATCGCATGGAGTTTGCTATTCATAGCATCATTCCATGATACCTGCCACTTTCTAAATAATTAGTTTTGATGCTAGGTTTAAAATCAATGTGTGGTATTTTAAGATCAAATGGATATATATATAGGCCTATTTTAGCAGCGTGATCTACTTTTACATTACCTTTAATACCAACATGACTGGGTAACCAACATCATACTGTACTGTGATAGGAACACAGTTTGGTATCTTTGATGAGAATATTGGTTATTAATAGGTTTTCCAACATCTTATTGTGTTGTGACTAAAGTACTGATAGTGATTCTGCGAAGATGAAAGAGATTAAAATATGTTTGTTTTTGACATATTTCAGGGCAAAGTCTATTGCCCAGAGTTTGGCTGAAAATATCAATGCACCATCTGGCAAGCAATCGTTTGCTCCTGGAAGTTCTAAGGATAGGTAAAAATATAAAAGCTGCTTCTTAGTATAAACTTAAAGTTTGAGGAAAAAATATATTTAACTTCAAGCAACAAATTTTCACAGCCAAAAAACAAGATTTATTATTACCATGATTGGCAGCTATTTTCTCCATGACATCCATCAAGTTCCAGAAATCCTCATTGTCCCTGTATTTGCTCCATGCTGGAGCAACCGCCATTGCCCTTGTTTCATCAGTGTGGATAAAACCAATTCTTGTTTTATGTGGATCTGGTGTTTCATCTCTCTTGTATTTCCCTGACAAAAGACCACTGTAAAGACAGAATATGATTTTAATATCACTGGAGGACTTTTTATTATATTCATCAGGCAAATTTTATGGAAAATGGTGTTTCATTTATTTTTAATAATTTTGTTTCTGAAAGCTAAAAGAATTCCCAGTGAATTATCAGTCACATGATGGCACTAAACATGGTCTGTCAGAAAATCTTCATAAATGGTAAAATTATATGGCATTATGTCATTGCATATGTTTCACATTTTATCTATTTTAACATCATACTGTGTTCATATTTTTACCGTTACTGCTAGTGTAGTGCAATAATTCACTACATGTGGAACTATCTTTTTTGTCCTTACTTTCAATACAGCAGCAGAAACTAAATCTTTTTCAAGATATACTTAATAAATATAATTAATACATGATTAAATTTTTTTTACTGCATTTATTTATTTCACCTAAGTACAAAACAAAAAGCAAAAAACAAGACACTATTACAATGAACTGAGTCATCGTCTTGATAATTAGTAATTAGTAATTAGAGAATGATCTATTCATTATTCACATTAATTAGTAATAAAAAAAGCTCTGAATTGAATTTAATCATTGTCTATTTACTGAAACAATGATAATATTATAATAACAATCATCAACATAATCATTTAAAAAATGATGTTTATTTAACAAATTATCTGTACTGTATCTTCAATGACTTGCAACAGACCATGTCTTAGGTGTGCCATCAGTACTGTATCTTGTGTGAATTGCAACAGATCATGTCTAATGTGTGCCATCTGTACTGTATCTTATGTGACTTGCAAAAGATCATGTCTTAGGTGTGCCATCTGTACTTTATCTTATGTGATGTGCAACAGATCATGTCTTAGGTGTGCCATCTGTACTGTATCTTCTATGACTTGCAACAGATCATGTCTTAGGTGTGCCATCTGTACTGTATCTTCTATGACTTGCAACAGATCATGTCTAATATGTGCCATCTGTACTGTATCTTATGTGACTTGCAACAGATCATGTCTAATGTGTGCCATCTGCACTGTATCTTATGTGACTTGCAACAGATCATGTCTAATGTGTGCCATCTGTACTGTATCTTATGTGACTTGCAACAGATCATGTCTAATGTGTGCCATCTATGACTTATTGGTAAAAGCTCAATAGTCCATCAATTGATAAAATCTGGTGATTACAATACATTTACATTGTAAATACAAGAACAAAACATATCATAGTAACCTGTTTATGGTACTGTAGTATTCAAATTATTTCCTTCCCTGAATTTCATAACCCTGTAATAGCTAATGTTTGAGAAATCAGCATGGAAAAGCTAATTGAAATCAGTGAAGTATGAAGTATAGCTTGTAGTGATATTCATTTCATAGTATGGTGTTTCTTCTCTCAAAGATGTATTCTCACCATGTTTCATTTCCCTACATAAACACCATTTCAAAAACTGGCTTTTAGCATGAATATTGTTTGTGAAATTAACTTCAATAACTGCCAACAAAGTTATGCAAGCAAACATTTGGGGTCACAATAGCTACTTTCTGAAACAATGGCATAGTTCTGAAAGAGACATGCCTATTCACCAACTTTCCAGCTCATACCATGAATAGCTTCTTTGAAATCAACTAAATTGTAACAATTAAATGATATTAGTGTAAACTGGAGGTCACAGTGATTACATTTAAAAGTGGGCTTCTCTGTGAAATGTATTTCGTGAGTAAGTTTCATACCCACACCAATCTTTGCTAGCCAAGGTTCTGATATGATAACTCTATCTACACCTTGGCTTATTGAAGAGATATTTCTGTGCTTCAGGTCAATAAATTTCACTGGATGTGGTGGCAAGCCACTATATGCAATCAAAATTAAGTTGTTCAAATCTGAACACAGTTCTTACATGATGGAGACCAGGAGAACACACAACTTGAATGGACTTGTAAATAAGCAATTTTCCACTGTCAGTCAGTGCTGGTACAAATATCTTTCACTCAAATACACCAGTAATGGTTTCCCTTTGGTACATAGTCATACTTTTGATGTTAAACTTACAAAGTATACATTTTAGATCAACTGCCTCCACTATTACAGCTGATGTACAATGCACCACTGTTACACATTATTGGTTAGTTGTCATTACATACTAAGGGAGGCAACTCATGAAATCCAATAGATGTCACTAGGACAAAGCACTAAAATACCTGTCTGATCTGCCAGATCATGACATATCATAGGAAAAATTATTGATTATGTGAACTGGCCCGTGTACTTCTGTGTGATAGAAACAGGAACATATTGGAGTAACTATCTGAGCTCAGATAACCAGGAGTGGGAAGCAGGGACAAGGTGGGTTAACAATATGTGGACTTGTGGTATATACCATTATGGATAATAATGTATGTTCATACCACTAGAGTGGTGGGATGTGGATATCTAGTCTTTATCCATGAGTCTTAATTCAAACATGCCTCATGAGGGAGAAAAAACAGCTCCTGAAACCTACCAACAGCAATAAATTTCTTCAAACATAACTGATGTATGCATATTATCTCTTTACAAATTAAATCTGCAAATAAATAGACCATACCTGTGCTTTTCAACACAATCATTTTCATATATTGGGATATGAGAAGAGCTCAAAACACCTGAGCTAACTCTTCTGAAATGCGTATACAAATCATAGGGACATTATTTAGGCCATTGTCAAGATATGAATATTGTGATGAGTTTAAACTTTACTAGATTTAACCAAATCATTTTTAAATAACCAAATCATTTTTAAGTACACAGTATGCTTATTACTGTTATTGAATACTGTAGTTGGAATAAAAAGAATCTTCATCTGTCATGTAAGACCCTGTCCCCATAATAACAAATGACTTGAGATAGTACCCTGTTCTAATAATAAACAAATGACTAGAGACATTACCCTTTCAAGGGACTCCAAGGAAGCACGGCAATCCCTTCATTTCTGCAGACCATAAATTCTTCCCATTCTGACTGGCGGCACAGTAAACTGTACTGTTGCTGGAAATAAATGGGAAAAAAAAACAAGAATATTCAATAAAGTAAGTTTTGTGCCAGTTATTAGTCAAGTTTAAAAAGTTGGTATTTGGCAAAGATAATTGGTATTTGACAAAGATAACTGATTTATCAGAGCATTATGAATAACAATTAGTGAGAGACAGAAGCACATATAGTTTTGCAATGTGCTACGTAGGTATGGATGCCATTTGAAAGCATACTAGCACAATAGGGACTATATACTGAAGAGTAAGTTTACAAATGGCATATGGGGCCCCGAGTGGCAGAGTGGTCTAAAGCACTCACCATTACGGATCAATGCCATCTTACCTCTGTCTGCGTGAGTTCTAGTCTCAGGCTCAGCTATCGTAGGTACATGAGAAAGCCTGCTTCTCGTGGGTCGGTGGTTCTTCCTGGAGTCATCCAGGGTTCTTCCTCCACCAATTATACTGGCCGCCATGTATAGCCTATCTTGTACTGAAAAATGGCATTAAACCCTACAACAACAACAACAAAAACAAACAGCATACAAAACAATGATATAGGTACTAATGACCAAAATCCTTGAAATGAAAAATCTAATCTTTGTTTCTAAACACTTTTAAAAACTCCAAGACCTTCCTCAGTTAGAACATCATGTGACAAAAGTTTTTGTCTCCCTAAGCTGCCTTATTAAAATGCCAAGGGGCACATCAGCCTATAATACATCCCTAGCCTGCAGATCAATAAAACAACCATATACATTTGCTAATTTACAAAATTTAAAAACAATATACCTATAATGGGCTTGATTTTGTTATTAAAATCGATTACCATGCAAGCCTTTGTTTGTCTGTCATTTGAGTAAAATTGTATAGAGTGTTTCAAGGCATTTGTAGCACCATATCTTGGTACATATAACAATGCTTGCTTTTTGCTATCATCACAAGGTGGTGAGTTTTTTTCAGGTAGAACAAAAATAAATTTGTTTCCATATCCGACTAGGGAATCATGGCAGTACAGCTGCCTACACATGCTTTGTCATTGTGAAATATTTGATTCTTTTCATTTTGAACTACTCTGTTCCTGGCTTTGATCACAATTTTCTTTGGGTACTTTCTACCACACAAAGGGTTCAATGTTTCACCTCATGTTATAAGCAGGTTTACAAGCTATCAGGGGGTGAGCTTTTATCAGAGGAGAGGTGTAATTATGATACATTGTATTGGTAAATTTTAACTTAGAAACATATATTTTAGATGTGTCCTGCTGGTCCTGATATGTATAAATACAAGATTTGAACTTTCACACAGCATCTTGTGTTGGATATCAAATTGTACTGATTATAATCAGATGAAATATCAACATTAACTGCATAGAAAACTTCTACAAGGTTAATCAGGTAACCTTCATATCCACATACAAATTTAAAGCAGTGACAAAAATACCAGAGAAAAAATAGGCAAGCACTATTTTACTGCAAACCAATCAAACATCATGTAATAAATACATGTAACAAATGACAAGCAGTGCACTGTAACAAACCACTATTTTTTTTCCCTCATTCTGTATCATGTCTATGATGTACATGGGTTATCATGTCTATGATGTACATGGGTTATCATGTCTATGATGTACATGGGTTATCATGTCTATGACGTACATGGGTTATCGTGTCTATGATGTACATGGGTTATCGTGTCTATGATGTACATGGGTTATCATGTCTATGATGTATATGGGTTATCATGTCTATGATGTACATGGGTTATGTCTATGATGTACATGGGTTATCATGTCTATGATGTACATGGGTTATCATGTCTGTGATGTACATGGGTTATCATACAATGTTATTTATCAACAAAAAAATTATTGATATTCCTGATAATCGTTAAGGCTCTACATGTAAGGAGTAACCCATGTCACTGAGATTTAACATCAGTTCTTATTAAATTGAAATGAATACTGTACTTTTGTTAATTTAACCCAATATTAAAGATGCTCTTGTGTTGAAATCCCTTACTTTTCTTGATTCATCAGATATAACTATATAACGTTGATGAACAGATATATATATATATATATATATATATATATATATATATCCATTAAACCTGATAAATTATAATAGGCCCTTCTGGAAAAACCTGTCTGTACTCTAACATCTTAAGGGGCAGACCAAGACAAAAAGTCCAGAAGATTTTTCTTTATTTTCTGAATTGATCCACATTTCCATTCATAAAAGAAGAAATAATATTGTCAAATGTATACATTTTCTACATGTATCATGACCACTCCAGTGGCCTCGTGGTTAGAGTGTCTGCCTCGGATGTGGGAGGTCGTGGGTTCGAACCCAGGCCAAGTCATACCAAAGACTTTAAAAAATGGTACCAACAGCTCCTCGCTTGGCACTCAGCATTAAGAGGTTAGTGTTAGGACTGGTCGGCCTGGTGTCAGGATAATGTGACTGGGTGGGACATCATTCTACATGTCTGCGGCATGATGCCCCAGTGCTGGACATCACTATAAACTGTCACACTGCAGACATTGTAGTGATATGACTGAAAAATTGTTAAAGTTACATTAAAAATCCAAATCACACACAGAAATGTATCATGACTAAATGCTATGTAATGTAGAAAATGACCAACCTGTATAATGACTAGATGTCATGTAATGTAGGAATTCACCTACTTGTATCACAACTGTATATCACAATGTAGGAATTCACCTACTTGTATCACAACTGTATAGCACATAATGTAGGAATTCACCTACTTGAATCACAACTGTATAGCACATAATGTAGGAATTCACCTACTTGTATCACAACTGTATATCACATAATGTAGGAATTCACCTACTTGTATCACAACTGTATATCACATAATGTAGGAATTCACCTACTTGTATCACAACTGTATAGCACATAATGTAGGAATTCACCTACTTGTATCACAACTGTATATCACATAATGTAGGAAAACACCTGCACAAATCTTGACGAGATGCAATGTGATATAGAAAATCAAAGATTTGTATGACTATATGCCATGTAATTCATAAATCACCTACTTCTATCATGACTAAGTACCATGTAATGTAGAAGATTGGCAACTTGTGCCATGACTAGATGCTGTGTGATTAAAAAAATAACCTACTTGTATTATAACTTGATACCATAAAATGTAGAATATCACCTGCTTTTATCATCAATAGGTGCCATGTAATGGAGGATATCACATACATGTATCAAGACTACGTATCATGTAATATAGGAAATGAAATACCTGTATAACTGTACACCATAAAATGTAGAATATCACCTGCTATTATCATCAATAGGTGCCATGTAATGGAGGATATCACATACATGTATCAAGACTACGTATCATGTAATATAGGAAATGAAATACCTGTATAACTGTACACAATATAATGTAGAAAATCACCTGCTTTTAGCATGACTAGATACTATGTAATATAGAAAATTACCTATTTGTATTATGAATAGATGCCATGTGATGTAGAAAATTACCTATTTGTATTATGAATAGATGCCATGTGATGTAGAAAATTACCTATTTGCATTATGAATAGATGCCATGTGATGTAGAAAATTACCTATTTGCATTATGAATAGATGCCATGTGATGTAGAAAATTACCTATTTGTATTATGAATAGATGCCATGTGATGTAGAAAATTACCTATTTGTATTATGAATAGATGCCATGTGATGTAGAAAATTACCTGTTTGTATTATGAATAGATGCCATGTGATGTAGAAAATTACCTATTTGTATTATGAATAGATGCCATGTGATGTAGAAAATTACCTACTCATATCATGATTGAATGCAATTTAATGAAGGAAGTCACCTACTTGTATCATGACTACATGCCCGAAATGTATAATATCACCTATCTGTATGACTCGATGCCATGTGATGTAAAAAAATCCCCTACTTGTATCATGATTAGATGGAATGTGATGTAAAAAATTCCCTACTTGTATCATGATTAGATGGAATGTGATGTAAAAAATCACCTACTTGTATCATGATTAGATGGAATGTGATGCAAAAAAATCCCTACTTGTATCATCATTAGATGGAATGTGATGTAAAAAAATCCCTACTTGTATCATGATTAGATGGAATGTGATGTAAAAAATCATCTACTTGTATCATGACTAAATAACACAATGTAGTAAATCTCCTTCTTGCATAATGATTAGATGGAATGTGATGTAGAAGATCATCTACTTGTATTATGACTACATAACTGTGTAGTAAATCATCTACTTGTATCATGATTAGATGAAATGTGATGTAGAAAATCATCTACTTGTATCATGATTAGATGAAATGTGATGTAGAAAATCATCTACTTGTATCATGATTAGATGAAATGTGATGTAGAAAATCATCTACTTGTATCATGATTAGATGAAATGTGATGTAGAAAATCATCTACTTGTATAATGATTAGATGAAATGTGATGTAGAAAATCATCTACTTGTATTATGACACATAGCAGTGTAGAAAATCAACTACTTGTATAATGATTAGATGGGATGTGATGTAGAAGATCACCTACTTGTATTATGACTACATAAAACATTGTAGTAAATCACCTACTTGTATCATGACTACATAAAACATTGTAGTAAATCACCTACTTGTATCATGACTAGATGCCATGAAATGTATAATATCACCTATCTGTATGACTCGATGCCATGTGATGTAAAAAAATCCCCTACTTGTATCATGATTAGATGGAATGTGATGTAGAAAATCACCTACTTGTATCATGACTACATAACACAATGTAGTAAATCCCCTACTGTATCATGACTACATAACACAATGTAGTAAATCACCTACAAATTAGGTATTTTTAGTTCCACTTAATGATTTTGACCTGAAAGTTACTGAGTTACATATAGGATAGAATTCGCGATGTTGTGAGATATGAAGTGAAAAAGATGAAGCCAAGTTACTGATTTGGCCTTGTCTTATACTCAGCATTGACTTATATATGGATGGAGGATGGACAATTTGCCAAATTTGCTCATTTGACTTATTCTCCGCATCAACTTATAGGCCGGCAAATACAGTACTTGTATCATGATTAGCTGCCATGTGATGTAGAAAGTCACCTACTTGTATCATGACTAGATGCAGTGTAATGTAGGAAGTCACCAACTTGTATCATGACTACATAACATAATGTAGGAAGTCACCAACTTGTATCATGACCATATGCCATGTAATGTATAATATCTACTTTCTGTTTCAGCAGATGCCATGTGAGGCAGAAAATCACCTACTTGTATCATGTCTAGATGACACAATATAGCAAATGACCTACTTGTATCATGAATAAATCCCATGTAATATATAATATCACCTGTCTGTATCGCTAGATACCATGTGATGTAGAAAATCACCTACTTGTATCATGACTAGATGCAATGTGACATAGACAATTATCTACTGTGTTATGAACAGATACCACAGAATGTAGGAAATCAACTACTTGTATCATGTCTAGATGCAATGTGACATAGACAATTATCTACTGTGTTATGAACAGATACCACAGAATGTAGGAAATCAACTACATCTGTCATGTCTAGATGCAATGTAATTTAGACGAAAAAATACCTACATCATGACTAGAAGCAATGTAATGTAGAAGAAAAAAAAAATACTTGCATCATGACTAGAACCCATGCAAGGTAGAAATTTGGCTACCTGTATCATACCTAGATGCTATGCAATGTAGAAAATCACCTATTTGTATCATGACTAGACACCAAATAATAGAGAGATTTTGATTTCTGATGTTGTGAGGAGAAAACTGCACTTTAGTTGGCAAACAATTTATGAATTTCACATCATGTGTAAATACTCTAAAAGTTTTTAATTTTATACATTTGGTATTTCAATACTTTACAATTCTTGTCATGCTGTGTCATTGGGCATGGCACTTTATTTGAATTGCATTGGTACACCAAATTATCTAAACAACCAAACCAAAAACCAGTTATCTCCCATTGTCTGCAGAATACAAGAATGCATTGCCAATAGTTACCAAATCCTGAAATACTGTATTAAAACCTAAATGTAATAGACATGAAATGGGTATGCCTCGATTTGTCCTGAGACAAGACAGTAAAAATAAGTTAGCTCAAAATGAAAAAAATCCAACCGAAAAGAGTTTAAAGTCTTGAATATATGATGGTTAATTGGTTGACATTGTTTATGAGTGTTCCAATGTAAGGGATTCCATGCTGTCCTTTGATTTCTGAACTGAGCTAATATTTTTGTATCAAATTGGAATATTTCCTAGCTACCACATTATGTGATATAATGGTTTTAATTTCAAAGAAATTTGAAATGAGGTCTGTTCCTTTCAAGCATACATGATATGCAGGGAAGGCAAACTGAAAAACCTTACCCGGGTCCAAAGTATGTTTTACAAGAACAGCCGTTATAACAATGCAGAAGTGAGCCATTTTTTATATTGCCCATAACAAGGTCATTTTATTACATGCGCACATCTGAGCAAAGTCAATATTTTTTTAAAAGTATAATTACTGGTATCACTGAAAAATTTAATTTGCTATTGGGAAATGTGAGCTTGCCTCTAACATAATATCCCAGCATGGGTAAAACAATAAGACAAAATAAAATATGGAATATTTTAATGAAATTCCTTTTTTGCCTGAACTAAATCAACAATAACGACTGTCTGCAATGACTTATTTATATTCACAAATGAAGGATTTGTAAACACTTATTTTATCGATTAACTTAACAAATATGATTTAGTCATCTTAAAATCAGCAACATACATTAAATAATTTGTCAAGCCAACTTTTGAGGTTGAGAACACTTTTATCATTTTAATTGGTTAACAAGCGGTGAGTATATATGTCTCCTGTACTTATAATGTAAACAATTGAGTATAAACACCATCTGTAAGTTCTACAGTTTCAGTGCAATGGTCATGCTTTGAACAAAATGCTCCAAGGGTTAATTGTTTGAGACACATGACTTACACACATGTATCAGAGAAATCTCACAAGTTATATATTAATAGTTAATATCTACGAACCTTAAAATCTGCAACATCCACTAAAACAATATTGGACAAACTGATTGCTTAGACACACCAAGCTCACACACTGCAGAAAGCTAGGTTAGGACCAAAGTTGGTAAATCTTGGATATATACAAATATAATGATCAAAATGTAACCGACAAGTTAAAATAAAGATATTTATTCTCTATTTGCCAGATCTTGCTTTAATTAGTAAATGTTGACACCATCATGTCTGCATGAGAAAATGCAAGACTAGATATGACACCATTAGACAGACATCTGATAGATAAATAAATTTTGGTCAGTTATATAAAAGAAGAATGCAGTAGATATAAGCATTAAATAAATATTATATGTGTATTATGTGGCCAGAATGCAGGGTATAAAACTTGTAAAGCCTTATAAATGGAACATGTTTCCTTTCTCCCTCCATAAATATATTTTTTGGATTTGCCCATAGTAACTTGAACATGCCCAACCCAATCTGAGCTTGTCCCAGGAGGCGGGCAAGTGGATTTGTAACTTCTCTGTGTTTAATCTTGTTGATTCATGATTTCTATTTAGGTACCAGTCATTTTGAGCAATTTTGTGTTCAGGGAAGAATGGATCTTGGTATTAAGCCCACTCATGCCCCACAAAAAATCAACACAAACATGGTGAAGCCTTTAAAAGGAAAGACAAATATTTCTCCCTTATCTGCCTACATTGGAAGTAAGTAGGAAACACATATCTGTCCTAAACAAGGAAGTAACAAAAAGGAATAGAAAAAATGAGTCAATACCTGCAGACTAACAACTGGATTGAGACCCATGAGTTTGGTTAGCTCTGCCACTTTCTGCATCTGCCATCCACAGAAATTGCTGACTCCAAAGTATCGGATCTTCCCACAGCGAATCAGATCATCAAATGTCCGTAGTGTCTCCTCTAATGGCACGCCATTGTCCCATATGTGAGCCTGCAATTAATGTCAAATTCAAGTATAGTGGTTATCTACAAGAAAGCCCATTATTATAGCAAGTCCCTTCATTTATTCCAGATGTAGACACAAAAATCCCATTCAAATGCACAGTATACAATTCACTTATATAATCACTAACATATAGAGGATATCTATGTTTTTGAGTAGATATAAGGAAATATTTCTCAAGCAAAGTGGGAAACACACTGTACTGCCATGGGTAGTTAAATCACAAGTAACTATATAAAATATTTCCACTTTATGAGTGAATTATTTCCTAATATGTAATAAATTTTTTTTTTGTTTATTATATTTCTTTTAAAGGCAAAACTGTCAATTTGCAAGTACTTTTCTCCATTCTGTGAAAATGTGATTAAAGGCAAACTACTACAATGATAACCAAAATTTTACAATAGTCGTAAGACACAATTACAGTTGAGATGAGAGTTTATATTGTTACTTAAATAATTGTATTACTAAATGTAATCAAGAGTTTGTCCTAAAAATGTGTCAGTTTGCTGTAAAGTATAAAAGGCATACAATGCTGTATGGATGACACAGAATAACAAATAGTAAGAGTTTATATAAGTTCAGTCACTAATAATTTCATGTGGAAAACTGATTTTAAAACAATAATACTTGAAGTCTATTTTTGTTTTAAGTTCATTTAAGATCTGTTTATCCTGATTGGGGGGGGGGAGAGAGAAAGAGAGAGAGATAAGAGAGAGAGAGAAATGAAAAAGGCATAAATATGGAAAAACAAATTCAAATATCATACAAAAAGGCATATATTTATCAGAATGGAAAATTATTGTAGTTGCAAACATTATATCACCAATGTGACAATAAAAATAGCATTTTTCTCCCACTGACTTAAGTTCTACATCTCATTTTAAAATATATAATAAACTTATTATAATATTAATATTAATATTATACAATATTATATATTATTATAATATCATAATATTAATATTCACTTAATATTAATTTTCAGTTCATAAAAATTAAATAAAATTAATTACAGTATTTCTCCCATGAAAATCCAAATGGGTTGGCATAATTAAATTTGGCAAAATGTAAGAGGTAGGTTAATTATGAAGTATGCATTTAGTAAATACAATACTTGTCAAAGATCCATTTAGTAAATACCATATTTGCTATATATGGTGGGACACCATATTTGTTGGGACACCATAAATTAATTTTTTTAAATAATCTTTTTGTGCACTGAATGTTCTTGTTTTTTCAAGTCATAAGTTGTGGGACACCTTATAAAACTTTCAAAAATTGCGTGTTGGAAAATGCACTACAACTGAACAGATATTTTAAAAAATATAAAACTTTACTTGAAATAAAGCTTTTTAATCCACTGCAGCATCATCTCAACACACTCCTTCTCGTGCACACATACAATCAATTCTTTCAGTGGATGAATATTTGTCCATGCCATGAAAAATTGTCATTGGGGACAACACATCTTCTGAAGCGGAAACTGCAGTGACTAAAGTCAGATTGTTTTAATCGCACCAGTTATGCTAATTCTCACACTTTACCATCCCCTTATCGTCAGTCTGCCCAGCAGTGAGATCAAAGTACACTAGAATTCTGTCCATGTTAATGATCATATTGTCAGCAGAATCATCTTCTTCTTTTCTGACTTCACGAGTTCATCAAATGATTTTATTTTCTCCTAATCTTCTGGGCAGTGCTGGGTCATCAATGTCCATACATGTTCCATTGTCTCAATTTATTTTTAAAATTCATGCTAATACTGGTCAAAAGGAACCAAAGTTAGCTTCCATATCTCAGCTCAATTTGTATATTCAAAAAAATCAGCATGCTTAAAATAATCCAAGTCGGATTCCAAGGTCAGCTTTCTTTGTAATAAAGTAAGCATTGTATTGATACAATTTTTTAAAAATCAGCTTAAAAGCATCCAAAGTCAGTTTCTGAGGTCAGCTTGCTTTGTAATAAAAATAACCTTTGTCTCTGATGTCCTGTCAGTAATTTCAAACAATGAGTTTACTGCTCGCTGCCTGTTGCTGCCGGTTGTATTTATTCACCATCTAGACTTTCATTTGCTTGTCATCAGTAGTTATAATTAAAACAAATGGGCATTGATATCTGCCGATAGTGTACACAGCAATAACTTGCTTTAATAGTACTTTTTGTAACCCATGCTAGAGAAAAGATTGTCTCTTGCACTCAAGTAAATGTATTTTCAATAATGATTTTTATTTGCGAGATACTATCAATTAGCTGACCTGGATATAATTCATTCTTGGTTATTTACACCATGTCATGCATAAATGGCAGATGTCTTCAAGCAATCAGTCGATTATTTCCCTCTCACTTGTGATTTTGTTGGATCCAGTTTTCAGCTGGATAACATATTCAA
Source organism: Sinohyriopsis cumingii (assembly GCA_028554795.2). Classification (NCBI taxonomy): domain Eukaryota; kingdom Metazoa; phylum Mollusca; class Bivalvia; order Unionida; family Unionidae; genus Sinohyriopsis; species Sinohyriopsis cumingii. The sequence continues at coordinate 339,879 of CM068828.1, forward strand.
ACCTTTGAGTACAATTAAACACAGTTTATTTCTCAATGTTCACGTCAGTGAACACTGTGTCATATGTTATCAGACATAAGCGATGCATGCTACAGTATGGATGCCTAAGCTACATATATGGAGTTCATAGATATATGATGAAAAACAAGAGGAATAAATGATAAGAATACAAGGTTAGTTTTTAAAATTTTAGTATCAAGTAAGCATTTTCTTTATATATTTTATTGCAACGTGCAGTGGGGGGACACAAATTCAAAACAAATTTATTTTGTTTATTAAGTCTTGGGACATATGATCAAGGTGAAAAAGGTTTCACCATAAGTTCTGGGCCAGGAACAAAATAATGATTTTATTGTGTCACAATAAATACGGTAAATATGGTACAATACTTGACAAAGATACATTTAGTAAATACAATACTTGCCAAAGATTCATATTGTATATACAGTACTTGTCAAAGATATATTTAGTAAATACAATACTTGACATGGATGCATTTAGTAAATACAATACTTGCCAAAGATTCATTTTGTAAATACAATACTTGCCAAAGATATATTTAGTAAATACAATACTTGACAAAGATACATTTAGTAAATACAATACTTGACATAGATGCATTCAGTAAATACAATACTTGCCACAGATACATTTAGTTTAAATACAATACTTGCCACAGATATGTTTAGTAAATACAATACTTGACAAAGATATGTTTAATAAATACAATACTTGACAAAGATTTGTTAAGTAAATACAATACTTGAAAAAAGATATCTTTAGTAAATACAATACTTGACTAAAATATGTTTAGTAGATACAATACTTGACTAAAATATGTTTAGTAGATACAATACTTGACTAAAATATGTATAGTAGATACAATACTTGACTAAAATATGTTTAGTAGATACAATACTTGACTAAAATATGCTTAGTAGATACAATACTTGACTAAAATATGTTTATTACATACAATACTTGCCTAACTTTTATGTGACAGGGTGTGCTTATCATCATACAAACATTGTAAACATCCTATGTTTCTGTACAGCATACCAAAGTTACTTGTAACACACCAGAGCATAGTAACATCACCTATTATCCAGTACAATGTTTGGTTCCCATGAACCATTGTCATTTGATGGATCACAGTAAAAAGTAGTCTCTTTTATCTATGTATAGTGTATAACTTGTATTCAAAGGCTTGACTAATCATAGGTATCACAATCTACACTGCTTCAAGGTTGTGTTCACTTTATACCAATTTTATGACCTTCATACAAGAGGTTCTAATAACTGACCCCAAATATTTCTGATGTTAACTCAAACTCTAAAAGCATGTTAGGCAAAATAAAACCATGTCAAAAACATCATGGAGCTATGACAAATTATTTGTAGATGTTCAGCAAAGGAATGTTCCCTTGTGAGTTCATACTTGTAAAAAGAACCTAGCGAACGCTTTAAGCAAGAATAAGTCATCTCCTTTGGGTAACACACAATGAATGCTATAATGGTGTTTGATGTACTGTTGACATGGTGTTTGGTGTACTGATGACATCATAGTGTTTGATGTACTGTTAACATAATGGTGTTTGATGTTCTGTTGGCATGGTGTTTGATGTACTATTTGACATCATGGTGTTTGATGTACTATTAACATGGTGCTTGATGTATTGTTAACATGGTGTTTGATGTACTGTTAACATGGTGTAAGATGTACTATTAACATGGTGTATGATGTACAGTTGACATCATGGTCTTTGATGCACTGCTATCATGGTCTTGACACTTTTAGCATGGCCTTTGATGTACTGTTAACGTGGTCTTTGATGTACTGTTAACATGGTCTTTGATGTACTGTTAACATGATCTTTGATATACTGCTAACATGGTATTTGATGTAGGGCTAACAGGACAAAATCAATGTGTAGTAATTTCCTTCAAATTATTTCATGCCTCATTTCTTTGGAAGGCAGATAATAATAAAAATTTACCTGGAGAAGGTCAATATAATTTGTACGAAGACGACTTAGGCTGGCTTCACAACTCTCAATCATATGACGTCTGCTCAGTCCAACAGCATTTACATTACTCTTGTCCATTGGAAACCGCACTTTGGATGCCACTACAATTTTATCTCTCTTTTGTCTTGAATATGGGAAGACAAATTTGTAAACAAGCTTTAATTATTAATGTTACATTCTGTACAAAAAATATGCAAGTCATCGTTATTCCAATGCATGTCTAAATTATCCAACATCCTATCTTTTCACATTTGCGAAACCTTTAGCAGACCAAAAACCTTTGAAACGCCCCTATTTTTGATGGGTGGAGTACCAACGGTTTTGATTTTCTTGGGTTTCACTGTACATGTACGTCATCGGAAAGGTTGCATAATGCAATACATCTACTTGTCAATACATGATATGGGCACATCGTTTCACCCGCATCATTTCTTTTTCCTGCTGTTTTTGTTGGCTTTAATGTCATCTTTACGCATAAAGGCTACTTCATGTTGAAGAAATGGAAACTAAATGCTTTTCCCAGAGCACAATTAGGCAGTCGACCCAGGCAGGTATTGAATCTGTGATGCTTGAATTACTAGTTCAATGCTCTAGCAACTGAGCTACCAAAAGTCCTCTGCTACAATCATATCACACAGTCTTAAGTCACAGTATTTCAAACAGTGCTGGAATAGCTCCAAGACATTACTAAAGAATGCACACACACTAACACCCACACATCTCCAGATGGTTGGGATCACACAATCTCCAGTTTTTAAATTCTGAGTATAATAATACATATATTCTAAATAATAGATCACAAGTCAAATTTGAGGTGACACTAGATGCAAGTTCTTCGATCAACAATCCCAAGTGATGTCAAGCAGTACACCCAATTCAATACAAATGTGAATGTACAGGACTGTATATACTAGCATGTATGTTTTTTAACTTAAGAAAACATCCTAAATGTAGAATAAAGGGATTTCCCTTGATTTCATAAACTGAGAATCAAGGTCTCTGCCTCCAAAACTGTCCTAAGGAAAATCCTGGGAGTCCCCAATCACACAGTGCAACAATTTATTCCAAGCAATCCTTCATGCCCTAGCATGTGCATAATCAGGAATCATCTTGTGTAAGGTAAATTCCAAACACTGTAAGGTATTACATGTACTTCAATTTATGATAGAGTTTATCTTTCTGCACTTCTCACACCAGGAACAAATATTACTTATATTGCAACATTGTTCTTTTTCTTCCTAAGGCAATTTGAAGGTTATTTCTCAGATTGGAACACGTTTCATCAGCACAAACTAGACAGCGTAAGAAATCATCTTGTGAGACTCAAAGTCAATATCATTTTCTCTTCAGGAGTAGTGATGCAAAGATTTTCAAAATGGCTGCAGTGATGGCCATGTTGATGTCAGATCAGTACAATTTTCATTTATAACTAAACGAGATACTGCAAGAAGTCTTTTAGGAAACCCCGTGTTGATATGACCTTCCATTCATAAAAAGTAATGATAATAACTATTTCAAGATGGCCAATCTGGGTGTCTAAGCAGCACCTTTTTTTATTTATGACCAACTTCCTCATCTGACAAACATCTGTGTAAAGTTTCATGGCAATCCTATAAGTAGTTTAGGTAGATTAGCAATAAAAAAGACTTAATACTGACAGACAGATGCTAAAAAGAAAACAGACCATGCCATAAACTCTCTTGGTCTATAGTCAACAGAAATAAAAATTATGTTGTGACAATTCTGCATAAAGATGTCACAGAACATTAACATTTGCATGGGGGCCCTGAGTGGCCAAGTGGTCAAAAGTGATCACCATTACGGATCACTGCCATCTCACATCTGTCTGCGTTGGTTCAAGTCTCAGATTCAGCAAACGTGGGTATGTGAGAAAGCTTGCCAGGAGCTTCACCTGGGTCGGTGGTTCTTTCCAGGGTTTTCCCGGGTTCTTCCTGCACCTTTTATACTGTATAGCCTATCTTGTGCTGAAAAGTGGCATTAAACCATACAACAACAACAACAAAAACATTTGCATGAAACATGTAATGCTTTTGAGCTAATGTTGATGACAGGATAATTGTTAGCTTACAAAGAAAATGTTTCTTCTTGTTATTAAAATGCTTTTGCAGGGAAATTGAAAGCTGAATGCAAATTCATTAGACTTAAAGCAGTTAAGTTTGCCAAAAAAGGTCTGATGACCTGACTGATAAATTAACAATTTCACAGTACTAGACTAAATACTAAAGGACTCGTACTCACTTTTCAAGCCATGATCCAATAATGCTCTCTGATTTTCCATAAGAATACTTATTGGCTGTATCTATAAAATTTCCCCCAAGCTCTCTGTACCTGTCCAAGATTCTATGAGCCTGGTCTTCATCAGACCTAGTGGGGCACTGGTATACCTGGTGAAAAATTAAGTGTATACCTATTATCACACACACCTGTGACAAATTTTACAATGCCAATAAAGACAGTTTTGTAGCAATCTCTAATTTTAATTTGTAAATAATCTCTAATTCTAATTTTATAACAATGTCTAATTAACATTCAAAACCATTAAAGAATTCATCCCATCTTGAGGCATCAGATGAAATGTAAGCTCTCAACTCTATAGGTGAAGAAGGTTATCTTGCTGCAGAGGCTGATGGATTTTTGATAATGTGTATATGATTTAGATTTTTTATGTAGCTTCAACAATTTCATTCATATCACAAATATGTCATAGGTGTTGCAGTTTACAGAGATGTATACCATTGGGGCATCAGACATGTAGCATCATGTCCCACCCATTTGCAGTATCCTGACACCAGACCAACATTAGTCCCAACACTAACCTCTTAATTCTGAGTGCCAAGCAAGGCAGCTGCCAGTACCGTTTTCATAAGTCTTTGGTATGATTCAGCCAGGGTTTGAACATGCAACCTCCCATATCAGAGGCAGATGCTCTAATCACTTAAGCCACTAGAGTGGTCTCTTGATAAGAAAATACAGACTATCACTTCAATTAAAAATGCACAAAGGAAAGTCAGACATTGCAGGTTCCATGTTTGGAAACAGTTTGGGCTAGGTACTTGCGCTGCATGCACTAACATGCCAAGTCTATGTTCCAGTAAAACAGGTGATGATGTCATCAGTTTGTGGTCATGGGCAACAAGTTGCCTTTTCTGCTTTTTTACACACCCAGAGGCAATAGTCAGTGGTATTAATTACTGTGTATATTGAGAAAATCCTTTTCTTTCATCAGTCAGGCATTATATTCAGCAGGGAACATAAAATTTATGTTAGTCCCTGCATACAGATAGCATACACTAATTGTTGTACAGCTTGGTGTTCATATTGTGAATGATATGTAACATGCTTTTTTTCTTTTGCTAATGATCTGACAAGCAAATCAACATAAGTATTGTATTTCGAACAAAGGTTTGAAAAATTACTGACAGTATACCCGAAAATATTAAAGCAAGCATATAAATGCAAGGTTCATTGTGGCTTTCAATGTAATAATCCTGCACTGTATGCAGCAAGATGGTGCTCAACTCTTGGTTAAGTGGGAATCCCCAATACTGGGACAAAACAGAAAACTCTATTCCATTTCAGAAAATCAGCCACCTATGAAAATCTTAAACCAATACTATAAATGGCATAAATTGGATTCAGATGGGAAACTGCATTGTTCTCTGTGTCAATTATTTGTCTCTTTTAGAGTTTACATTTCTTCACTGAAAGAGTAAACTTTAAAATTTTAGATCAAGAATTGTTTAAATATTCTCCATAAGAGTTCACAAACTCAGTCAATGGTATTAGTTTGTATATTCTTTGTGTTTTTTGAAAGGCCTTTTTAGTAAGGTAATTCTGAATCTTTAATTATGTTTGGTTATTTATCCATTCATATTATCCAACCAATGATTATCAGATTTTGCATTGATCCCCACCCCGTTTTAAAGCAATACAAAGAAGTAAATTCTCCCAAAATATTTAGTCCTGCATGGACTCTGCATCATTCATGTTTGCTACATTCATGTAAAATGTATGCATTATGATCATTGTTATATTCACTGTACACGTTAATTTTGGGTAACAATGGTATTTAAAGTGTAATCAGATTGTACAGACTTAAAATATTATTGGTAAATCTCGATGAGCTTGGTCTAAATGTTTTTTCTCGTGTATTGCCACGTCAATGTGCATTTAGTGGAAAAATAAAAAATATTGCACATTTATCTAAATGTGACATGTACAAAATGATGTATAAATGTCCACACAATTTATACAATATTCTTTATATGTCCCTTGTGTGACCCTAAAATATAAAGTCCTTGCAAACACAGTGTTCCGCAAGGTTGCACACACAGGTAAGACTGTACTTCTCTCTTTCTTACTAGGACATGTTTCTTGATGGACAAAATTAGCCTCAATACCAAAGATAATTCATGAGTGAACTGTATCATACCGCCACATCGTCATCTGATCCACCGAACGTCATTGTTCCAAGGCAAATGTTAGAAACCTTCAGCCCTGACCTTCCCAGAAATCTGTTTTCCACTTTTTCACTGGTTGCCATGTCGAAATTTAAGCGAAATATTGGATAGGACCTAACCACCGGTCAGATTTTACCAGTTAAGCAAACACGTGTTGAAGATAGTGCGACCGTCTCCGAAAAGGTTTGTACGTACGTGGATATTTAGGACAAGGTAGACGATATTTATGCATGTACATGACTGTTCTTTATCTTAGTCATAAATGTAAGTTCTAAGTACTGAAAATATGCACTACGGTGGAGATTACCGGTGGATCGGTGTTAAGGCCAACTGTTCATCTGAAGTCATGTCCCATATGATTCGATATAAATTCAGAAGCAATGACATTGTGGCGGAGGTGATTACTACTCACTCAACAGCAGACGATATATATATATATATATATATATATATATATATATATATATATATATATATATATATATATATTGCAGTGTGTGGTGGACATATATAGAACGCACACGTTACAAACGATACCGGACACTAATCATGGAGAGTTTGGCTTAAATGAAAAAATAAGAAAACGAACCTTCCCGTTGCAGTCTTATCAAAATTACAGCCAGTCAGATGTTTTGCATCAGACGCAAAACTGCAATAATATCTGCCCAAGTAATTAAGTTTTGTATGATATTATTGTCTTTATTATTATTATTATTATTGTTGACCCCGGTACACAATTATCTTAACATTAGACCAGCAAGTTGTTCGCCACCTTTTTTTTTTTTTTGGTTTGATTGGCGGCCAGTCAAACAAAAAAAAAAAAAAAAAAAAAAAGGTGGAGAACAACTTGCTGGTCTATCTACATCAGCCCTTCTTAACTTTTTGGATAACTCTACCGGCATATAACTTCTTTACCAAATCATGCTGGCGTTGTTGTTATCTCGCCACGCTGTTTCCGTCCTTTGTTCGCAATATAGGATTATGTCAAAATACGCTGTTCTCTATATATTATACACTAGAACTCTCTCGTCTATTATTTGTTGTACAGCAATTGCGCCTAATCCTTATAAGCTCTAAGTGCTTTCTTTACAGTAATGAATAACACACACAAACACATTCAACGATGTGATTATAAAACAAACATGAAATTACAAAACAGACTAAACATACTGATAATAAAAATTAAGGAAGTAAACATTACCGAGTCTTTAAGTCTGTTCTTCTGGTAGAAATTGGTGAGTTTTAAGACCACTCTTGTACAGGACCACATTGTCTTTGTGTATAAGATCTATCTATATGTAAGTTGTTGTTTATTTTTTGTTGGGCTTTTTTGGGTGGGGTGGGGTGGTTATTGTTATCTAGAGGATGAGCGACCATGGTGTTAGTGCCCATATCGAGTGGATAATACAAATATCAAATTCAAAGACAAAATAAATAGATATCGGAACAGAGATGTAGAATAGAACAATACGAGCACCCGTATATAAAATAGAATAATTTAATCAATTATATTAAACAAAAATGAATTCTACAATGCACTTGGAGGGTAAATATCTTATTAGAAAATAATTACCGAAATGTTATTACAACGTGCATGTCACGTTTGCTAAGCCCTAGCTATTATGACATGTATAAGCTATAATCTTCCTGTCTTGGGAATATTACCGCGGTCTTGTGTTTGATCTCGGGGTTATCGTTGAACTCTACGCAAGGTTACCATGACCAGCCTGAGACCGGAAACAAATTTTAGTTCAAGGATCAAAACGAAAATACACGGGGGGAACGAAACAAGCTCTTATCCGTCCCCACGTTGACAGACAGCGAGAGAGAAATTGTCCGCAAAGTTTGATTGTAGCGGTCCACAGCGATATCCAATCAAACATTGAGATAAACGGTATGATTACAATTCAGATCCGAACGATACCTTCCGAACTCGTAAGATTAATTCAGTATTTGTCTGAAAGGATTGCAGATCAATAGAGTTTACTCCAAGAAAAGAAGCCACTCGTAATCTGGCAGCAGAACTTGGAGGTAGATTCTAAGGAAGGACAAAGCTTCGAAAAAGTTAGTAAGTTATTTTCTCAATTGTTGCAGAATATTACGGCATCATAATTGTAATTATTTGTAGTATGTATACTTAATTACTAGGATAGTTTGGTATGTAGAATTACCTTTGTAGTGTTTCATTTTCGTGCGTGTTTGAGAAATGTGCTTGAGCTTTTCGTAGAGAGTTATTAGATGCGAGGCGGAATTATGTATATTGTTAGCTTGTGGTCAGAATTAATTTTGTAATTCGCTGTTTGTTTACTTCGTAGTAGACTAGTGTATTTATTAATGCGTTATGTTAGAATTTACACATGCTTGAATTGTGAATTTGGAAACATGGTTGAAGTATGTAAGATTAGTTACTATGGGCGTATGCATATATCAGAGCATGAATATTTGAATATTTGCGAACTTTGTATGAGTTGTAGGGTTAATAAATACGTCTGATTATTGTGATATTGTTTAGTATAACGGGATCAGGAATATGTACTGATGTGACGGAATTTATTGATGTATGTATAAGAAGTAATTGATACCGTGCTGTACTATAACGTTGTTTTTTTTTTTACCATACAAGAACGTGTGGGTATCTCGATGTGAACGAATGCGTGACCGAAGAAATTTAATAGCCGTTATCTGATGATTGGCTGTGTGTAGTGTGAGATGAGAGGGCTAAGGAAGAAGTTTGTACCGTCCTTGTGTTGTCACAGGGAGCTTTTGGGGGGACAGAGAACTTCTGGCTCCATTGGGTCCCATGTCTTCAAAAGTTGGAGACGAATTTGAGACTGTAGCCGAGACAGTTGAAGTTGACAGAAGTGGAGGAGGAGGAGAAGGAGTCTAGAGAAAGTCGAGGAGGGAAGGAGAAATTTGGGTGAGGAAGAGGAGAAAGAATTGGGAGAGAAATAGGAGATAAACGATACAAGAGATGAGTAGAAATACAAGGACAGGTGGAAACCAGTCTCACATTGCTAATCAAGTCATGCAATAGGCTTATTAAAGGATTGCGCGGAAGGAGTGTAATTGGTAATTTGAGTCATTTGATCATTGAATTGTTATTAAATTGTTTTGATCATTGCATTTCAACCTTTTTTGTATATTTGACTATCTAACCGTCAGCATTGCTGATTGGGGGCTTGGAGCTTTACATCTATCTGTAACTAAATTTAACTTCCAACAAAATAGATCCTGGGTGGGACCTTTATAATAGTTTAAATAAAATATTGGGAGCACCCCACCCCAGCCATATACTTCGTCACAGTGCATTTAGCAATCCGTTTACACAGATATGACCAATTTCATCATAAAATTGAGCGTGGGTGTTCGAAGTCAATTGTCCAGCCTGACTGCATAACCTGCTGACTGTTTGCTGGTCACTCCAAATTTAACACTCGTAGTAGGTAACGTTGATATTTCACTTTAACGGCCTACAATGACCTCTCTCTTGCGTATATCTCCTTTTGGGTCTCAACTGCAATATGGATTCATTCTTCGACCCCTTTGCGTTGTGGGGAACTATTTCCCCTTTAAAAAATATATAATTAGGCACCCAAAATAGTTTATTAGATCCTTACAACTCCGATAGAAAATCAGCTCCTCTCTCGCTATGTACGATATCGCCATATCGTACTTCGAACGGATATTAATTGCTAATACGTTTCGCAGGTCGTTAAGTTGTTGCATACCATGGATTATTCTATGTACATACCACCTAGTTAGATAGTATTGGAACTTAATGTATTCCTTTAACGCACCCAGTTACGTATACATTCTAGCTTAGTTTTCTTTATCTAAACTGAACATAGTACCGAAAGATTAGTGCATCTCTCTGACAGACTGTTTAACATACTAATCATTTTGTAGCACAGTATGGTCTCCTAGTAAGTAGTTACGCCCTGCTTTGTGTACCGTTGATCACTCTCTGGACGAAGAGGGCATATTTACACGTACGGTCGACAATGAACAACCGTACAATTCGTCGGTTATAAGAATTCAGATCTTAATTATATAAATGAATTAACGAAATTCACTTCATGTCGAAACTACAAAATTTGCTAACTAAAAATTCATTAGTACAAACGTCCCACAGACAGAATAATGTCAATGCCTAGTCTAAATTATTCGTATTACATGTAAACAAATTAATTCAAACCGTTATCTCAAGAATCTTGTCTGTCTGCACCGGTTCGAGTCTCGGATTCAGCGAATATGGGTAGGTGAGAAAGCTTGCCAGTAGCTTCTCGTGGGTCGGTGGTTTTTATTTAACGAGAAAATATACTGGCTATTTTTTTCGCAATCACGATCTCAGCTAGACTAATTTTACGATGCAGGACATTTATAAAAAAAATAAAGAAATAAAGAAATTTCGCCTGTGAAGCCCATCCTTTATTTAGCTTAGCCAATCAGGATTAGATTTATCTAACCGCCATTGTTTAAAACACGCCCATCGAAGTTTGAGTGATTCCTCTTATTTGCGCGCTTCATAATAATCCGCTGTCTGAACAGTTTCATTTTATGACTCCTATTTGAACAAGCACGAAAGTTGTCTCTGCATCATTTCAATTCTTGGTGTTTTTTGTTAATTAGAACCGAATTCACCTCGTCTTGGCCGACGTGACGGACCGTTATCGAACGGAAGCCTAATTAAAAACCAAGCATGCACCCAGCAAGGACATTAAATCACATCCTAGCTCAGGCCTAGACTTAACACGATACATAAACACATTAATCAACTTAATTGGCCATGTGTCATGCTGACACGTTCACTCAGTTATGTGTTGTCATAATATCTACAAAATTCACAGTTACATTGATGAAGCGCATGTTGAGCCCGAAAAGACTGGAAACCATTTTGAATTTGTGCCGTCATACTGGTCTACTCTCGTGAAGTTGTATTAGCAACAACACTAACCTAATTCGAACAACGAGGACCTATGACTAAATTTAAAAATTACAACAGTAATACTGTTTGAAAATATACCCACGAGAAATATAATTTAAAAATATTCCAAGCAGTAAATATATTTGAAAATATACACGGCACTATGTATATTTTGTAACTTTGTAACGTTATAACTATAGACCATACAATTCTGAGTTTTATTTAGGGTTGGTATAATTTTATGTCAACAGTAAGGTAAAAAACACTATTTTCAAAGTCTATGCAGAGATTGACACGGGTCTGTCCATAGCCCCATAATATTTACATAAAATTGGACCCTAATTTATTTTAATATTTTTTTTTTGCACCCACCACTCGTTGACAGATGACTTTTTTTAATTAGGGTTGGATACGGCAAAACTAATTAAAATTCATATTAACTATTCTTGCAAGCAGCATTTTTTGTTTTACACCAACCATTCAAGTGATCAATACGACAACACTCAAATAAAGCAAGATATTCTCATGAACACACAAGTAAATTGCCAAAGCATACAGTAATATCCGTGCTTGTGAACGCGTGGACGTAGATCTTATCCACGACTTGAACGCGATCAGTCCTACATGAGTATAAATAATCGCTAGATGGATCATCAAAGGGAGTATCGAGGCTAAGATTGCACTTGGATGCTTCGCCTCTCATGGAAAAACTCCACTCATTGGAGTTTAAATTGCAGTATAATAAACATGGGGGAAAAAGCTTGACGATTCTCCATGTCAACCATATACTACGGTCACCGAGGTTATTAGAAGGGTGAAGATCAAGCGTGGTTTGCCAAAGAAGCATTGTGGCAGATTTATGTACCCGCGGCAGGAATGATTTCCCGTGGATTGTGAGAACCCCAAGCGAAGTTCACAAGGTTTATCTTTTATTTCACCACATGATTGGGTTCACGGACAGACATACGCGTTTACCATTCTAGATGTTGTCAGCAGATACAAAGAAGCCGAAACGCTGACATCTAGAGATTCTGCGAGTGTAGTAGACGCATTGAAAAGTATCCATACACATGCGCCGCTAACATGGGTATGGTTTCTGCAGGTGAGCTTGGGGAAAATAATTTCTCAGCCGTTGCTGTGATGTTGGTGACAAATAAGGTATTGATTCGTCTTGGATATCTTAATATACAGCGCGGTCGGGCCATTGTGAAACCATTCAAATGCACTCTTGCTGAAAAATTATTCCAACATCAGAAGTCGCAGGAATTGTTGAAGAATCGTAAAGCGCGATCTCAGACTCGGAGGGCTAGCACTATAGGGCGATTTTGAGAATGGGTGTTCCGGCTTCAGCCAGTTTTATCAGCATTACCTAATGAAACCAAACGTTCGATAAAATACTATTGCTTTCTCAATAGTTTTTGAGGAGGATACAGTTGTTAGATTTGAAGAATTTATTTTGATTGGATTTAGTGGCTTGTCATTGCATCCATCGAAATTCACAGACCTGAAGCACTGAAATATTGGATCGATCCGCCAAGGTGTAGCTAGGTTAACAAATCGGAACCTTCGCTCGCGAAGATGAGTGGTCTACGACGCACTGAACATGCGTATTTTTAGCCAGCTATTACAGGGGCTGCCTCGTTGACCTAGCACTGCGAACACATTTAATTGTTATGTTTCTAATTGTTATTTTTAATGCTATTTTTGTGCTATGTGTCATTTGTTTACCATGAAATCGTTGCTGAGCGAAATGTATTTTTTATCATTATTTGGATTGATTGTTACCTCGTCACAGGCTATTATTTACGGTTGTCTTGGCGAATAGATGCATTCGATAACCTGACAAATTTTGAATGAACATTTGGACATATTTTAGGCATCTAAGTTTAAGCTACAGTCTCATTTGATAGACTTATATAATTACCGCTTTTGATTAGTGAATGGGGCCACCCTAGGGACATTGGGACTTACCATGCAAAAACGGTCTGATAGACTTATATAATTACCGCTTATGAGTAGTGAATGGGGCCACCCTAGGGACAATGGGACTTACCATGCAAAAAACGGTCTGATAGACTTATATAATTACCGCTTATGTGGTCATGACTACTGATGACAAATATTAGTAAAAATGCATTTTATCTTTATTTTGTGAGTGTCATCTTTTTTTTTTGTTGTTGTTGCATTTTTCAGTTCCTGGTAGGCTAGTCAATGTATCTTGGCCGACAAGTTTTAAAACGTCTGCATGCGGTTAGTACTTCTGCAAGTTATTGGTAAGTAGCATTGTGAATTGAATTGAAGTACATAATGATATGTATTTAATTGTTTGCACTGCACATGATGTAATCATTTAATTTGTATCATCATTACAGTTGTATGGGGCGAAGCTAGCACTCAAATTGTACGGTGTAATTATACTTTCAAAGTCAATGAATGACATAAAGGACTTTTATTTGATGATGATACTCTATGATACTCTACAACTTAGACCACTGATTGCTTCGTTGGCACGATGTCTTCATTATAATGTACTCTCTTGTGATCTGATAATTATGTGATTCTTTGAAATGATTCAAACAGATACGATCAGCATGTCAACACGTCTGTCATTTTTGGTTATGTATTTGTATTCAGCTATTTCACAGGCATTTACAAATGTAATAATATTTAAGCTCAGTGAGTTGGTATGCCATCGATGGGACATTTGATGAAGCAATGTCTGTATCTAGCCATACTGTATTTTGATAGCCTGTAGAAATCTTATGGAAGATTATCTGAGATTGTCTCTGTAGCACACACACACACACACACACACACACACACATATATATATATATGCAAAGTGCTTCATAGTATTGGACAAAACCAGCTCAGTTAGATGCACATATAAATTCTGGCAATTTTTTGTATAAATTGTTTAAAAAACATATATATTTTTGTTGCAATTGAGGAAACAAGTGCTAGGTTTGGCAGTGAGAAACTGGGATGGTCATGAACAGGATTCATCGTCATTTATGATGATGAATTGTTTATTGCTGGTTTTTATTACCCTTAAAAGAAAACCAAACAACATAGTCCACAGTTACACTTAAACTAATGAATAAATTAGTGTTCATATGGGCTTTTATTTTTAAGGAATTGAATTTCCTTATATACTGTTCTTGTAGCCACTGTTTGCAAAATGGCATGTTGACATTAGCTTTTGCATGATCTGGGGGAAGACAGCTGTCCTGCATTTAGTAATAGGTAGCAAACCATATTCTTTATGTAGGGAAAGAGAGATAAAAGAGAGAGAGAGAGAGACAGACAGACAGACAGACAGAAAGACAGATATAGATATATATATATATATATATATATATATATATATATATATATATATATATATATATATATATATATATATATAAAGAGAGAGCTAGCTAGTTCACATAGTCAGAAGAACAAGAAAAGAATCGAGAACAAGGTACAAATTGAGATGCAAAACGGGAACATAATAGAGATAGGATACCTAGCTGACATAATGGAGTGATAGACAGTATAGAAACAGGAGAGGTGAACAGAACTTAAGATTGTGCTTATTAGATAGTAACAGTATCTCGCATATTCACTAATTTTATTTAATAAGGGACCACTGGTCTCCCCTCATCCTGAATTCAGGAAATAGACCCAACAGTTTAGACTACACGTAATGGGTGAGACAAGTTTAGAAAAACCACAAAACCCATTTTTAAAATAATATTTGTAAGGAAACCTTAAATGTATAACCAACACATTAAGATTTATCTTCCTTGGTTTTTCTTATTGTGATTTCACAGTACCAAATTTTAGCTTTCATTAGTAGTTGTGTTTCAGTAGCATGAATATACTATACCAACTTACCCAGTATGGGGGAGTCGTGGGTTCAATCCCCAGCTGAGTCATACCAATGACTTACACAAATGTTACTGACAGCTGCCACTCTTGGCGCTCAGCATTAAGAGGTTAGTGTTAGGACTGGTCGGCCTGGTGTCAGGATAATGTGACTGGGTGGGACATCATGCTACATGTCTCTGGCATGATGTCCCAGTGCTAGACATCACTATAAACTGCCACACTGCAGCTATCGTAGCGATATGACTGAAAAAAATCGTTAAAGCTACGTTAAAAATTCAAATCACACACACACTTACCCAGTAATTATCCACTTAAGTCAATGAAATTAATTATCAGTTATGACACATTTGCTCCCCCTATATGGCCCTTGGGATGTTTTGTAATTTTGTTGTTGTGTTTTTTGTTTTGTTTTTGTTTGGCTGGCTGACAACATAATGGTATCTCAGTTTTTTGGCTCTAATTCTTTCTATACCATTTCGAATGTATAATTCAATTGACAGTTAAACTATTTTGTATTTTTATTTTTATTTTGGTATGCTGGTGAAAATGCATGCATGTTATGATCGTGCCATGTATACAGGCAACATGTAATCATAAAAACAGCAAGGATACATGTTGTTTTGTTTTTTTAAATCTCCTCCAGTCAAGCTAATTTCTGAATAATCAGTCTCTGCATTGTTGTTATTGGATGTTTCTAAGTTCCATCTCGATTGTGACTTTGAAGTAGTGCAATTTTAGCATTTTCTTATCCCCTTTTTAGTTACTGAGTATTTCTATGTTCCGTGTAGATTGTAATTTGAGGTATTATAGCTTAGCATTTTGTCATCTCCTTTTTCAAGTTTGTTATCATACATTTCCTAAAGTACTAGGACCATAGCCATGAAACTTACAATGTTTCAGTAGTTTGAGTGCTTCACTGGTAAAGTATCGGTCGGTTCTGTACCACTTTTAAAACTAGTATAAAGTTATGTTTGCTATGAATATAGATTTTTTTCTCGCTTTGTTATGCAGTAGTTTTGTGCTGTTAGTAGTAGTATTTTAGTAGCTTTTAGTGGTTGTGTCAGAGCAGGTACATAACAGGAGTTTGAATTTAAGAGTTGGCATTTTCTTTCTTTCTTCATTTTCTTTGATGTTTGTTACACCCATGCAAAAAATGTGGTACTATTCTTCCGGGACTCTGATTACCTACTTACTTTTAATGACACTTTGAGATGTATTTTTTATTTTTATTTTTTCACATTGGACACAAGACAAGCCAAATTTTGCATACATACACATATGCCTACAACACAGAATGTTTTGGAGAAAGAAATATATATATGTATATATAGAGAGAAAGAGAGAGGCAGGGAGAAAAAGATGTGACTGAACTGTAACAGACAATGTTAACATTAGCAGTGACACTGGTGCCGTTGTTGCTGGAAAGTGTTAACTTCTTTTTTCTTTCTGCTTTCACAGGTGAGACAGAAACGTCATTGATATTACAGATATAAATTTGCTACTCTGTTTTTCAAGAATTTCAGACGTTTCAGAATGGTGTCTTCGATGATGAAGTATATTGTGATGACATCAATCTGTCTGGTTGCTTTTGCATATTTTGTCTACAGACCATTTCCGAAAGGGGCAGCAGAACCATGGAAACAGTCATTGGTGGCAACTGGATATGAAATTGTTGAGCTTCTGGTATATAAGCTATACTATTCCTAATTTGTTTGTTTAGCTTTTGTCATGGTTTTAACTTAACTGGTCATAGACAAGAAGCGCTAATGTGGCAAACTATTGTCAGTCGTCCATCCGCTAGCAAATGTTTGTTATCATTACTCCTTCTAATCTACTGGGAGGATTGCCATGAAACTTAATATTCATCATCTACTTGTTCCTGGGTGAAATGTATTCCTCTCAGATATTCACTGTGACCAAATGATGGCTGTCTTGAAAATATTATTATTACTACCCCTGGATGAATGATCACATATACATTGGGTGTTTACCTAAGGATTTATTATGAGGGCTTGTTGTTCTGAAATGGAAATAGTACCTATCTGGCCTTTCTAGCAGCCATCTAAACAGATGCTCTTAGTGGCCTTCACTGCATCCGTGATGGCGGTAATATAGAACATGTTTTCATTGAAACATTTCCTGAACGGATGGTCAAATCGATTAGTGGTATGTCACAGAAAAGTGTCTAATGTTATCTAGCATATCCTTAATGACCAGTGTGACCGCCATGTTAAAAATCTCATTATAGCTATATCACCTGAACGGATAACCGTAGTAACATGGAGTTTTCACTGAAAGACTTCCTACAATATGTAGTTGATTTCTAATTAATGTGATGCTGACCAGACTCCAAAATGACTACAATGATAGCAGTCATAAAATATTTGTTATTGTTGCTTATCATGAATAGATGGTCATATAGACATGGCAATTTAGAGAGACTTCTCATATTATCAAGGTGGTCCTGAAAGGAAATAGTGCAGATCAGACCTCCAACATGATGGCCATGGCAACCATCTTTCAACTCTTGTTGTAGTTGCTTATTTGAAGACATGATCATATCGACATTTGGTTGTCCATGAAAGCACATCTAACTAAATATATAGTTATGTCAAAATAAAAATGTCACCAATGTGATTGATCCAGATGCGAAATATATTAATACAGTTACTTCACCTGAACCTATGAAGAAATTTTTTTTGTTTTGTTTCTAGTCTCTTTTTTCTTGCAATATATAGTTTTTCCTACATTGAAAAGTTGATGATCCAAACTCCAGTATGGTGGACTTGGCTGCCTTTCTGAAAATCTTTATATATATGCTTCTTCTGAAGGGGTGGTTGTATTGACGTGTTAGTTTCACAGAAACACTGCAGCAGTACGTAACTGATTCCTATTGAGAGTAGTGTTTATTTGACCGCCAATATGGCATCATAGTTGCCATCTTGAAACCCAAACGGCTACTCGTATTGGGCAAATGGTGGATGTGACATGTGATACCCGTGTTATAATGCTAATAGTAGTGAATGAAAATGCCACTGATTTCATGAAGGAATTGAAAACCAGATTTAATTGACCTTAGGGTAAAGTCAAGAGGATTGCTTTCATTGTAGTACTTAATGAACATGGTGACTTATACATATACAAATTATTTTTACCAGACTTTGTATTTACTTGCGTTGAACAAACAAGTTGACAGTCAGCACTCTGGAAATCCTTTTAAGATCAGTGGTCTTGACTCTGCATTTTAGCTGTTATGGCCTGTGAGTATGATTACATATGCAAGCATGAAAGGATCTGTGTCGATGCCATGCTCGTGGGAAGTGAGATTGAACGCTTGGCGTTGTCATCAATTTTTGTTTGAAGTTTTTAAAAAGGTTTTTAATTTGAACATATATATGAAAGGCATTTATAGATTCCTGCCATACAAGGCACAATTCATCATGAAGTTAAAAGAATTCATGTCATTCTATGTTCGCTCACCCCTTTTACCTTGGTGTCAGGATCACATTTATATAAATTATACAGTAGGAGTTTGTTTAACGCTTTCTTTCCTTATTTGCATTTATATCCTAAACCCCCCAATAGTTCCTCATCATACTTGGCATAAATCATAATGAAACTTAAATAATTCTTTCTGTGACATGCACACTACCGGTAGTCCCTAGGGTCAATAACACAGTCATAAAAAGTTTACATTGTGATTTTTGGATCATGTGACCAACCTTTAAAATGGTTAATATTTGTACCACTTATCCTCTCTCACATTCATTGATTTGTAATCGATTTTCCAGGGATTTGTTAGTGAGACTTTGGGTCTTGCAAGTCGCATAAATGTAACCAGATGGATAACAACTATGACAGGATTAGTCTTCGTTGCAAGGAAAAATATACGTGTAAGTGTTTTAGTCTATTTTTCGTTCTAAAGTCAGTAATACATATGTATGTATGTATGTATGTATGTATGTATCTATGTATGTATGCATGCATGTATGTATGTATGTATCTATTGGGATTAGACTTCATTGCAGGGAAAAATATACTTGTGTTTTAATCGCTTTTTGTGTTAAAATCAGTATCTATCTATCTACCTATCTATCGGGATTAGACATCATTGCAAGGAAAAATATACTTGTGTTTTAGTTTCTTTTTGTTTTAAAGTCTCTATCATTCTATCTATCTATCTATCTCATCTAATGTAAAGTAATGTAATGTGATCAAATCTAACCTAACCTAACCTAACCTAACCTAACCTAACCTAACCTAACCTAATGAGTTGCCCAACAGCTCTTCAGAATTTACATAAACATTTATAACAGTACGAGTAATCTTCTGGGCTCCTGTTGTGCTGAGTGCTTGAAACTGCTCGCCTTTTCAAGTTACAGACGTCTCACCAGAGTTTGAGGTGGTTCAAGTCTCAGACTCAGCAAGCGTATGTGAGAAAGTTTGCTCATAGCTTTCCTGGGGTTCTTCCTGAGGATCTTCCTCCACCAGATATGCTGGCCACCAATGTATAGCCTACAGTAAAAAATATCCCTTAACCTACAACAATAGGAGCAACAATACATTTCTGTCATCCTTAATGTATATTCATACCTTTCACTTTCCTGGAATGCAGGTGTCCGATGAGTTAATCGATGGTGTGAAAGTCCGCATATCCAGACCAAAAAATTTGCAACACACTCTTCCAGGATTGATGTACTTTCATGGCGGAGGCTTTATATTTTGTGATCCTGGTAACATGCAGCTATCTTGTCCCATTTCTGATATCTCACTACATATTATTATGAAAACTATGAACTATTTCAGCAGGTGAGTGAAATTATGCAAATTGGATCAAATCTGATTTTACAAGGAACATTTAAGTGTTCACAAAGGAATTGGTTTTACTAATGGGAATAGTTGGCATGTACTCTATCTTTTGAATAAATTTGTAATAATCATTGTTGCATATGACTATTTATGAAGGTCACTCCACAGTCAACAGTTAGGAATCATTTTAAGAACTCTTTTTTTTGTAATGCTACAAGTTCTGAAAACTACCAACAACTTAGAACAGAACTATAAACAAAGTACAGCACATATCTAACATATTAATCTGATTAAAAATGGAGTTAATTCAAGTACAGAGTATACATTTGCATGATGAATTCAAAAGCAACACTCAGAGAAACTATTGATGAAGGGGACATTTTGTTTGTTTCTTCATAGGCTGCATGGCATCAGTGACTGATCAGCTGAGTGAAGAACTTCAAGCAGTTGTGATATCAGTTGAGTGAGTGTTCTTGTTTTACTTTATATCAAGTACTTGTGATATTGGAGATGGAAGTGTTCTTGTTTTACTTAATATCAAGCAGTTGTGATATCAGTGGAGTACATGTTCTTGTTTTATTTAACACCAAGCAGTTGTGTGTCATTGGAGTACGTGTTCTTGTTTTACGTAATATCAGGCAGTTGTGGTATCAGTGAAGGGAGTGTTCTTGTTTCACATAATATCAAGCCATTGTGATATCAGTGAAATAAGTGTTCTTGTTATGTAATATCAAGTATTTGTGATATCATTGGTGTAAGAGTTCTTGTGTTATGTAATATTGAGTATTTGTGATATCAGTGAAATAAGTGTTCTTGTGTTATGCAATATCAAGAATTTGTGATATCAGTGGAATAAGTGTTCTTGTGTTATGCAATATCAAGCCATTGTGATATCAGTGAAATAAGTGTTCTTGTTATGTAATATCAAGTATTTGTGATATCATTGGTGTAAGAGTTCTTGTGTTATGTATTACTGTAGTATCATTTATTTTCGTTGGGCTTAATTTTCGTGGTTTTGTATTAAAAAAAGTTATTTTCATGGGTATTTAAATTCATGGTTCTGCCTGTCAAAATTTGCATATTAGTAGATATTTAATTTCATGGTTTAACCTCTACAAATACCCAAAATAAAGAATACAAAAGAATAATTCTATGCCGATGCAAATGGCGGTCACTTTAATGTTTAAAGCAATACTACCACCTGTATGAGCACAAATCAAAGACCTGGAAAGTTCAATACTTGCATCGTGTTTTTGACCAAGTGATTAACGTCAGTTGAAGCCGATGCAGCCAACAACACTAAAAAAATACTTCCATCTCTATGAGCACAAATAAAACACCTGTCAAGATTAAACACTTTTGCCATGTTTTTGTTTGAATGCTCAACATCAAAGGAAGCTGATGCAGCCAACAACACTAGGCCAATCAGTTATTAAAGAAGAATTAAAGTCACACTTTCACGAGTGGTATGCTGAACAGGTCATGGAAGCCATTAAGGAAAAAGATGTTACTGGTGACGATCAGTGCACAGTATCAGTAAATCTTGCAACCTCATTAATCAAACCAATTCATGCTGAATGGATAATTGCAGCTAATGCGACAATGAGTGAAAGATAGGACCTAATTATCAGTGGTTTTGAAAAAGCTGGACTTGTTTAATTCAGCAATTTGGAGATTATTTACCACAGAAGCATTTGTGAGCACCTGATTGACATGATGTTGATACAGTGGCTTTGTCCAAAATATGTGAAGTGTGATTTAATACTCTGCTGTAATTGTGTATATACGTAGTGTTACATTAATAATAGTATTTCAAGAGATAGTTATAGTATTTTTACAGGATTATTGTTCTTTTGGATTAAAAATGCATGGATAAAATGAAATGTGCTGTCAGAAGGATTTAAATGTTTCAACAACAGTTGTACTCGAATGAAGGATCCATCTGAATAAGTATTAAATTTAATTTTCATATACTGTTATTATGTATTATTTATTCTTTCAGTTTCAGTATTACTATTGTTTGAATACCTTACGCTTTTTCTGTATTTTCTTTATCATTACCTACCGCACATATCGATTTAAGGGAGTGAGTGTAAAATTAGAGCTATTGGATACTTTATCGAATGTGTGCATTGAAACAATATGAAATGATTTAGTACCATTTTTGTAAGTCTTTGGTATGACTTGGCCAGGGAATCGAACCCACGACCTCCCACTTCTGAGGGGAACATTCTAACCACTAGGCCACCAGAGTGGTGTTATGTACAAGTACTAGTAGTAAGTCATGTGATGGTAACTTTGGTAATAGTAATTATGTGTTCTATTTGTCTTACTTTTCACTGTATCAGATGGACACATGGTGAACTTTTAAATGTTTATGTACGTGTCAACAATAACAAATTCTTTAGTCCTTTTTTTCCAATGTAAAGTTATGATTTTGTAAATACATTGAGAAATCAGTAACATTTTCTTGCACAAGCTCTTTGTCATCATCATATATTTGCTTTCATTATATATATATATATATATATATATATATATATATATATATATATATATATATATATATATATGTATGCATGTATGTATGTATGTATATATATTAATATATATTATACACATATATGGTTTATAAAATCTTTTATCTTGTTGAGTTATCGTCTTGCACCAGAACATCCCTATCCGGCAGCATTTGACGACTGTTTGGCTGCAACACGACATGTGCTTCAGCACGCTGACAGATTAGGTGTTGACAAGTACAGAATTGGTCTCGCAGGTATTGCATAATATTCTGGTGTGGAGAAAAATAAATGATCATACCACAATAGCCTATATAAATGTTGTTCTGTTATTCATAATGTCATTTTAAAAAAGGTATATATGGACTGTTTTCCACTTAATTTGAGGTGAATAAGCCGTGGATTTAAGATTTGTTGACGTTGATGGCAGTTTAACTGACAGTAATGTAATTTTTGCTGTGCTTGTTTATTGATGTTTGCAAAATAAAATCCTTTTTGACATAGTAAATTATCACCTACTGGTTTTTGATATATTTATGAAGATTTAATGCAGAACGTTTGAAAATGTATATTATAGTTTTTGCTAAAATCTCGTAGACGAGATGTGTTAGAATTAATAATAACAAGCATACTGATTCAGCTTGATGTTTAAAATTGGAAATAACATGAACCTAGCTCTCTGTCTTCGATAATTGTGCAAGATTCAGACAAAAAATATTTTGGTATGATAGTAAGAGGAGGCATTGATAAAGGTCCTGTTTACATAAATTTCATTATCAATGAATAGGAGACCCAGTTTTAATGCCTGAACATTATTATATGGAATACTCGTATGGAATCATATCTTCATGTACATAGTCATTTAGCTTTGACTTTAACTTTTTTTTGCCGTTCTTAACTGCAGGTGACAGTGCAGGGGGTGGATTGACGTTATCTGTTGCATTGAAACTTTCTTCTAACCAAGACCCAAATTTACCACCCATCAAAGTAATTGGTCCAATATATCCAGGTCTCCAAGCCTTTGACTTTAGACTTCCTTCTTATATTCAGTACAAAGATGGTCCCAGCCTTTTGAGTCTTAGAAGAGTGGCCAAGTTCTATTTAAATTACATGATGGGAAACGCAACTTACGTTACAGAACTTGTGTCTAATACTCACGTGTCCAAATCTCTTAGACAGTCAGTATATGCAAGTCGAGTTTCTCCCAAGCTATTACCTTCGCATATGCAGACATATTCGGAGGTGCCAGAAAAGCAAGATGGAAATGAAGATGTATCTAATGAGATTCAAAGCATTTTGTTGGATCCTTTCTTCGCGCCATTAATGGCTGATGATGCAGTATTGAAGATGCTTCCACCAACTTGTGTCTTAATAGCAGAGTTGGATATTCTCCGTGATGATGGATTCCTTCTGGCTGAAAGATTAAGGGGTGTTGGTGTGCAGGTTCAACTTTTATATTACGAAGGATACGAGCATGCTTTTCTTTCTTTTGTTGACATATACAGCGGTGCTGCCAATGCTGCTCATGATTTGGCAAAATGTTTAGGCCAGTACCTATAATGATTCCATGCACAGTATAATTTATTTGTATACTTAATCTATGCCATTAATCGATTTACTTTCATATTTGAAACACAGTGTTGCATAGTGTCAGTGCTCGAAAAGAAAGTGTTTAATTTTCTAGCATTAAGCATTCAGCCTTTTCTGGCACATATTAACAGTGACGTGTGATTGGTCACTTTGATACTACTGTTAATGGCAGAACAATATTGACCTATTTTGGAAAAGAGGTAATTGCTTTAATTTGACCAATTATGTAATATTCTCAAGGATTAAAATAATGTTTAAACATTATGATTTGACATTATTCCAATTGATATTTTTCTCTGCTGTGGAATGTTTAATCCATCACTGCCTTTCAGAGGTCACATGTTTTGCAATGCATCACGATAACTCTGTGATGCAGTACCAGTCAACCATGTAAAATCTTAATATTTTGTTAGAAAACCCACCAATGTAAATGTAAATTAAATAAGATTTCCAGTTTCTTAGCATTCTGTATTGTTCATGTGTCACAGTTCTTGAATTTTGATATATGTAAATTTGCACATCATTCCTAGTCTTTATTTTGATAATAAAGTGTTATTAATTTTGTTTTTGTAATAGAAAAAAGCCTTAAATATCCATGAATTCCCAGTCCAGTATTTGTAGTGGTAATTTGTTCCATTAAGTTTCTTTAGCTGATGCCATTCAGATTTTGAGAATGCTGACCAGCTGCTAAACTGCTGCTTTTGTTAAGTTTGTTTATGTGATCCAAGTTTTCTGGTATTTGTCTTAAACAACTGATAGCATTCTTTTGATAATTTATAGATCCTACTATGACAATCTAAAGACTCGCCAACTTATAGCTAATGAACAATAATTGCAAAAATCAATGAATATTTGAAAATGTATGGAAGGTCATCATTTTCTCCCCAGTTAGCAGGATTTGGGGTACACCAGAGCTCAGACATTTGCAATAATACCATCAGGATATACCATATATTTAATTCTCTCCAATTATGTCTATTTATGCTACGTAAGAATATCAATGCCTTTAATGGTACAGGTTGTCTTGTTTCTGAAGCATTACTAAATGCGAACCTGCCTTCGATACCTAATTTTTTTCTTTTCCCACATCAGTAGCCTAAATTCCTATTTATTCTTTTCTCAGAATATAGCTGCACGTTTATCATGAACAGAAATACTACTAAACAGATGACTTATTATTTATTTCTGACAATAAAATCATTACCATCACTGACAATGGCATTATCATCATCATCATCAACATCGACGTGTCGTACATGGACATCTTTCCTTCACACACTTACATGGAGGATACGGAGTATTGAATACTGTTAGGTTCAAGTCTTTGCTAGGTTGCATACCTTAATCACCCGTCCATCTCAAATGTTTAATCAAGAATCCTTGAAAACACGTGCAGGCCTCAGTCGCCTAATCTTCTTGTAGATCCATTGGTCAAATTTTTCATTCTCAAAACAGAGAGAAAATGTTACAGCCTCTAATTTTCTTATAAGCAAAACAATTTCCAGATGAAATCTTATGTTTGTTTCGATGTCATAAAAGTAATTCAGACCAGTACACGTTGCTTTATTGAAGAGACTAATTATTAGCTAGTGTTCCTTTATCATTACCTGTCCATGGATGTTTAAACACGTCTGTGGGAACCAGCCAATTTGCACTTCTATTGTCTCAACCTATCATTTTGTCTTTGGTATGTCCGCATATCTTGTCTGTCTGTCTGTCTGTGTCATATCCTGGACTAATATAATTTCTTGAACACACACATGTGGACTCGCACATACATGCCAGCAGTTAGCTATTTGTAATTGTAGCCATTGTTTTGGGTTTAGCGCCATTTTTCACTGGTCAAGGAAGAACCCTGGAACACTGACAGACTCATAGGAAGCTACTGGCAAGCTTTCTCACATACCCACATTGGCCAAGCCAGCCCGATAACTGAACCCATGTGGACATAGGTGTGATGGTAAAAAAGTGATTGGTAAAATCAGTTTTTGCATGCTTTTCAGAGGATAGCAAGGCATTTGATCGGGTCAATCACTGGACACTCTTTAAAAAGTTGATTGATATTAAAATACCTGTCTACATAGTTTATTATTAAAAGAAGGAATGAAGAAACATATCACAGAGCATATGTCCCTCCCCCCCCAAAAAAACTCATTCAGAATAAATATGTTATTTAGTAAGCAGTGTTATATGCATTTATGAGTTAACAATAAGAAAATAAGGTGCAGTATAAAATTTGGGAAATAGTTATCACATGTATGGTAGCTCTATGGTACATCACGGCATAGAGTACTCAGGCCAGATGTCAACATAAGCGGACTATGATGTAACAATGCACTGGACAGATGGGTTTGTCAATACGAACAAAGGATTTGTTTGTGTAACAGATTCCAGTGCATTGTGTATCCAAGTCTGTGGCTTCCTTTTGTGGTCCCTTTGAATTTCTCCACTCTATATCCATGATTGTATGTACAAATTAAACAGCAAAAAGGATCACACAAAAAATCACCAGATGGTATATTGTGTCGCCGATACGGAAAAAAAATTCACAATCTGCGACACTGGCGAAGCCCAGGACAATCCCTTCTTGGGAGTCAATGAACCAGAAAAACATGTGACTGTAAAGTCAGATGTAAAGTTAAGAACCAGAATAAGGAGAATTCAGTTGTATGCATTAATATGAATGTTGATTGAAAACAAGATTATTGGGTCAGTATTGATTAGAGAGACGTGACATGACACTTAAAACTCCCAAACATTTTGTTTTATTAAGAAAACCTGCTTCAAGCATTCCAAAATTACAACAGTGTGCAGACTTTGGACAATACTGCTGAAATATGTCACAAGATGAATCTTGTAACAAAGATCATACCCTTTAATTTAAAAATCTGAATGCAGTGAGTGACTATGATGGCACGAGCTCTATCAAGAACATAAAAGACTTCATAAGAGCTTGTATAGCAAATAATAATTCAATAATTATTTTTTTAAAAACAATTCAGATGCAAGAAAACGATGAAACTGCATTAGGTGATAACCATCAGAAAATATGCAAGAAAGACAAATACTGTTATAATACCCACAAGACAATATTAATACTGTCATAATACCAGCTAGACAAAATTAATACTGTCATAATACCAGCTAGACAATATTAATACTGTCATAATACCAGCAAGACAAAATTAATACTGTCATTAACACCAGCAAGACAATATTAACAGTCCTAATACCCACAAGACAAAATTAATACTGTCATAATACCCACAAGACAAAATTAGTAATATAATACCAGCAAGATAATATTAGTAGTGTCATAATATGACAAATTAAATACTGTTTAGAGTTGCTACTTGATTTGACTTTGATACTAGGTACACAAAAAAGACATGACTTTGATACTAGGTACACAAAAAAGACATGACTTTGATACTAGGTACACAAAAAAGACATGTCTTTGACACTAGGTACACAAAAAGACATGACTTCGATACTAGGTACTCAAAAAGACATGTCTTCGATATTAGGTACACAAAAAAGACATGTCTTTGATACTAGGTACACAAAAAAGACATGACTTTGATACTAGGTACACAGAAAAGACGTGTCTGATACTAGGTACACAAAAAAGACGTGACTTTGATACTAGTTACACAAAAAAGACATGTCAGCTAGAAATATTCTAAACATATTAGGATCAAATTCTGAACAAATGATTTGTGAAGTCTCGTTATTTAAAAAGCTAAAATTCTTACTGGAGGACAACAGACATGATGGAAGATGGAGGAATTCCAAATGTCTGAGAGCCAAAAAGAGCTGTATTCATTCAAATTGGTATTGAGAAAGGATATGAGGACATAATCCTGGTCCTATATCAATCTGTTCATGTGATGATTTGAAAGAATTCCCAAAATTACTAATGAATGGGAAGCAGATATATATATATATATATATATATATAGTGTATCCCCCAGGGGTGTAAAACTGAGGGTAAAAAAAACCCCTTGGTGTGAGAACTTGGCGTCGAATAAAAAATCTGGGGGTCAAAAATGTACTGACAATTTTTCATCTGACTCGTACTTTTTTCAGCTTGAAATAGGATATTGCAACTTGCACAACATACTCTTGCTCTCTCTCTCTCTAAACACACAAATAAACCAACATGCACAATTAACAAACAAATGCACTGTCCATTCAAAGAATAATTTTATTACTTCATTTTTCTTTTTACTGTCGTACAGTCTCCTTATAATCTTCTGAAGCAATATTATAGACCAACACATTACATGCAAGCCAATACAAAAAGCCTAATAAATCTTTTTAACCAAACGGCAGTTAATTTACTGCTTGTCATAAAAAGTGTACTATCATCGGTTTGATTGTACTTCGTCCTAGAACAAATTTATCCAAAACTCAAGGTGGCTAATGATTCATCTTGTTTCTAATAAGTTAAACTTGAACTTTAAGATCTTTCTTTTATTGCAGCAAAGTTAAAAACCAACAAAATCTGCAATGACCCCCTGACAATGTAATCCAAATAAATGCATTTGTCTCGGCAAGTTTACTGATTTCTTTGTTGTGAAATAATGTCTTGTGTTCTCCAGATATCTTGTGGCGAATGAGGGCAGTTTTAAAATTCTTAAACCCTGTCACAAAAGGATTATTCACTTTTGCAGTCTTCGCAATTAGAAGTCACACCAGCAATCCTGATGGATGTGCCGTATTCCAGTCAAGGGAATTATTTTCTCCATTGTTCATTAAGTTAGATCCACAGTTATTCTTTTGCGTTCTGCTTCTTTCACTTTCTTCGCTAATGATTCTTAGTGCATGATGTTTTAAACTGGAGATCACTTTCTAGTGCAACAAGCACTGATGTTAAACATTAAGATGACATCTTGCTGAGCTCGATGGAAATCACGAGTGCTCGCGAGATTAGGGGAAGCTACTCCGTCATAACATTGCCTATGCTAGTCTAGTTCCTTATTTTGTATCTTCCCTGCGTTGCAATCTGCTATACTAATAGAGGAGCGCAACACTGGGAGTGAACAAAGCAGGGAACTAGTCAATGCATATGCTCAAAGCCAACCCTTGTCCAATGCATTGGATATTAAATAAATCCTGAACACATAATGCGAATCCTTTGCATCAAAAAAACGCACGGCAACAAAATGTGTGCATCAATTTTCTCAAGCGTGCGTCCCTGACGCACAAATGTGCTTAAAGGGAAACACTGATATATATATATATATATCAGGTAGAACATGACCATACTGTCAGAAGCAAAATTAGTACAAATGTATCTCCTATAGACATTTAGTGATATATCAAGAAGTACTTATAAAGCCTCTGCAAATAGAAAAAAAATCTACATCAGATTGTATTTCCGTGCACATATTATAAATTACAATTTCGTTGTGGATGACAGAATCCTCTAGGTCCCTAAGCCTAAGCTCCAATAGGAGAGGATGATCCTAAATGGCTTTTCCATAGTAACTCCGGACAGACCAGAAGATCAAAAGCAATCCGATTATCACTGACAAGATCACGATTCTGAAAGGAAACATGGAAGCTATTCTGAGAGTAATTAATTTATCACATATTTGGTATCTACAAAATGAATGCGATAAGAATTGGTGGAAGAACAAAAATAATAATATTGTCTTTACTTTAAGATCTAACTCGGTTAATTTCCCTTGAGGCCCTCTATAATATATATATATACACACACATATATGTGTGTGTGCGTGTGTGTGTATCTATATTGTTTTTAATTTTGGTACATGACTGTAGATTGCAATGAGCTATAAATAGAGGTTCACAAGTTCTAAAATCAATATTAATAATGTGAACCTATTTACAGTTTGGGGTAATTTCGAAATTGAATATTATGCCAGGTGGGTTCTATTGTGATGTTAGGTTTTGTGAAATGTGTCGTGTGATGTATTACAACGAAGATCGAGAAGGAAAATAATGTGATGTAGAGCCATAGGGTGTATTTAGGGACATAGAAGTGGACAATTAATACAGTCCTATTTTCCTATATTCTTGTTTTAATGCTGGTCTGCAGATGTGTTTAATGCTGTGTTATGATACAATTTTGAGAGGAAATTTTTTTGGGGGTGGCATTTATTCATTGGAATTACAAAGTGCTCATTGACTCTGAACTAAATTATTATTATTGAATTATTGTAAATTTATCAAAAGGAGTTCTGGACAATACCATTTTGATGCATCAAGACTGTTGGTATATCAGCACATTCAGGACCTGGAATTCATTTTGAACACACTATTCTTTTGGACTTGTGATTAAACTTTTTAATATTATTTTGGATTTAATCCACAATACTTAAGTTCTTAAATTTTCATTTTTATAAATAATATAAATTAAGTGTTTGTGAAGTTTTATGAAACTGGTTGGTTTTGCTTCTTTCTGATGATAGAGTCATAACAATATATTAGGATTAGAAGTAGAGAGATATTCATGCATTGAATTTATATACATGTATATATGACACTTTTATTAACATACTTTTATATAATCTAAAATAAAAAAAGCAAAACAAGCGAAGATAAATTTGAGCAACATTGCAATAAAGCCCAGAACTAAAACTTGTATGTTTTTAGTTTCTTAGTTAATATGTAGGTTTGAAATTCTTCATATATATTTTTTAATGGATTTAACTGAATCAGCAGATCAAATGTGAGCAGGAAGTATTTTCCAAATTTCAGCCCTGAATACTGTAGATTTCCTTGCAATTGTTCAATGCAAGGTTTTCGTAATTCTAAATTGTTCAAGTTAGTAACAAATTTTAAAGTAAAATGAAATCAGTACAGAAAGCAAGGCTTTCTCTCATCTTGTATATTTTAGACTAATTCTGTCATACCCTGGTAACAAGTAAAGTCTTATCAAGTGCCCCTATAATGAGTGGTAAACATTCAAGGAATACAGAGAGGTTCACTGAGTGTGGACTAATATTCATAAAAGTCACATTAAAATCCTACTGATAATTATAGTATTTACAATGAAAACATCATGAGATACAAGTCTAGAAAGAGATCGATATAATAGTCACTTAAATGTTTAATGCATCACTATGGATACACATTAGTTAGTTATAACTGTTTTTAAAAAGAATGCCTTCCAGCTCTAAGAGTACAGATCAAATCAAAAGCAAATCAGAACCACGTATTGGATAACTTTACATGAAAAGTTGCCAGTGTTTTATAGCAAGGTGGTGTGTGTAGTGTTCATGACTTAATATGTAGCTGCCAATCCCAGAGAACAAAATTACTGACTGCTTATGACAAAAATGTTGATTTTCAGGAACAAATATCGATTTTTAAAATTTGAATGCATATGTAACTACCGGTACATGTATTGACAAAATCTACAACCATCATTAAAGTAAGGCAGTACGTTACTTAATTATTTAATGTCAAAAGATGTATGTGTTGCACTCTGAACAAGTACCCTGGGTGCCCATATAGAAGGTGCGAGAGTTGTTGTTGTTGTCGTAGAGTTTAACGCCATTTTTGAGCACATGATAGTCTATACATAGCAGCCAGTATTAATGGTGGAGGAAGAATCCGGGAAAACCTCTGAAAGAACCAACATCCCACGGGAAGCTACTGGCAAGCTTTCTCACATACCCACATAGGCCGAATCCGAAACTCGAACCC
Source organism: Sinohyriopsis cumingii (assembly GCA_028554795.2). Classification (NCBI taxonomy): domain Eukaryota; kingdom Metazoa; phylum Mollusca; class Bivalvia; order Unionida; family Unionidae; genus Sinohyriopsis; species Sinohyriopsis cumingii. The sequence continues at coordinate 371,785 of CM068828.1, forward strand.
ATGCAGACAGAGGTGAGATGTCAGTGATCCATAATGGAGAGCGCTTTAGACCACTCGGCCACTCAGGGCCCCGAAGGTGCAAGAGTGTAACACACTCAGAGACAGGCTGTTATAGGAGCCTTTTCCACACCTTGTTTTTTTTTCTTCTCCAGTCATGATCGATTCCAATGAAACATCTTTCATTGATGACCTGAATTCTATGTGATTTTCTTACTGAACTGTTTTTATTCTAGTACACAAGTTATCTCTTGTGATTTTACTGTCTGGAAAACACATGCGAAATAAATTGCCAGCAACACTAATAACTGAAACAAGAAGGTTCATTCCTAAAAGAAATTTAGTAAACCGAACTGTGATCGAATTACATCTAGGTTCACTCTGGTATTTATAAATGTTGTATGTGTGTGTGTGTGTAATTTGGATTTTTAATGTAGCTTTAAAAAAAATTCAATCATATCACTATGATGTCTGCAGTTTGACAGTTTATAGTGACGTCTAGCAGTGGGGCATCATGCTGCAGACATGTAGCATGATGTCCCGCCCAGTCACATTATCCTGACACTAGGTTGACCAGTCCTAACACTAACATCATAATGCTAAGTGCCAAGTGAGGCAGCTGTTAGTACCATTTTTTAAAGTCTCTGGTATGACTTGGCCGGGGATTGAACCCACAAGCTCCTGCATCCGAGGTGGATACTGTAACCACTAGGCCACTATTGTGGTCCTATATATGTTATAAGTTTTAGCTGAGCTGTTTATGATGAAGAAGCAAGCTGGTGTTTATTAACTTTTCATGCTGTTTTATGTTATAGGTGCCTCCATGCCCAATAGTGAAATCACATTTCACATTTTTGCAAACATAAACCTTTCTCTTTTACTAGATGGTTTCACAAATTTAAACATGATGGCACAATTGTCCTTCCAAGTCTGTTTTCTTTTCTCTCTGTCACGTTATACATAAGTAACTATAGCCAGATTGCAACATGGACCCTTAGGCTACTTATTCACTTCATAAATATTGCAAGTGTAAGCTGACATAAAAAAGACGGGTGGGACACCAGTTGTATATAACATGGCCATAGGAACTTGCTACTGGCGCCTTATCTGACTGTGTGTGATTCACAGGTAAGTGGCATGAATTGCTGGTGTTGGGCTCAAAGGAACATCGATTGGGAATCATAAATCCACCCTTGACAGACTGCCGGGGAGGGAGCAATGTCTGCTAATTATGTAGACCATAGGTGAATCGACATCCACTCGGAACTGAGCAAGGCGTGGCCACCATTGGAATTGCAAGTTTAAATCCAGTGTCTTGAAACTAAACGTCAGTAATTGCTAAACCATCTTGCGGAAATTACATAAGGAAGTTATATGCTACTCCGACATCATTCGAAACATTGTTATTCTGGGAATTACAAAGGAGCATCGGAAAGGAAGCTTTTAGGGACCAGAGGAGTTGTAGGAGACAGAGAAGGGAAATACCCTGGTACAGTTGGTCCTGAGTCTCTGGGAGACAAGAAAAGGAGAGAACGGAAGTGGAGGAAGTGGAAGGGTGAAGGACGTGGTTGTTGGACTGAAGGGGTACTGGGTACCAGTCAAGAAATACTACAGATGAGTAGAAACACAGGACAGGAGGAAAATCTATCACACTAAGTCAGATGATCAAATAGGCTGTGACTTGGTCGAGTGAAAGACGAGTGATTGGGTTTTGAATATTGAATTTCATCTGAGGAAGGACTATATGCAATTGAATGGCATTAAATTTGCTGTTTATTTGAATTTCACCTTTTGTGTAGTCAGTAATTTAACTGTCGGCATCGCTGACTGGGGGCTCGGAGCTTTGCATCTCTATCATTACTTCAATTTCTAACAAAAGCGAGCCAGGGTGGGTCTTCTCTAATAATTAAAGATAATACTGGGAGCACCCTACCCCAACCTTAGGTAGTCTACGAGACCTTTACACTCTCGTGGAGAAAATTCTAAATCTTCTGCTTTTCTTTTTAATATGATTAAAAGGTGGATATTACACAAATGAGATACAGTGATAGCGGCAACTGTTTGCACAATCCACTATGGCGGTCACTGACAGGCATGGTAGCCTTGATTTTGAATGTACCAATCATATTTTAGAACTCTTGTCTTATATACATGCAGTACATTTCTATTCGAATGGAACCAAGTGCCTTATCTAAACAGAAAATTGCAAGGAATTTTTTAAAATTATAATCGAAAAATGGATTTTGAACAAGAAAAACTTATACCCATATTCAAGTCCTAAATACAGGACGAATACAAGATAAATGAGACATTAGTTTTCTGCAAGGATTATGACCCCCCCCCCCCCCGGTCAGTTGAATTACTTTCACTTTCTCTTTTAAACTGAGAATTTTTCTTTTCCTTGATGAAAAGTTTATCTTTTTGCAATAAGTTATTCATGTTGCCAACTACAATACTAAAAAACAATTTTTTATATATATAAACAAATTGCTGTGTGTTTTTAAAGTGATCTTTTCACGTGATTCGTTAGTCACAGTCTGGTTGTTGTTGTTGTTGTTCTCGGGTTTAATGCCATTTTTTAGCACAAGATAGGCTATACATGGCGGCCAGTATAACTGGTGGAGGAAGAACCCTGGAAAACCCAGGGAAGAACCACCGACCCACGAGAAGCTACTGGCAGGCTTTCCCACGTACCCACCCTAGCCGAGCCTGAGACTTGAACCAACGCAGACAGAGGTGAGATGGCAGTGATCCGGAATGGCGAGCGCTTTAGACCACTCGGCCACTCGGGGCCCCGTCGCAGTCTGGTACCCTATTGTTTTTATACATTTCTTTACACTAAGTGAGTGAAGCGAAAATGGCTTCGATATGTACCATTAACATCAAGCAGTTTTGACCTCGCGGCCATTAGGATTTGTAATCTTGACAATTATTGTCAGTAGTAATAGCCACTAATTATCAAAGTGAACAAGCTCAACATCTTTACTAAGGGAAACAATAAAGGCTATCAAACCATTTTCCTGCTGACTTGTGTACTGTACATCGATGTTGCCACTTCTCAACTGTTAATACTGTTCAATAACTGTAATCTTAACAATTATCAGAGTGACTAAACTGGACATCTTATGATAACACAGCAGTAAGGCTAAGTGGATTACATGTACTTACCCTTTTGTATGGATTAAAATTTGAGTCTTTCTCGGCTTTATGGAATAAATGTGGCTTCTCGTGAGGTGTAATTGATATAATATTAACCTTAGTGGTACATGTACTTTAGTCAACACTTCTTTCAGTAACGAAAACCTGATATCAGGAAACAGAAATCGGATTACTTAACACGTTATGAATAAAATACTGGTTCTGGATACATATTCAGATAAAATGCGACCATTTGTGAGGGGTAAATTTTATATTATTGCACTAATATGCTGGCCGCTGGTCACGTTATCCGGGTGGCCTTTCGTGAGGGGTACTTTTGAACACAAACTCGTTGGTGCCAACGGATTCTGGCCGTAAGGAGCGGGTGGCTGCTGGTCAGGGGGGTCATTCGAGAGGGGGACTACTGTACACAGGTAGCCACAAGTCGGGAACCATCTCATGACCAATCTTCCAATTCTTTTTTTCAACACAGATGTTCTTTCAAGCAGCTAAATATCTGAGTATTATATGGGAGGGGGAGAGAAAAGTAAAGAGCAGTATACAGACAGCGAGCGATTGTGGTGGAACTAGATAAGAATAATTTTAAAAAATGCAATGACTGCAACTATGTGTATGAAAAATAATGAAAATCCTTTCAAACTAGTACAATATAGTATGTACAAAGAAAATGAAAGTGATAAATCAAAATATTGGATGTAATTGTATTAAAATAATTCCGCAAAGAACTTTAAATGATATACTACTTCAATAATATATGTGTATCAATCAGCTTAAAAGCAATCCATTTTATTGTTTATTTTGGACGATTCCATCTCACAAATACAGTGTCGTTTTAAAATGCTTCTAATCAGTGGTAGAGATGGAGGCTTTTTTTCATGGTGCGCAATATGTATCATTTATATATCAATAACATAATACAACCCTCTATACATATCATTTACAAATACTATACTTTTTTAAAAACTACTGGTGCCAAAAATATATTAGATGACCAGCAAGAAATTCTGTAAAAGTCTTTTGATTAAACCCTTTAGAGCACGTGTTGAAATATCGAAACATCTTTTAAAAGTATATGAACATCTGCTATGTTCCTTTCACTCTAAAATGGGTGAGCTTTAACTATAAAATGCAATAAAGATGTGCATCACCCGTACAAAATAATTAGGCAGATTCCACCTGGAATTTAAGCAGACTCCAGGCAGAATCTGCCTAAAATGTTAAAAATATGGTTAATACAAAAGCAGACATGGAAAATTGGAGAAGTCAAAGATGAATCCATTTAGAGCCCATCTAACTCTAAGATGGACTTTTATCAAATTCTTGCTATATAATACATCTTTAGGCATAATTTTGGACTTGGTTGATTTTCCACCCACCATCTAGGTGGAATTAGGAACTTAGTCACTGGCATCTATAATATAAGAAAGGAGGAATCTGGACTTTAAACTTTAAGTTTAGTTTCTAACCAACATCTAGGCAGAATGAAGAACTTAGTCATTTACATAAATTAAATAAGGCAGAATTAGGACTTGGATTTTGTGTGTCTGTAAAGTTAAATGACTGAAAATATAGTGATATTTTGTGATTGCAATATCACTGACATTTCAATAAAAATATCAATAAGATATAATAACATTTATTGTTTCTTGTACAATTTGAATGATTTTCAGCAGCATTTGTATTTTCTGTTTCTGACAGCTGTAATTTTATTGTTTATTTTGGGCACAATTTGTAACTTCTTTCCACATCTTTCCTTGTTAAATTTTTTTCTTCAAATTTGTTGTTGTATTTTTGTTTAACTTCAATTGGATTTAACTGCCCTCAAACAAGTTTTCATCTTGTTTTCCGTTTTGAAACATAATTTCATTTTTCTCCTGACCTGAATTTCCTCAATATGGACCCATTTTTTAATATCATCTCTGAAACTTTGTTTTAAATAATGCTCTATCCAGTCCCATTCTGCAACGAGCTTTCTAATAAGTATTTATTCCATTTATTGTTTAACAGATGATCATTGTATAAAGCTTTCTGATCGGTTAAATTTTTGTAATTGCCCAAAGAATCGTTATGTAACAGAAACTGATGGGAATGAGCATGTTTGCTAAATATGGCAAGTCGAATTTTCCAGCAGTATACGAGATTGAATAATCATTTGAAAAATGTGCGGCAATGAGAATAGCTTGAATGCAAAGTCGATGGGAACGTAATTGGTCAATCTGTATGAAAACTGAACGCCAAGACAAGCATTTTGCTTTTTGTGCCATAAAGTGCTATACAGTAACGGCTAACATGCTAAATAAGACAAAGAATTGAACCAGGAATCAGGATGATTTCAAAGTTATACAACTCCAAACTGATTAACTTCAGAATTTAAGGAGGGACAGCATGTGGGAATTGTTGCCAGATACCCATGTCTATCAAAGATAGTCATATCTTTGCGGAATTTTCTTGGCTGAAAAGTAGAATCTACTTTCAATATCGTGAGGCATTATTGTGTATATTATCAAAATATTCTAGATGTGTTAGAATTCAGTGTAAAGTAAGAGTAATTATATCATGATAAACGTATCTCATTTTTGCAATATCCATTTTCTATGACTACCATAACGTCTACTCGAGTCAAGCTGCTATTGCCCTGCATGGCTACAAACTTAGAGTAAACTGGGCTATAAGGGATCAGGCAACTCTTCAGTTATTGATTGGAGGCCAAAAAACGACGTCATGTAACACATGCAATTCTGTCGCTCACTCAACCAATTTTTGCCCAGAACAAACGTGCATGGCCACACCCATAGTGAACATAGCCAACAGAAAAAAACTGGATATTGACAAGTACGGTCAGCCTAGATAGATGTATGGAAAAGAAAAGAACTTTGTAACAATTTTAATTCCATACGTGGTTGCCACCATACTAGTTGCCAGATTTTGCATACCTGCATTCAGTGCAGGGCCAAAACGCATGGGGCAGCTGCATGCCCAAACAATACATTACAAAGTTATTCCAGCACGGGTACACGTAATATCAATACCCATCGTAAATCAGCGCCAGATAAGATGCAACAAATCTGACCTACTTTCTCGCCACATGCTTCCACCCCCATTGATATTAACATATTGCAGCATGAACTCCGTAATCATCCAACTTCATTAAATATTTGTCTTCCAGACTGTAACATGGTTTTGACACAATGGTGCAAAAAACTCACTTGCCTACAAGAGTGCAAAAACTTGCTTTCTGCTTCTAAACAACCATATATTGTTGATCAGTTATTGGCAAAGGAATGTGCCAAAGGATTCATGCTTGGCCCTTTCCCATCTCCACCATATCAAGAATATAGAGTCAGTCCTATCGGCATCGCAGAAGGAAAATATTCAAAAAGAAGAGACTTATCATTGACCTGTCCTCTACCCATGGTGATCATGCGCATACAAGTATAAATGAACTTATTGACAAGGATAGATGCTCCCTAAGCTACTTCAAGATTGATGATGCCATTCGAATTATTCAGAGTTATGGGAAGGGATCGATTATGTGCAAAACTGACATTTCAGATGCTTTCAAACAGATTCCCATTGCACCTTCACAATGGCATTTGTTCTGCGTAAAGTGGAGAGGAAATTATTATGTTTGTGTTCGCCTCCCTTTCGGGTCACGTTTAAGTCCAAAATTATTTGATACCTTATCTCAGGCGATCTGTTGGATAGCAAAACATAAGTATGGTATTGACATCATCTTGCACCTCCTTGACGATTTTCTTACAATGTGGTGAGAGAATGATGGCTTTGTTGACTCTTATTTTCAACAGATTGAAGATTCCTACAGCTCCAAGCAAGACCATTGGCCCATGTACAGTTATAGAATATTTGGGAATAATTTTGGACTCTGAGCAAATGCAAGCACGTTTACCACAGAATAAAGTGGAGCGTATTGGGAACTACATTATACAATTTCTTAACAAATGAAGTGTCCGCAAGCGAGAACTGCTCCAGTTACTGGGCCACTTAAATTTTGCTACTCGTGTTATCCTACCAGGGTGTGCATTTGTGTCATATCTAATACGACTATCTACCAAGGTCAGGGAACTCAATCATTACATACACCTGGATGCAAGTTGCAGAGAGGAACTATACATGTGGCACCAATTTTTAGCTTCCTGGAATGGAGTTTCTGTGTTTCTTGATAATCAGTCCACTACATTGGACGATTTTGAATTATGCACAGATGCTTCATCAAATGTAGGGTATGGGGGTTATTTCAAAACTCAATGGTTTGCAGCTGCATGGTCAGATGATCTTCAAATGCTTTTTTCTGTGGAGGATGATTTCTCTATGGCATTCAGAGAGTTGTATCCTGTTGTTGTGGCTGCCATTATTTGGAGTGCAGAATGGGCAGGCAAACGCATAATATTTGCATGCGATAATATGACCACAGTGAATATACTTAGAAAGGGAGATCAAAATGTATGCATATAATGAAATTAATGCGTAAACGTACATGGTGTGCGGCTTCTTGTAACTTTAATTTTTCTGCCAAACATATTCCAGGAATTATCAATACTAAAGCTGATGCCTTGTCCCGCCTTCAATTTCAGAAATTTCATGCACTGGCTCCGGATGCAGATCTGCAACCCTGCAAATGGCCCCACCCTCGGAGGTCTTATGGACCTGGATAAAGAGGCAAACTTGTTATGGAACCAGGCCTTGAGTCCCGCTACACAAATCGCCTACAATACTGCATTCAATGTTTTTAGGACCTTCATGCTGATGCTTGGCTTTGCCTCAAGCATTCAACTTTTGCCAGATATTACGAAGAACACCTTAATATACTTTGTGACACATTGTGCAAGAGCCCTCAACTTAAAGCATTCTACAATAAAATTGTACCTCTGTGGCATTAGGTTCAAGTACGTGCAGGCTGGTAGGCAATCGCCATTCACCAGTGACAGAAATAATATGATGTGTCTTGCCACCATCATAAAGGCCATCAAAAAAAACCAAGGTTCATCTGCAAAACTGCACAAGCCTATTACATACAACATCCTGACAAGCATTTGCACAATTCTGCGAGGAGGTGTATTTGTCACACAGAGATTTGTTGTTGTTGACCGTCTGCATAGGTGCTTTCTTTGGATTTTTGAGATGTGGGGAATTCACTATTCAGGATTCCTTCGATCCAACCATTCATCTCTGCGTGGGCGATGTGCACTTCCACCTAGAAACTTTTTTCCTTAAGTTAAAATCATCAAAAACTGACCCGTTTTGTAGGGCTGTGATCATTCAGTTACATGTCATGGGTCATGCTATATGTCCATATTCTGCTCTGAAGACTTTCGTGCCATTCAGGAGACGTTCATCACCTCAGCTATATGCCCCACTTTTCATTACAACTACAGGTCAAGCATTATCAAGAGTTGTGTTTCTTAATCATATGCAACTTGTCTACTGTAAGATGGGACTGGACACTTCCCAGTATAGTGGCCTTTCATTCCGTATAGGTGCAGCTACTTCAGCGGCAGCAGCCCGGCTGGAAGAACATATAATCAAAGTTCTGGGCCAGTGGTCTTCGGATCGTTACACAAGATACATTCACACACCCTCCCATACTATTCGGGCAGCGCGGAAGGCCATAGCAACTGATGTGGATAGTAATACACAGTGGCCATGATCATGCTGCATTCAACCTACAGGGAAGGTAGGTCTCACACTGACACAGTTTTTTTTCCATTTTGGACGTGTGTTTCTGGATCCAGTTCGTCGCTACAGTACCATGTGATGTAATTGCTGGGGCTCCAGTTTTACATAGTGGTTCATTATGTTTCTGTATTCATTGTGTTAGGAGTTCTTCACGCATATGATACCAGTGTCATTTGCGTGGCACTTGTGCCTATCCATTATGTGTGGAGTTCTGTACGCATGTGATACCAGTGTTCTTTGTGTGGCACTTGTGCATATCCATATTTTTCACAGCCATACATGCATTCAGTTTCTTTATTCCTGGAGGTGTTATTGCATTCTATGGAATTCTTCTACCCATTTCATGGACGTGATCATCTTGCTTCTCTCCGAATTGGATGTGGTAACTTGGTCGTTTCCATTCTCAAATTCCCATAGTTCATCTTTACCGTATTCCAAAACAGGCATGGAACCACTCCGGGACATTCTTGACATTTATCATAATTCATAGATTGATATATGCTAGTATACCTTTCTTTTCCATTATTGTTGATATGCGCATGTTGTATAAACATTTTTTTTTTCTTCATTGAACACTAAAGGCTTCCCAACTATTAATTCTTGGGGGACAACATCTGCTGCACATATGTTTTCTTTGGGCATTCACTTCATTTTCCATTCCGTTTATTCACCCAAGAATCTAATGTCAGCACTGTATTCAAACTAAACCACTGAGTGAACTCCACACAGCTGCCGCTGTCATCCCAACCTTCGTTGGACAGCCCAGTTTTCGCTGGGCTCCTTCAGTTTCTGCTGAAGAAACTTTACTCAAGGGTTATCCATAACATTCTGTCAGGGAGTTTCAAAGACCAGCTGTGACCTCTGTACAACCACGTTGTGCCATTCAGTAGCTGCTGAATCACTCACTGACAGAATGAACAAAACAGTTTTCATAAGTAGCAGCAGACAGTCCTCCTTGGCAAACAGTATAATTATAAATAAAAACTTTCACTGGATCTGTGTTTTGTTGTGTATAAACAAGTAAAGAATATGCAGCTGTGCTGTCAGTAAGTTATACAAGTAAAGAATATGGGACTGTGCTGTCAGTAAGTTACACAAGTAAAGAATATGCAGCTGTGCTGTCAGTAAGTTATACAAGTAAAGAATATGCAGCTGTGCTGTCAGTAAGTTATACAAGTAAAGAATATGCAGTTGTGCTGTCAGTAAGTTATACAAGTAAAGAATATGGAACTGTGCTGTCAGTAAGTTACACAAGTAAAGAATATGCAGCTGTGCTGTCAGTAAGTTACACAAGTAAAGAACATGCAGCTGTGCTGTCAGTAAGTTACACAAGTAAAGAATATGCAGCTGTGCTGTCAGTAAGTTACACAAGTAAAGAATATGCAGCTGTGCTGTCAGTAAGTTACACAAGTAAAGAATATGCAGCTGTGCTGTCAGTAAGTTACACAAGTCAAGAATATGCAGCTGTGCTGTCAGTAAGTTACACAAGTCAAGAATATGCAGCTGTGCTGTCAGTAAGTTACACAAGCAAAACATATGTAGCTGTGCTGTCAGCAAGTTACACAAGTAAAGAATATGGACCTGTGCTGTCAGTAAGTTACACAAGTAGCTGTGCTGTCAGTAAGTTACACAAGTAAAGAATTTGCAGCTGTGCTGTCAGTAAGTTACACAAGCAAAGAATATAAAGCTGTGCTGTCAGTAAGTTATACAAGAATTTACAGCCGTGCTGTCAGTAAGTTATACAAGAATTTACAGCCCTGCTGTCAGTAAGTTATACAAGAATTTACAGCTGTTCTGTCAGTAAGTTATACAAGAATTTACAGCCGTGCTGTCAGTAAGTTATACAAGAATTTACAGCTGTGCTGTCAGTAAGTTACACTTCTATGGAATTTACAGCCGTGCTGTCAGTAAGTTACACTTCTACAGAATTTGCATTGCAGAGATTGATACCATTACTGACATCTTTACCTCCCACACTCAAGCATGAATGTAACTAACACCATTAATTTTATTAGGCATGGAGAAATAATGATCAAACAATATTTTGTCCTCAAAGTGGTTGTACATATTGTACTTTAAATACTGAAAAACAAAATCTTCCCCAGATTGTTCTTATCCTATACTTCTCTACTGAACTCTTTTATTCATTATCATTGCTTGTATTTAAGGTAGTTGTCACATTTAAAAAAAAACAAATAAACTTCATCTTCATTTGTGGTCTCTAAAACTTTCTGCTCTCTGGATGCAATTTTCATGTGCCTGTTGAAGACCCGATTGTTTAGTAACAAGCAAGACATAGAATGACCTGGAAAAATCAATTCCAATCAAACACAAGATCAAAGGGTTAGTTTACTTTTCTTTGTCATAAACTCTGTCATTATCTTGCACTTACTTTTGTAATGTTTTGTTGTTCTCCTCAAGTTCATAGTTTTTACTAAAAAATAAAAAAATTCAACTGTTAAATAAATAATACATATCAACAATATATTTTAGCAAGTTCACTAGAATTACTGCTTTAAAAAAAATACAAATTGTATATGAAGTTAAAGTCAGATACTTCTGTAATTTTGGGGCTCAGATGTAATTATTGTATAGAAATAGGTAGAAGAAATAGAAAAAGGAAAAGACCTCTTTTAAAATATACTTGATAGATACAAACAGTCATGATAAATAAGAAAGAAATATGCTGTAACAGCGCAAGATAGCCAACATTTTCAAACTTCCTAGTGAAAGGGAAATCCTATGTATTCAGCTCTAGAATAACATAATTGTATGTCATTTTACTTATGTAATTATTAAAATTCAGTACAGCAGATCTATTCTTTATGCTTGAATACCCATACATTGCTATTATCAAGTGAATTTAATATTACTGACATCATTATCTATTGCAGTAATATGCTGTTCAGCTAAGTGGGGTTTCTTCAGTCAGCCAAAACATGAATATAGCTAAACATGCACAATCAATTGTTGCCAAACTTCTGCCTAGAATTTCCAAAGTAGCACTATTTATGCTCATTAATATTCTATAACTTACTTTCTCAGTCGCTCCATCACTATATTTGTACTTGCAAGATTCTGCTCCAATCTTTTTATCCTTCAATACATGAAAATAAAACCAGTAATTAGTCAGTGCAGCGATCATGTGAAATATCACCCAGTTTCTTTTTTTCTCTAAAGAACAAGTATAAAATAAGGTATTGTTGGACTTGAGCAACCTCTTCTATAATCATGATTTCAATCTAAACTAAAACCAAATGATGTATTGTTTGATTTGAGCAACCATTTCAATAATCATGTTTATTTTACTAAAATAAAAACGTGCCAATTCTGCAGAAGCAACAATATTTTTTGGAAAATATGTATTAAAAAAAAAAGTATGTCGTGAAGAATGATTTATTTCTATTAAATATGAAAATAAACATACAAATGAGGGACCTATAATGACAAATAAATTTACCTAAGCATAAAATGTGGACAACAATGCAAGACCAGGACCAGATGGTATAACAATTATTTCAGTAGCTGTAAGAAATTATTTTGGAGAATCTTTCATTATCGATTTTCTGAATGAATAATTTTTTAGTATACCAAATGGGGGTACCATTTCAATCATAGCAAAGAAGGATACATTGGAAGCCAATCAGGGCACTGATTAAAAAATACATTAGCATCAACATTAATTTTCCCAAAATATAACCCTAACCTTAACCCTAACCCTATGCAAGTCAAACTGGCTTTACCTATTTATAAATGGTCGCTATATTGAAAAGAAAATATAAGAATATTACTTGATGCTATTGAGAAAATGCAGAATAATAAGACTCACTCGCTCTTTTATTTAGAACCGATTTTAGAAAAGCTTCTGCCACTTTAGATCACTCCAATAAATATACTTACCATTAAATATAGCCTATCATATGCTGAAAAATGGAATTCAACTAAACAAACCACAAACCCCATTTTTCAACTAGACTGATGCGGGACAAAGATGTCTTTTATCTCATATCTATTTGGACTTTAAACAAAACATTTATCTTATGCACATTATACCAAAGAAACAATCTAAGATTTATCAGCATTTAGAAAATGAAGTAAAAATAACATTATTTTCTAACTGTGCTACCATTATACTGAATGACTCATAAGTGTGTGTGTGATTTCAATTTTTAATGTAGCTTTAAAAAAAAATCAGTCATATCACTATGATGTCTGCAGTGTGCCAGTTTCTAGTGATATCTAGCACTGGGGCATCATGTCGCAGGCATGTAATATGATGTTCCACCCAGTCACATTATCTTGACACCAGGCCAACCAGTCCTAATGTTAACATCTTAATGCTGTGTGCCAAGCGAAATGGCTGTTAGTACCATTTTTAAGTCTTTGGTATGACTTGGCTAGGGATTGAACACATGACCTCCCGCATCCTAGGCGGACACTCTAACCACTAGGCCACTGGAGTGGTTTGTCTCAGAAATACGTTTTCACTAAATAAGCATATGAAGACGTCAAAAAGAGTTCATGAAAATCCAGATTTGATGAATTGGCTCTCTACTGAAAGCCAATCTGACACAGTCTCATTACAACAGATCACTGGACCTATTAAAGAATTAAATCTTTGGGTATCACTTATTATTCAAAATCAGAAGCAACAAACATATTCATGACTCTTGCTGGAAAAGACACTTTGGGAGATAGACACTTGCTGGAAAAGGCACTTTGGGAGATAGCAGGCTAATATTCCTAATGTAATGTGATTGGGGAACATATAATTTGAAGGAGAAAATAACTCATCTTTATTTACGATCTTTCAATTTTCTGTGTTCTTGATACAATTTTCAGTTGCCTGATATGAATGAGGGCTGTTCCAATAAAACATATACCCCCGGGGGGAGGCACTTTCAAATTCAACCAAACCACAACAGAAGCAATTAAAAAAATTATGATCCACCATCATATATGTTTTAATTGAAAAACACTGCCCCCTACAGAAGCCTATTTCTTAAACACAATTTCTGGTTATGGGTTAGTGGGCAGTAGAAGCGATTTTAATATTGGGTTGGGGACAGAAGCAATTTAAATGACAGCTGGCTGGAGGTAATCTACTGAATTCTTACAGATCATATATCTACTGCGTATCTGTATTTGTATTCATTCATTATAATCAATCTTGTCCTTTTGTTTGTTTGTTTGTCAGCCATGTATGTCTCTGATACTGTGAAATCACAAATTTTCATGGTGGCTTATTATCTGCATATATCACTGATCAGTCCCTTAATACCTACCAATTTAATATCCATGAATACAGATTTTATACAGTCCCTTAATACCTACCAATTTAATATCCATGAATACAGATTTTATACAGTCCCTTAATACCTACCAATTTAACGTCCATGAATACAGATTTTATACAGTCCCTTAATACCTACCAATTTAATATCCATGAATACAGATTTTATACAGTCCCTTAATACCTACCAATTTAATATCCATGAATACAGATTTTATACAGTCCCTTAATACCTACCAATTTAACGTCCATGAATACAGATTTTATACAGTCCCTTAATACCTACCAATTTAATATCCATGAATACAGATTTTATACAGTCCCTTAATACCTACCAATTTAATATCCATGAATACAGATTTTATACAGTCCCTTAATACCTACCAATTTAACGTCCATGAATACAGATTTTATACAGTCCCTTAATACCTACCAATTTAATATCCATGAATACAGATTTTATACAGTCCCTTAATACCTACCAATTTAACGTCCATGAATACAGATTTTATACAGTCCCTTAATACCTACCAATTTAATATCCATGAATACAGATTTTATACAGTTCCTTAATACCTACCAATTTAATATCCATGAATACAGATTTTATACAGTCCCTTAATACCTACCAATTTAACGTCCATGAATACAGATTTTATACAGTCCCTTAATACCTACCAATTTAACGTCCATGAATACAGATTTTATACAGTCCCTTAATACCTACCAATTTAACGTCCATGAATACAGATTTTATACAGTCCCTTAATACCTACCAATTTAACGTCCATGAATACAGATTTTATACAGTCCCTGAATACCTACCAATTTAACGTCCATGAATACAGATTTTATAGTCCCCGAATACCTACCAATTTAACGTCCATGAATACAGATTTTATACAGTTCCTTAATACCTACCAATTTAATATCCATGAATACAGATTTTATACAATTCCTTAATACCTACCAATTTAACGCCCATGAATACAAATTTTATACAGTTCCTGAATACCTACCAATTTAATATCCATGAATACAGATTTTAAATAGTCCCTTAATACCTACCAATTTAACGTCCATGAATACAGATTTTATAATAGGGATTTCTATTCTAACACAGAAATCATGAATTTGTATCCTTACTAAACTGTGTTTACTAAAGTGATCACTATCTTTTGCTATTTTTCTTTGTTCTCAGGCATGCTGCTTTTGATTAGAATAATAGTTAAATCTTGTATTGCTTTAAATGTGTGGTCAGATGTTATGATTCTTTGTTATTATTTTTTTTCAACAAATGTTTTAGTAAACTTATAATATATGATTTCTCAGAAGAAAAAAACATTAATGCCTGTGGAAGTGATGTTAAATTATTTCTGCCTACTTTTACACTATATCATCTCTTGTAAGAACATATATTTCAGTTACCGATTTTTTATTTTGATGCTTGTTGCAAGACTAATATAAAGTTTAGAAAAAACAAAAGAAATATAGCAAGTCAAACATTTTTATATCATTAATTAGATTTTAAAAAATGGATGAAAGTCAATGAATCATTTTTCCCAGAGTACTCATAAAATCAATGTCATTGCAGTTAACTGTATTGTCAACAGCATCATCATCATCACTGATGGCATAGCAGTAACATTCTAAACTTTCAATCCAGTTGTCACAGGTTCTATCTCCCACTTCTAGTGTTTCATATGAGACTTATACCTATGGCCTGAGGGGCTTTCATGGCAGTGGTACAAGATGCTTGTCATGTGATTACTTGCCTCCAATGTGTAAATGAGAATGTTTGTCAGTTACTTGTGGAAGGTCAGTGGTTCTACATAAGTGGTGTTTGGTGTCTCAAAAGTACTTGGATTTTCTTCAACATTAAAACTGGCTGCTATATATAGATTCTCTTCATCTGAAAATGGTGTAAAGGCCATAATGATCTACTGAAACCCAAGATCTCATGTCTAAATGACTTTGGCTGTTGGAGATAAACATCAAATCAACAGAGGCTCCATATGCCCATGTGTACTAAGGTGCTTGCTTTTACATCATTTGCACATCTCACAGAGCTAGTTTTTGTCACAGATTAACCAATTTGGGTTGGTGGTCTTTCGGGGTTCTTCCTCCACCTAATATATTGTTACCCCCCCCCAAAAAAAAAACTTAAATCAACCAACTAATCAACTGTGGCAACAACAACAAAGAGCAAAGGTACTAGTCCATCATTTTTGCCACAGCTGTTTTAGTTTATAAATTTTAACTCAAGTAATTTTTGTAGACCTTTGAATATCGTCAATTATGCCTTTCTGACAGTTACCAAAAAGTCATCATCAGTTTGTACAAATGGATTTTTCATGGTGAGCATATGAGATGGAGAAGTTCTAAGCAATCATGCATCACATGCTGCCAAAAAGTTCACATTTTAGCTCACTTCAAGTTTCTCTAACAATGTCCATTGTTCCAACTAGAACTGTTATAACTTATTTAAGCTATATTCACCAATATCTGGAGATAAGCATCTGTAATAAATATTTGTAACAAAGTATGAGAATGCATCAATGTTTTTCAATGATGCGTTTAAACTAAGCAACAACCAGAATCAACAAACCAAGAAATAAAATTATTCACATCTCTCAGGCAGAAGTACAATGTATACCAGTAATCATAATCTGCCAATTTTTTTTCCAACCATACTCATTCATTGGACATAATCACCAGAATGGACAGGAAAAGACCAGAACAGATTTAATCAGAAGGTTAAAATTGATTTGATACATCTTTTAAGTAGCTTAAGTCACATTGGTTTGGTTAACTGTACAAGCTTTGTCTTCTCTTTGATGTAATTTCTCAGTGAAGAGGAGAAATTAATGTTGCACACTAAAAAAAAAAAGTCACACTTCCACTCATTATTGCTTTTTATTATACTTCTCCATTCCAGCCTGTTCTTATGATCTTGTCCCCCACACATACTGTTTGTCTTGTTTATGATAAATCTAAATTTCTCACTTACTTTTCTTACTACTATACAAATGTTCTGTGAATATGCATATCAGTGTGAAACACAATGGGGAGACTAAATCCAAGATTGAAAACCTCTACATTTCTGGATGTATTCTGCTTGGATTCCATGTTTCTGCACAAAACTCAAGAATTCAGGACTCGCTGTACTAATTCAGTTCCCACTGTAAACCTGTGCAAACACCATGATATTAAAATTCAAGAACTTAAACTTTTAAGTTTACATAATCAAATTTTTATCAGTATAGACACATCTATGATGACAGCTTTTGTGAAAAGAAAACCATAACAGCTGCACCATTTTCTGGACCTACACAAATTTGAAATGTGTGCTTTTAATACTGCACTGAAGAGTCAGCTGCTGATTTCAGTAACGAGTTTTCCAAACTCAGGTCTGTAAAGGGGTGGAAATTATGTTAATAAAACAATGTCCCTCACATTTATCAGTTACTAGTAGGAAAAGCTCTCAAAAGATTCTTTTTACTAAAATCTTACTTTCATTGTCAACCAGTCAGGGACAGTCAAACCCATATATACTCTATTTTATCTTCACTGATTTATAGTATGGTTCTTGTTCTTTCATATCTGGAGTAATGTCCTTCAAAAACTCTCAATGGTTGTAAGTCTTTTTGGACCATGCTGACTGGACACACTGTAAGATAATGTTCAAGTAACAGAAATACCATGGAATAACCAGAGACCAATAAAATCAAATAAAAGTCAAGTTATCTCCCCTGCAGGGATGCTGCCAGGATTTCAGGATTTACTCTAAGTTTTGTGTGTGCATGATCTCCAATGAGGAAGTGGTGGTGGGAAGAA
Organism: Sinohyriopsis cumingii; assembly: GCA_028554795.2. Classification (NCBI taxonomy): domain Eukaryota; kingdom Metazoa; phylum Mollusca; class Bivalvia; order Unionida; family Unionidae; genus Sinohyriopsis; species Sinohyriopsis cumingii. Next base: position 389,765 of record CM068828.1, read on the forward strand.
TAGCCATTGTTAAATATCTGCCTAACATTTAAATATCTGTCACTCCTACTTACTGTTCCACTCTGTTAAGGTTCTACTGAAATCAAAATGCTCAGATGTCATCTCTAGTTGTTTACATGGTTCCCACACTTTTCTAAATATAAATTTCCAGGTCTTTATCAGGATGAAATAAATTTTTTCAAGGTTAATATATGATCATTACTAAATGGAAATAAAGAAATTTTGGATTATAAAACATGTGTTTTCCAAAGCTGAAGATGTTTCTCTTTCAAGACTCTCCAAAACATATATGTCAGAAAAGATGATCATGTACAAAACCACAAAATGAGTCACACACAAATTTGACTATATTCACATAAATTGGCATTTAAAGCCATTTCAATGTACAGAATACAAATTCTATCTTTACTTTGCTGACCTGCATTATGTTGCTACATGGAAACAACATAATGAGCATAAACTATTTTGTTTCATTTCAAACCTTTAATTCCAAAGATTTCTAGAGCAATATGTGTGCATGTTATACAAAGTAAACATTTCTTATCACAGTATAAGAAGACCCAAAAAAGTTTTGCAAAGTTTTAGAATCTTATCTTGTTACAAAAAAAAAGTTTAACCCTGAGATTATATGTGCCAATAATATCTCAATCAAGATTTTTCAATCAACCTAAACGTCTTAAGATGATTCGGTTAAAAATTCCATCATTTAAAGACATTTACAAAAGGGCTGATTTAAATTTTAGCAAAAGACCTTCAAAATTATATACTGTTGTATAAACAAGGACTGAATTTTCTGTAAAATCAACTTGTCTTCTTGTATTTCAATAAACCAATCCCGAAACCTGTATTGATACATGGGCTCTTATCATTCTTAATATATAATAAAAGTGACTACAATTTCCCATTTCTCCTGCATTCCATTTATGCTCTAAAACCAATGCTTCAAGCTACATGTCACTGTATAATAGTTTTGCACCAAAAATCAGTTCAGAAATTCTAAAGTTATCTAATCTGGGTATTCCAACCACATTTTTCATATTTGGACATTTTGGATGGAGTGTGGGATCAGAGCAATTACGTTAAAAAAAAACTGAAATCTGCTACCACCGTAAGATAGCTTACCAGTGCGCCTAACAAATTTAAACTAGGTTATATCGATTTATACCTACATGAAATTAATTGAAAAATTATTTATTTTCTCAAAAATGACAAGTATTATAATCATTATGTCTTTATAATCATTATGTCTTTAATCTGCTGAGAGACTAGATGAAACTCAGCTTAGATGAAGCCGGTACTCACTATTTGCATTAATAGTCACATGACTACACAAATCTCAAACAATGACATCGGAAGTCCAAAAGTCACGTGATATCAACAACAAACTCCTTTTTAATGTTGTTGTACAAAATTTCAATTGTATTAAATGAAAGTCTGATACCTTTTGTAAAAATCAGAAAGAACATATAATTGTCAACATATTTATTTTGAGAACAATTACAAGAAACTTGGCCAGTCTGATTCATCAAGCAGAGTAGTCTGTTTCGTGAGAGAGCACATGTCAACATGGAAGTCACGTGATACTACAAAACTCCAAAGTTGGTCTCGTAATAAATATAAAGAATTTTGTGCTCTTTCGTTTTTGTATTTTATTACAACCAGTTTATGACTTTTATTTTTTACAAATTCAATAATATTTGAAAATGACGGTTGTGAGATTCTGTGTGCTCATACGACATGCTATCGAAATGCTATAATTTCATCAACGTATTAGTTTCATCGTCTTTCAGCAGATTAAAGACATAACGATTGTAATACTCCCCCTGTGTATAGTGATTATTATTGTGACGGCATTGGGCATGGTCATGTGGTTGTGGTGGGGTCTTGGTTGAGATGGCAGAAAGACCATAGGCTTAATCCATATGTGACAGCTAATTATGATGTTGTCAAAAGAATTAAAAATTTTCTAACAATACAGTTGGACTCGGATTATATACTTGATTCATAGTCGATGAACAGGTTCTAAAACTGATGTGTTTATTTTGGAGCCATGTTCCTCCATCACATTTAAGATTTGAATATACCAAAGGTGAAATTAGTACAGTTGCATCCTAAAATTACTATCATGGCTACTTCAAATGTTATTTTATTTAACTAATAGCTTCAGTGATTTTGGGGTTAAAAAATGAATTTCTTCTCAAACAACTCAATATGGTGCAGATTACATTGTTTTTTAATTATGCTTTGAGAATTCTTGATGTGTAAAAACTGCACAAGAAACAAACAACATCAGATCAGAAAATTAATACTACTTGGAAAATGCTGATAGGAATATACAGAAATAATGATATTATTATTTAAATGTAATATGTGGTGACAATACGAGTGCTGGTTATACAACTTTGCAAAATACATCTTGTACAACACTGTAATATGGCAATATTTTCTGCACACATGAAGTTGACCCACCTTTTACTTTAGTCACTTGCTAATTAATAGATTTAGATTTTACAACAAAACTAAGTACATTTTACCTTTTGACAATAATACACGATTACAAATATTTAGATTGTAAGAAAATAGAAGTTACAATTTTATTAAAAGTACTGGTACCAGTAAAACTAAAGGAGATGGTAAAACAGAATCAGGATGAACAGTTGTTGTTGTTCTTGTTGTAGGGTTTAACGCCATTTCTCAGCACAAGATAAGCTATACATGGCGACCAGTATTAATGGTGGAGGAAGAACCTGGGAAAACCCCGGAAAGAACCACCGACCCATGAGACGCTACTGGCAAGCTTTCTCACATACCCACATAGGCTGAATCCAAGACTTGAACCCACGTAGACAGAGGTGAGATGGCAGTGATCCGTAACGGAGAGCGCTTTAGACCACTCTGCCACTCAGGGCCCCAAGGATGAACAGATTAGTAGTGTAGTAAAGAATCAATATATCAGAATGACATCAAGTATTTTTTCATCAATTTCATCATTATTTAACACATTAACCCCTGGAGCTTTTTGTCATTTTTGCCTGAAAATCAAGTAAGAAACACATTTTGAAAGCTATTTCTGAATAGATTCGTAAACAACAAATCCTCGGTCATCTTTCAATAACATACTGCCTAGTTGCGTTAGAAACATTGTTTTTCATTGGCTATTTGACTCGCGCATGAGCCGAAGGGTAAAAGTTGGAGTTATTGTTTTCTTTCTTTTTTTTTGCTGCTAAATGGAGCCATTATTTTTGTATTGAGACCACTCTTTATTCTAAATGCCCATCTTATCATACTTTTTGCAAAAGCTCATTTGTCTGTTTGCAGTTCATACTGGTTTGCCTTAGATCTGAGACCAAACAGTCTAAAATCCGGACACAAAATCAGATTCCGACCACGGGCCAATTTTGGGTAGAAAAAAGTCGGGTCCAAAACATTAGTTTTTTATCTGTATTTTGTAGTGCAACTAGATATTCCAGATTATTTGGTATCATTGTAGAGCTACATCTGTCTACCTTTCTATAATACCACCCATTTCAGTGTATCATGCATGACCGTGATGCTACAGAGCTCGGCAGTAGGCTACTACTTCCTGCCCCGTTAAGTCGTCGATAGGGGTTATTGTGTTAATGACACTGCTTCAAAATGTTGTGTCCAAGATAATAGTAATCCAATTTGTAATACAAATACCAAATGATGGCTTGGAACTAAGTGCCAAAAGGTCTGAAGAAAATATTACGAAGATCAAAATATACATCGGAAGAACCGAACACAAACAGGACAAATTTTATCCATCTTGCTTTGAGTTTAAACAGATCAGTCAATCTCTTATGTTTAATGTCATTTAGTTTATGCACATAGAGAGCATGTACTTCATTTGGTAATACAGCTGCCTGATATGAAAGTTTGTCTCGTTATTCTTTTGTTGCCATAGTGGTTCTGCTAACTAGAGATCTACACACACTTAATTATGTTGTATGGGGATTCTCTGATGTTCCCTATGACCATTAATCTGTTAATTGTTTCTGAATTTAATATGATCCTCCTCCTCTGTGTACAAATATTATTCTGTGCTGTGAACTCCTTTCACTGCCTGCTGTCTGAAATGCATATGCATAACTAGCTTGAACAAGTTACTGTTCTTTATGGTTGTGCAATTTACAACATCTCATAGGTATGGCCCCATTGGTTTTCTCTCCTGGATATCTGTTTAAAAAAGAAACGTTTTCCAGAGGTCTCACTAGGATTTTAAATAGGAGTCCAGGACTCATATTTTGGTGAAAATAAGAGTCCCACCAGCCAAACTGCAGTCCCCTCCCAGAAAACTAAACAAATAATAAGAACTATTGGTTGCCATTGAGTTTAATTTCTACATTCTTTAAGACTTTATAACACTGACATAGCTCTTGTTTGTCCATCAGAGTCTGAATTTTGTCAATCCAAGGAAGGTCTTATTCAAAACACTAAGCTAGGCATCACACACTTTCTTATGCTTGGCTACTGTCCCATCAAAACTAGCAGTTCTAACAACTTCAGCACTCTCCTGAATCTCGTTACAATCTTTGTCAGTTTGCCGCTGAACCCCAAAATACTCTACTAATTCTAAGTATCATCATGTCATGATTCCGAGGTCACATGCCCCGCTTACTCCGCTACACTTGAAAATGAACACAATAATGAAAGCTAACGTTGTTTATTTGATGTACTGTTATAAATTACCACATGACTTGTACATATCTGGGTCTTTTTGCCTCTGAATTCAAGCACTGTAAAAATCAATAGACTTGAGACTTTCCCACCTAGCTGCCAGTCAAAGCCTTTGATCTTGCTGTCCAGCAATTGCAGCATGTTCTTTTGATGTACTCTTATAATGGTGACATGTACATGGGGGGGGGGTGCTTTCGGCTACTAAATTAGGTCACTGTAAATATCAGCAAAGCTAACTGATCAACACATTTTCCCAATAAGCAGGTGGCTAAAGCAGGACTGACAAGTTTTTGAATTTTGCCGCCCACTTATTACATACATATGGAGGACTCTCGCCTAAGTGATTTTCTGTGTCCCAAGTATTAAAAAAAATGGCATCCAAATACGTGTGATTAAGTATTTCTGAGACCTCTGAGTTTTCACTAACATGAACTCTGCCAAAGATTCACTTCCTTAAATCAGTGCTTTGCTGCCTCTTATGCCATATTTTTTCTCTTCTATAATGCTGTATTAGGGTTTTAAGTCCAACATTCCATAGTCTGCTTGTTCAGACATGGGTATCTTGTATAAATATAACAGGCATATTGTCCATCCAACATGTACATTGGACTTGCACTCAACATCAATTTTGAGCTCAAAATCACATCCTGGTATTTCCAGTGACATCTTCCCAATGTCCAACAGACTGATATACATGAAATTCATTGTCATCATAGCTATCACCAGCCAGCATTTGCCGACTGAAAACGTCGCCTGAAGACAAACCCTGTTGTAATTCAGCCATTTTGGTTTTCTGTGTGGCCCATAAACGAAACATGCATTTGTAAAATTTCAATGATGAAAATAAGGTTAAAACTACCATAAATGCTTGTTCCAGGGCCCAATGAACCAATCAAATTTAGTTACACAGCCATTCATGTCAAACTGAAGTATCCAGCTATCTGGAAGTTGCATCAAGTGCTGCAAGACCACTACTGGCAGCGCAAATTACGTCGCGAAATGCACTTTTAAAGTTAAAAGTTTAATAAAAATTGCATACTGCACAAAGCATATATTTTATATCCGCAATGTTGACGTAATTTGCAGAATGCGTATCACTTCTTTAAAAGTAAACAAAATTGTACAAATTACGTGCAGTGGCATCATTTTCTGACCCAATGTTTTATTCACATTAGACCACATGGAGAGGGCTAGATGCAATTTTAAATATATATTCGCTTTCTTTCTGACAGCGCCACCAATGATTTCTCATTTTGTTAACAAACCCACAACAGAAGTGATTTTCCTAACCAACCTTCTACTGTCAGAAGCAAAATAGTTTGAAACACATCTCCTACAGAAGTTTTTTTGAAGTGCCATCCCCGGGGGATATACGTTTTACTGGAACAGCCCTGAGATTATTTATGAATAAGTAGTGTGTAATAGATGACCCTGCAAAATAAATCCCATTTATACACAGTGCGAAAGGTAATCTTACTTTCTTTGTAGGACTGAAACGATTTCCTCTTCCTCAGATAACCATTGTTCCAGATTTTGTACTGACTTTTTTAACTGTGCATTGTCCCTCTTATATGTGTCATTAGTGCTATAAATAAAACCAAATAATACATATCAACAGTACATTCTAGTAACTGCAATATACTGAATACTTTCAGAAAATATATGATATGTACATGAAACCATTATATAGAAACACAGATAGCATGTAAATTAACGAATATGTCATTTAAAAAACACCATTGTGTAATAAATTTTGTTAGAGTTCAGCATACCGTGATTAAGAAAATTATTATGTATTTAATATGTCAAAGATCCATAACATGATTGGTACTTAACAGCTGGGTGCTATTGACCTCTTACTACCGCATTATAATGGGGGGGGGGGAATATGTTTATGTAACTAGTTCTGGGAGTGCTCTCGGACCCCCAGCAAGCTTATTGCCCTGTACAACAGATGCTGCCTTCCTTTTAGAAGATGCACTATTTTGACTAGGAAGAGTGTTGCTCTTCCCTTTATCTTTTGGGGGGAATGCACACTATATTCTAAGATGTAATACTTCTGCACAGGAGGTAACAGTATTTCTGCCTTGGTAGATGCCTCTCAGTCAATTCAAGGCTTGCACAATCACGACCACAAACAACAAACAGGACATCCATCTACTCCTGTACATTATGTGCATGATACACATGTTGTCTGAGTGTCTCATGGGCCTTTGTTATACCCACACTTACCATCATTTTGAGACACCTGTATATAAAAGTTCTAAAACAAGAAAGCTTAGCAAGATAACAAATTGATGAAATACCAAAAATAGTCCCATTGTTGCTCTTTACTACTTTGTACTGAAAAACAGAAATGTACTTGTTTATTTGTTTTATTATGTTAATGAATAATAAATACAAGAACATCATTTATTGATTACAGAAATGCTATGAAACATTAAAGAAACATTTTTGGGTCAAATAGAATCTCTACTAAAAACAACAATTTGGGCATTTTGTGTTGAGAATACACTTCACAATTAATAACAATAATCACAATAATATCAGAATCCCCATCAAATTGTATAACAATTTTGTGTAAACTGATATTTAGCAAAACCACCAGTTATATATATATTTTTTCTCTTTATAGCGTTTTTCCATATGTTAAATGAACAGCGTCTAAGAAAGAATAAGGACACACTATGGCTGATTATGTAGGTCAGACTGGGTCAGTGCAAGTGTTCTGAGAAATCTCTATCTAGAACAGGAATTTGGAGCATTTGGCATGGATGAGGTATTTCCATTGCAGAAAGGTAAAGCTTAACAACAGTGACAGATAGGGTAATAGTAATATTAAAATTCTACTTACATGAAAAGTTTATTATAAGCACTCTGTAGTTGTTTTTTCTCTGTTTTCACACTTTCTAGATCCGACATTAAACTATCTATCCTTGAAAAATAAGAGCAACAGTCATTAAATGCAAAGGTCATGTCAAATGGTATCTACTTTATTTCCCAACTGTCTAAAGATCAGGTATGAAATGATGTATTGTTTGACTTAAGCAACTTTACAATAATCATGTTTTTGCATTCTACTAAATTCAATTAAAAAAATACAAGATATTTTCTTTTCCTACACTAATATCAGATATATTTCATCGTCTGGCCGGGTGGTCTAAAGCGTTCACCATTCCAGATCAATGCCACCTCACCTCTGTCTGTGTGGGTTCGAGTCCAAGGCTTGGATAGCGTGGATACATGGGAAATCCTGCCAGTAGTTTCTCGTGGGTCGGTGGTTCTTCCCTGGGTTTTCCAGGGTTCTTCCTCCACCAGTTATACTGGCCGCCATGTATAGCCTATCTTGTGCTGAAAAATGGCGTTAAAGCCTAGAACAAGAAATCATCGTGTGGTACCAAAAATAATATTTTAATTGAGTGGTGAAGCCATGAGTTAAAATGTGTAGCTTTGGTACCACAAGATGAAATATATAATAATAATAATAATAATAATGAGGACTTTGTATAGCGCATAATCTTTAGAAGCTCTAAGTGCTTTACAACATTAGGCAACACCTATAAGATAAAAAACATAATGATATGATTACAAAAACAAACACCATGAAATTAGAAAACATTAAAAAAACATGCTGAGAATATTTAAGGTAGGAAATATATCTGGTATGACATGCTGAAAGATGAAATATATCTGGTTTTGACATAGGAAAAGAAAATTTTCTTTTTATTATACCAGTAATGTTCACTGTCCTGCTCTTCTAGTTATAAATATATAAAAACATCTCAAAAAGACTGTGACTTAAAAGTTGTATTTGGAAGTTCTAAACATACCAACCTGTCTTCTAACAGTAGTCCCTGTACTGTGTTTCTTCAATCCTTTTAAGTCTATGATTGAGTTAGACTTATCTTAAATTCTCCCATGTCCATATTTAACTCCTCCACAGCTACTTCATGTATTTTGTCACCATGTTCATTATAAATGAAATGTTTTTTGTTTCTTTTTTCCATAAATTACATCACTGTCTTTGCTGAATGAATGCAAACAGATCCTGTGAAGTGTTCTACAGTGACATGCTGTGCACCAGTGGCTCCCAACCCACAGGTCATGACCCAAATCAAGGTCACAAGGACTTTCTGGAGGGTAGCAAAATTTAACAATATGTGGAGATGGGGTTGTAAGGCTCAGAAAAATTAAATTTTAGGGTCACGACCAAAAACATTTTGGATCCAATGACACAGTGAGCTGGTGAGTTTGCAAGGCAAGTTGGGAAATCTTATGGTGAATTAGAGAGGTGGCAAACAAAACACCTTGGCAAATTAATTAAATGTCGAACTCCATATTTATTTACTGCATTGTATGGACTCACTCAGTCGATATCTGTTGTACTGCATCTTGTAGTGGCAATGAATCATGTTCCTCCCCAAAGAGAGTTGTGGCCATTTCCTCTACTGTCATTTGAAGCGCTTCTGTTTCATTTACAAGTACATCATATTTCCTTGATAAATGAGAAAAAATAAAAAACCAGTTCATTTTGGGCTTTGGCTCTAATTCCTATTCAGCATGTGGCCTACTTGAGAAAGCTGTAGATGCTTGTATAACCCAAATAAAATAATTTGTATTTTATTTCTTTGGTGGTATTTTTGTTGAAAGATTTGAACTGTGGTGCACATTTTAGCAAGTAATATAATCCACATATCAGCCTGAGAAAGGGCCCTTTCATCCAAAACTGGACATAAGTGTCCCATACAACCTACTGTGAACACTCACATTGTTTTGCAATAAATGTTTCCACATTAGGTGGAAGGGGTGTGGGAGAAATCAGAATTTCAAAAGCAATTTGATGAGCAGTTTGATGGGTATGTTCATATTCAGGGAATCTGGATTTTGATGTCAATTGTCTGTGATGTGATTTTTATTTTTAACGTAGCTTTAACAATTTTTCAGTCATATTGCTACGATGTCTGCAATGTGGCAGTTTATAGCGATGTCTAGCACTGGGGCATCATGTCGCAGACATATAGCACGATGTCCCACCCAGCCACATTATCCTGACACCAGGCCGACCAGTCCTAACACTAACCTCTTAATGCTGAAGGCCAAGCGAGGCAGTTGTTAGTACCATTTTGTAAGTCTTTGGTATGACTCGGCCGGGGATCGAACCCATGACCTAACCACTAAGCCATCGGAGTGGTGTGTCAATTGTCTTAATAAAACATTATTAGCTGGACACTGTATGTTACCTTTTATCGGCTAGACATTATGATACCTTTTGCAATCAATATATATGAATGCATTCCTATTCCTCCACAAGATTACAATAAAACCAAAATGGCAACAAATAGCTTGACAGAAACTATAAATATTCAAAATTCATATAGCATGTTAGACTATGGGTGAAATGGTTCACTAATATACTGATACACTGATAATTTTGCAACACTGACATGCACATCAATACATGAGGCAGAGAAATGTGTGTATGTGTGTGTTTTGGATTTTTAACATAACTTTTTTTTAAAATCTGACATATAGCTATGATCTCTAGGCAAAGAATTTATATAAAATGATGCTCACTTTTATTACAAGTTACTTTTCTTATTCCAAAGTCATAAATAATAAACAGTCATTTACCTTTTTATTCTTTAAATTGAGAACTCATCCGAGACATATTTATCAGTAAAAAAACCAACCTATTGACAACATCTGCTTTGCCTTCTACAAATTAACACCAGGTGATGTGGTTTGGAATGCAATACCCCTTGCCAATTCCATGTTAATTACCTTATCCCAACTGCATATTCAGGATAAAGGAGACATTCCAAATGAAGTATTTTACTCCTCATCTGACCACTTTTAAATGATGCTGTTGTTGTTGTAGGGTTTAACGCCATTTTCAGCACACAATAGGCTATAAATGGCAGCCAGCATTAATGGTGGAGGAAGAACTTGGGGAAAACCCCAGAAAGAACCACCGACCCACAACAAGCTACTGAAGTTACCCTGTTGAACTTGATGGCTCGATTTCAAGTGTGTCACACAGTGAAATATGTTGCACTGAATTCTGGTTGATGGTTGTTTGTTTCAATAACAGGTAAACAATAACCAATCAGAACTTAATGTAGACTTATTTCCCTGCATGATACACAGGAAGATTATCAAAGAATCAGCGAGGGGGCAAATTTCAAACAGCACGAATTTGTCACCTTGTGTAATTTATTTTTTTTATAGGTGAGGAGTGAGTGTTGTCAAACGTTTTTCTTCTTCCTAAATATAGGCAAGTGCCTGTGGTCAGAACATTTTTTCTTCATATACACAATGTGATAGATTTTGCTGGTATTCATTTCTACTCCCATGTCTGGACATTCTTGATGAGATTTTCCTTGCACAATGAAACTGCACTATTTCTTCTATTTTGAAGATATCACCATGATCTCTTCCAAGTTTAAGTCAAGAAATGAAATTGGAAATAAGATGTTTTTAAAGCATTCATACAGTAAAAAAAACAAGAGGTAATGGCCAAAACGAGTCGTGCATTTGATCAAATGGGACAGTCTGAAATGACCTGAAAGGTCAAATTAAAATCACTGAAAACAAACAGGCAGGCTGTCTTGAGAGTATTTTTGTTATCTTGTCATGGATGAAAATAGCATATAAATACATGTATTGTATTTACCGCAAATGTTGGGAACAATTTTTTTTTTTGTGTCCCAGAACTTAGGGTGATTCTTTTTAAACCTACATTATGTGTCCCAAGACTTAGGAAATGAAATAAATTGTGTTCAATTTGCGCCCCCCCCCCCCGCTGCAACTGGCCACAATGCATGTTACAATAAAATAGATAAATAAAATGCTTATTTGAAAAAAAAATGAAAGAAACTAACATTGTACTGTTATCATTTATTCACTTTTTCTGTCGACATTAGCATTTTATTAACGGAAAAATATATCCATGAACTCCGTATAAGTAGTGCATGAATCCATAGTGTTATTGCTTTTCGTCAGACAACGCATTGGTTGTTGACGTGAATCATGTTTGGTTGTCCTCAAAGGTTTGAATGTCATGAGAATGAAAACTGGATCCTGCAAAATCATACATGAGAGAGAGAGAGAGAATTATCAACCCATTGCTCAAAAGCACCTGCCATTCATGTGTGACACGGTGTAAGGTACAAAATAACCAAGAGTGTATTATATCCAGGGTAACAATATGACAGTATCTCACAAACTAAAATCATTATTAGAAATACATTCACTGTGAGTACAAATGACAATCTTTTTAATTCCAAGGGTTACAAAATGCATTAGTAAAGCAAGTTAATGCTGTGTATACTATTTACACTGAAGAACTCGAAACCTGTTTGTGTCAATTATAAATGCAGATGGCATATAAATGAAAGCCCAGATGTTGAATAAACACACCTTGTAACAGCCATAAACTCACTGTTTGAACTTACCAGTAGGATATCAAATACAAAGGTTAATTTATTAAAAAGCAAGCCAACCCCCGAAGCAGACTTTGGATTCCTTTTAGCGTGGAGATTTATTTTTAACTATACATATGTTTACAAAGTTGGCTGACATGGGGAAGCCAACTTTGATCTCTTTATACCAGTTTTCACTGGGATTTTGAAAATAAATAGAAACAATGGAATACTTTGAAATGACAACTTCTCACATATTTACTCAAAAAGCAATTCCTCGCATTGTTATCACATACATAGCATACATAAAGGGGAATAAAAATAAAACAAAATAAACCACATTATAGATCTCTGCTCTTATGGATAAGTTTTGTAGTGTGATACTTGTGTAGTGAAGAGGCCTTGCCTCGTGCATGGAAAGAAAATGCGTTGCCTAACGATTCACCTAAGAGGCCAGTAGGGCAACCAAAAAAGCGTGCTAAAGAGGAGTGTGATGTAAAAGAAAATGAACCAGGTATAAAAAGACATGAAATTTGAGACCCCAGTCAGGAGAGAGATGATGTCTACGAAAATGGTGATGTCAGGCAAGGTCATTACAAGTGTTTATCATTAAAGAAAAAAGAGAGGAAGTTGTAAATTTTAAAAAAAATCATGGAATTCGAGTAACAGCAAGACGTTTCAAAATCCCCAAATCAACCATTGCAAATTGGTTAAAAATTGATTTTTCTCAGCAGTTGAATGAATGGGGACATTTAGCAAGGAGTGGGAGACCAGTATCATATGACAAGGAGTTACATGGAAAAATTGCAAATTGGGTTCTCGTCTAATGCGATCTGCAGATCCCTGTTAGTGCAGACACTATATGCGCTTATGCCAAGGAATTTGCGCCAAGTGAATATCCAGAAATTGAGTTTCATGCCAGTAGGAACTGGGCAACAGGTTTTTAAAAAATATATTAGAGGCATTCACGTTTACTCAACAGTACTTGGATTATGTCAGATATCACTGCTGTGTAAATAAAAGATGTTCAAATCGCTTTGGGACAAGCCAGATCTGATGAACAATATGCTTGGCCATGACTGTGGGACAAAAGACAGTGGTTTTGCAGGCGCAGCTCCATGCATGGCCTACTCAAAAATAATATTGGGAGTTTATTATTAGGTTCAAACATTCTTTAGGAATATCTATCACTGAGTTCAAGGGGTTCAAATGTCTTCCATTCAAGGACGTCAGCTATATAATATTACCAGAAGGACTTTGTTCTATTCTACCGAATGGCAGCTGCATCACAAATGGAGATACAAAATTCACTAGCTAAAGTCATCTTAGACCAAATCATGGATGTTTTTTTTTTAAAAATGTTTTTCGCTGGAAGATCTTTGTGTTCATGCACCATTATTATTAATGCTGAGGAAGAAATAGCTTTCGACCTCACAGTAAAAAATTTGCAAGGAAACAGAATCCCTTGATATTTATAAATTGCAAAATGATTAGACTTTTGTAACATACCTTTCCATTTCCTTGAAATTATTGTATATATCCTGTGCTTGCTGGTACTGAGTGGTGACTGCCTTGTCAGGTTTGACTGTACTTGGTTTTTCAAAGGTACCCACTTCTGTATGAGAAGTGCCATATTTGTGAAGATCACTCAGAAGAGTTTTCAAAAACTTGTTTTCATATTCCAACTGTTCCATTTTTCTACCAAAAAAAAAAGAAGTTAAAATAAGGAAGATATGTATCATCTGTGTTCATGCACAATTATTATCAATGCTGAAGAAGAAACTGCTTTCTACCTCACTGCCAAAAATTTATCAGGAAAAGAGTACCTTGATATTTATAAAGTATGAAACGAATCAACAATTGTAACGTACCTTTCCATTTCCTTGAAATTACTGTACATATCCTGGGCTTGCTGGTACTGAGTGGTGACCACCTTGTCAGGTTTGAGTGTACTTGGTTTTTCAAAGGTACCCCCTTTTGTACGAAAAGTGCTATATTTGTGAAGATCACTCAGAAGAGCTTTCAAAAATTTGTTTTCACATTCCAACTGTTCCGTGTTTCTACAAAAAAAGTTAAAAATGACATTTTAATAAGTTAACTATGTTGCTATTGCTAAGAAAGAGACAATGATCAAATAATGATCAGAATCTGATCACCTTTCAAAAACTAAAAAAATGAAATGTGTCTGGCTTATATATATATATATATATATTGTCTGTCCAAAATTTACAAATGTCAATAACAAATATCGAGAGTATTTTATTGAAAAACTGTGTACAGATTGTAAAAGACGTAAACTAACTTTAATTATGCATGTATGATTAGGATTTTTAGCATAGCTTTAACAATTTTTCAGTCATATTGCTATGATGTCTGCAGTGTGGCAGTATACAGACTTTAATTATGCAGTGTGTATGTGTTGGTATTGCATAGCTAATCTATTTTGGTGCCAAACATTTGCCGTCCATTCGATGCGAATACACCCTCCAACTGAGCAGAGAAAAGTCAGTATGGCCATTAGCTCACCACTCTGCAGAGTTGCCCCCAAGAATGTATCATACGAAGGGATTTGCCCCTTGTCCCAAAAATGGGGGGGGGGAGAGTAGAACAAAATTGAGGGGGAGGAGGAATCGACCGAATTTCATTATTTACATAACACCTCAATATCAATCTCTTTTTTCCTTATCCACTCTGTAAGACCCCTATTAAAATCAATATCTTTAAAACATGTTGCCTCTAGTTGCATAAGTATTTGTTCATTGTTTCTCAGCTTAATCTGTTTCATATCTGTGTATGAATACTGCTCTGTACTGAGAATCTGTGTATGAATATTGTTCTGTACTGAGAATCTGTGTATGAATATTGCTCTGTACTGAGAACCTGTGTATGAATATTGTTCTGTACTGAGAATCTGTGTATGAATATTGCTCTGTACTGAGAACCTGTGTATGAATATTGCTCTGTACTGAGAATCTGTGTATGAATATTGCTCTGTACTGAGAATCTGTGTATGAATATTGTTCTGTACTGAGAATCTGTGTATGAATATTGCTCCGTACTGAGAACCTGTGTATGAATATTGCTCTGTACTGAGAATCTGTGTATGAATATTGTTCTGTACTGAGAACCTGTGTATGAATATTGCTCTGTACTGAGAATCTGTGTATGAATATTGCTCTGTACTGAGAACACCCTTTCACAGTTCACAAAGATAAGCTCTGCCAAAATCTTTTTTGAATTAGCACTATACTGACTACATTGTCAGATTTACTATTCCGTAATGCTTTATTAGGAATTTAACTCTTTACCTCATACAACCGTCTTTGGATGCCTCTACAAAAGTCGCATCGAAGTGCCTTTTGACGCTTCTACAAAAGTACCATGGAAGCGCCTTTTGACGTCAGCTGTAAACATCCGCCATTTTAAGCCGGTTTTCCTAGTGCCACCTTCGGGGAAAAGCCCTTATTAGATACTACATTCATTTCTGCGAATGACAATTACGTCAGATCACGTGGTCACTGTTTATGTACTGGTCGATATCTGCCATTTAAAGTAACTGGGTCGTAATCTCCACTCTCCAAAATGGTGGTGCGGATTTCATTCAGTACTTACGAAGTTTTCATGATTAGAATCACAACTATGAAAGATTCAATAACCTAGGTAAAGGCTTTGATATTGACACAGGCTGCAATTAGTTTTTTATAAATTATTAAATTTAGATGACTTAGTGATGTAGACACAGACGAAAAACTTTTAAATTTTGAGTATGAGAAATGGCAGCTACGGTTGGTCACACGGCCTCACTGACATGACGGTGACTGAGTTCTCTCCAGATTTTAAAGCACATAACAAATTCTTCCGTGATAAATAATTACACAGCTATAACAATCAGACTTTACTCTTAAATTGTTCCACATATAATAGATGTGTACCAAAAATGTAAAATGGTTAAAATTGCTGTTAAACGTAACATACACTACATTGCTTAACAGTTCACAGGCAGGCTACGCGTATGCGGTAGACTAGGTAACGTGTGTTCTATTTATAGCGAGCTGCACTTTGTTACTATGCTCTATGAGGTAAAGGGTTAAGTCCATTAATGCTATAGTCTACTTGCTCAAACAGAGGTATTTTTGTCAAATAAATATCTTTATTTTTTAATTTCATTTTTAGATTCTTATTTATTAGATTTATTGTAACCTTTATATCAGGATTATATAGCTTTGTAGCACATGATCTGGCTGGACTAAATTATGACTAGAAAAAAAACGAAAAGTACACTCTACTTTAAATTGTTTATATTATTTTAATTTGGTTTGTGTTCCTTTTCAACCTTTGGTTTTGAAATACCGCTGAAATGAGGGGTGACTGTCATGCAGTTTGTTTTTGGTCACTTGGATTTGAATTTAACACCATTGTTTAGTTCAAAATCACTTACTGGAATATCATTTAATACTTTCCTTGCTCATATATATACTGTGATGCTCATATATATACTGTGATATACTTCCTGACTTTAAAAATAAATTGCCTTCATTACTCTGATCAGCCAGCTGTTTTATAAAAAACAGGAAATCTATAGATGAACAATGCTGGGAATCAGCCATTTTGGGTCTTCTCGATAGCCTGTATTATAAACACACATTTGTAAATTTCCTTTATGCAAGGTTCAAACTTCAACACAATGCATGTTACAGGGCCCAATGTGTCATTCAAATTTAGAAAAACAACCATTCATGTTAAGCCAAAAATAACAGACATGTCAACAGTTACAACAAAATACACATCGCAACAAGCACTTCAATATTTTTACCATTTTGGAATTGCATGCCCTGGGAGCATCTATGACTGTATGTCGCATAGTCATGCACAGAAGGTCATTTGTTTCACAGACGACGATTACGCAAGAGCAGAGTGGGAGGAGGGCATTTGGCAATAGTGACAGGTAAGTATTGCCTAATTAGATTAGTATTACCCCACCACAAAAAGCTACATTTTAATAACAGCAAGTTCTTCTCCTGTCACTATTTCATAACTGAATTTAGTGGGCAGGGTGATGCTCTCATCAAACTGATCAAAGACAGAGAAAATGAAATGTACTCACCACAGAGGGAGAGATCCACATATAGAAAGTTGATATATGGGTTTTCTGAGATTATGACACGTTAACCCCTTGTTCTGTCGATGCACCCTTGCAATGCTAGAAATAATGCTTTCATTTCTAGGTTGTTGATGAGGGACAATTCAGCCCAAGTCAAAGAGAATTACACCATCTGGGTCTCAATGAGCACCCCAACAGGAAATCTGATGCATCAGCAAACAGGTAAGAGTGGGGATCAGGTATTTGCATGGGGACCTCTACCAGGAATCTGTCCTGATTCATCCACAAGTGCAAATGGTGGTGTAATTCTGGCACTGGTGGGATTCCGGTTGACAGAATCTCTGTGTAGTTTCCACCATGTGAGAAGCAAGAACTGAAGAGCGTGCACATGGAGACATCCTAAAGGAACCAAGTTGGCAGTGGCCTTCTGGATTTTGAACATTGCCTCCATCTTGATGTTGTTGTTGTTGTTGTAGGGTTTAACGCCATTTTTCAGCACACGATAGGTTATGCATGGTGGCCAGTATTAATGTTGGAGGAAGAACCACCTACCCACGAGAAGCTACTGGCAAGCTTTCTCACATACCCCATTGGCTGAATCCGAGACTCAAACCCACGTAGACAGAGGTGAGATGACAGTGATCCGTAACGGAAAGCGGTTTAGACCACTCGGGGCCCCGGCCTCCATCTTGAAGGATTCCTTAAAAGAAATTGGGTGAGTGGAGAAAGATCGATTATGATTCAAACTTTTGCACTTTTCTTGATGACCAGGAAGATTCAAGAGAAGAAGGATGGAGACTAATCAATCAGAACCCTCTCAACAGCCCTTCTGCAAAAGGGTGTGCAATTTCTTCCCTTAATTTCACCAGACTAGACTGGGGAAAGAAAATGGGGGTCCTTAGTAGTGGGGATTGTTCTCAAAACTGTTAAAAGCCCTCATTCATGATGGAGAAGACCCAGCCATCATCTGTGATGCTTGACCAAGGCGCTGAGAAAAGGCCTAAGTGAGCACCTATTGGGAGGGAAAGCACTGGAGGAGAGGGGTTAAATTGCTATAATTACTAGGACTGTTTCCCTCCACCCTATTTCCTTTATTGGGAATGGAAGGAGGGTTAGTGAAGTTCCTCTTTTGGGGTGTGCAGTGACCTGGTTGCCATGGACCTGACAAGCAAGAAGGTGGTCTCACTTGAGTTTGTGGATTGGACAGAGGCTGAACCTACTTAAAATATTTTAAGTCTGCCTGATATTTCCTGGCAAACTGTGATGGGCCAGGGGTGGTTGTGAAGGACCGATGTTGATGATCCAGCAAGTCTTGAGAAGGAAAAGTAGGTATGAGGTCCCTGACGAGGGTCTTGGTTTCTAGTGGAGCATCCCTTAGAAGGCCTTTACTGTGGTTAAGCAAGACCTTTGACGAGTCAAATGCAGCATCATGGAGAATGTGTAGAAATACTGCTGATATTGCTATGGCAACAGAAAGCACACACCCCATTGTCATGGCCACAGGTTCCAGCATGAATTACAATGTAACTTATTCAATGAGGCCTTTCTCAGTATAATAAAGGAAGTAACTGAGAATAGATCAGCAAGAAAGGTTACCATTACAAGTAACTGGTGTTCTGCTCTATGGCACTGATTGCTTTGATGGGAAGGCATGCCCAGGGTCCCTTTGAAATATCCACTTTGGCTGCATCAGTGTCCAACTGCAGAGGTTTGGTAGTCCACTTCAGGGAATGTACACAGTAGCTGGCAGAAGAGATAAGGGGTCTCAACTTTAAAGGAAGTACTGACCACCCTCTATGATGCTGAGTGATATTTTGGCCTAGCAAAAACCTCAGAAATAAAAGGTTTGTTTGTGATGATACTCTGGAGATCTTTTCCCAATTGGAAGAATCTTTTGGGAATGTGCGCCAGATAGTTTGAGGCACAAATATGGGGTAACTGGTGGTAAACAAAGTTTAGCACCTTATCAAAGGAATAGACCTCTTCTTTCTCCTCCAACTGAGAGGAATGGGTGGGCCTGTGAGAAGGTGTCATTGCTGCTGCTTCTGTCTTGAACTCATTTGAGTCAACACAAATAGAGAGGCCATCATTGTCATCATAGTCTAATACACTCGAGTCAGAAAATGACTGGGCATCAATATGTCCTTTGGTGGAGAGGATACTGGAAAACTATGCACCACGGTCCATACTTCAGCATGAGTTACAGAGCAGAGATAAGAATGCCTTGAATGATGTTACACCTCTAACCTTCTGAATGGTGTGGAGGTGATGGTGGGACAAAAGCCACTGCTTTATCTAGACTGTGAGGGCAAGGTCCATTAGTTCAATGGGGGCATAATGAACAAAATTTCCTGAGGTGGAAGGCCCCACGTCCTGTAACGGTTCGCTGGTGTAATTAGGAAGGAGGGGGGCACCCATTACTAACCCGAGTCCATTGGGTAGACTCCAAATCCTTTACCAGATGGGACTGGAGAGGAGGGAACTCAGTCAATACCCTGTCACCATATGGTAAGGCCGATGAGTGATAGTTGGAGAAGATCTCATCTTCAACTGATTTATCACTCTGTGCATAATGGGTGCAGTGCCCCACCTCCCTAACAGGAGAAAACAACACACTTCCAGAAGCAGGAGATGAGTTGGAGTGCCCTACTTCCCTAATGAGAGGGCACAATTCATTGTTGCAGTGGTCTGTGTCTCCAGCAGGTGGGAGCAACCTACTAACTGAGGCAGACATGCTTTTTGGAATATGAGAAGTGTTCATCTCCCCTTCCTATATGGGGAGGTCGAACGAATCCCTGAATGTTTAGTCCCTCCTTCTGGAGTGGATTCACAGGCCACCAAAGATGTTGGTCCCAACACTTGAGACCTGTCAGAGAAAATCTAGAAAATCCAAAGATGAAAGGGAGGAAAGGTTCCTCCACCCCCAATAAGTACGACTTGAATCAACTAGATTCCAGGTGCTTGAAGGCCATAATTCTCAATATATGCAACGATTTTTCCATGTACATTTTGAGCACTTTATGCTGTCTGCACGAGTGTCCCAAGGGCCCACAGACTATAAAGAAATAATGAACATCATGTTAAAGTGAAACTCACCTGATGGTATCCAGCGTCATACCAAATACACCCGTATATGCAATAAAAACATAGTGTTGTTGTTGCAAAATTCACCTGGTTGTATGCAGTGTCATACCTCATACACCACTGTGTATGCACTAACAAATGTACTGACATAGTAAACGTTAGAGAAGAAATTACGTGTAGTTTTTCTGACAGAAACAAAAGATAATTCACCTACAAACTTTGTTAATTAAAACAACAAACAAATACATATGCAATGTCAGTGTGAAAGTGTTCAAACAACAAATATGAAAATGAAGGCAGGGCCTATTGTTATTTTCCTTTAAAAACAGAGACTTAGCCATACCACAGTGTATGTATGTAATAAGCATGTGCCCACCCCAAAAGGATGAAACATGAGGTAACCTTGGAAGTTTTTAAGCAGAAAAAACAATTTTTACTAGTAAAATATGTTTCTTTGAAAATACTTACCCAACCATAACACCTCAGGAAAACAACCACTACCTTGCAAATCTAAATCCAACCCTCCCAGATACTACTACAGAAGGAAACTGCTTTTATTTGCGTAGATTGCTACAGGAATAATTTCTCTGATGATGGTTTTGGCAAACATCTATGCAGTAGGGTGTCAGTGAAAGAAAATGACAGCCAATATCTACCTTCTGCGAATGACCATGTGACATGCAGACTAGTGTGCAAAAGGTCATAGTGCCTTTTCTCCACTCTGTGGAAGGATGTATTCACTTCAAATGAATAGCAAGAGTGTTTAGCACGAAAATGGATTAGCTATGCAATAGCAACAGAATAAGTAGTTGCCGCTATTATATTTTGAAGATTTATACAGTTGTAGGAGGATGTGGTTACTTGAGTCATTGTAGAGCACATAGTTTCTCATTTTTATATATGGTGTAACGTAAAGAATCATGTGATACAACCTCTTCAAAATGTTGTTTTCTTTTTCGATCTCTGATATCTTTCGTGTTTGGGGTCTTGCCTAAAAAGAGAAGTAAATATAAAATAAAATGTCATTGGATAAAATACTCCAAGATAATGTGATAAATGTAATTTTACTTTAATATTTCAAGTTTAATTTAAATGGAATAGACTGCAATAATTATGCCCATATTGATAATGCAGTGACAGTGTTTCTTTGATCAGTACATATGTCCTGCATTTACAGATAACTTAATTTCATTTGTAATATACAATTCAGATCATTTACCTTTCTCTTCATCATATCTGTGTATTTAATGTTGCTAATAGCTTCTTCAATCCATGGTGCACAAACTTCAATCTTTAAATCGCCAGGTGGTGTGAAATAAGTCTTGATGTTTAGGTGGACTATACGTACAGTGTCTTCATGTCTTGAATATTGAAAAGACAACAGAAGAAATTATTTTTAACAAAGCTAAAGTAAATGTAGTAACGAGTGTAACCATCATTGAAATGGAATATAGCAAATAAATCATTAAAGGTTTTCGAAAGTGTTACAATGTGAAATACAATTGTGATAAACGCCACTTCAACAAACTAATTCCTTCTTATTATTTATTTTTTACTCAGGAAATTAATTTGAAAATTGCATCATTGCCATAAATAATCATTACTGCATATTATAATTACCTGTAAGTACTTTCTTCTGAGAGAACCAATATGAACTAATAAAAATGTATTTCTGATGATAAATATATACTATTTTACATACCTGGCCCTAATGGAGCCGTATTGCTGAAATGTAAAAAGGAACTAAATTTATATAATATGCATAAATATACTTAAGTTTATATTTTCTATATCTGTCTACCGGAATACCTATCTTTCTCATCTTCGGAACATCAACTTTCTGTTTATCATACTAATTGACTAATTGATACTGTTCCCACTTCTACATCTAAAGCAGATATACTTTGTTAAAAACTTATATCACTTACAACCAAAGAGAAAGTAATTGTATTCAGATTTTCTGGCTTAGTAATCAATACTTTTGACCTGGAAATCTGGGCTTTGTCTGAATCAAAATTAAATATGGCTTATGTCATCGAAAATGCTTTGAATATGAGATGTAATCGGCATAATAAAAAAACCAGGTCACATAGTTGTACCCATTCTTGATCAATTAACATGTCAATAAATAGTTAAAAACTAATAATGACTGCTTTTATAATTTTTTATGTATCTGTACAAGTTTGAATTTTCTTATTCTCCAACACAAAATTAAAGAAAACAATCAAAGAGTTCACAATTCACAGGCCGCACACCACACATATGGTCTATACTCTATAGCATGGTTGGGCAATCATTTTTGCTGAGGGGCCACTCCACAAATTTTGGTAAGTCACAGGCCACACGTTTCTACTACAATAATGAAATTACCATACAATCTAATGTTAGACAGGCCACTACTGGCATGTGAGCCTTATAATGTTAGACAGGCCACTACAGGCCTGTGAGCCTTATAATGCTAGACAGTCAACTACTGGCCTGTGAGCCTTATAATGTTAGACAGGCCACTACTGGCCTGTGAGCCTTATTATGTTAGACAGGCCACTACTGGCATGTGAGCCTTATAATGTTAGACAGGCCACTACAGGCCTGTGAGCCTTATAATGCTAGACAGTCAACTACTGGCCTGTGAGCCTTATTATGTTAGACAGGCCACTACTGGCGTGTGAGCCTTATTATGTTAGACAGGCCACTACTGGCATGTGAGCCTTATAATGTTAGACAGGCCACTACAGGCCTGTGAGCCTTATAATGCTAGACAGTCAACTACTGGCCTGTGAGCCTTATTATGTTAGACAGGCCACTACTGGCGTGTGAGCCTTATTATGTTAGACAGGCCACTACTGGCATGTGAGCATTATAATGTTAGACAGGCCACTACAGGCCTGTGAGCCTTATAATGCTAGACAGTCAACTACTGGCGTGTGAGCCTTATTATGTTAGACAGGCCACTACTGGCCTGTGAGCCTTATTATGTTAGACAGGCCACTACTGGCATGTGAGCCTTATAATGTTAGACAGGCCACTACTGGCCTGTGAGCCTTATTATGTTAGACAGGCCACTACTGGCATGTGAACCTTATAATGATAGACAGTCAACTACTGGCCTGTGAGCCTTATAATGTTAGACAGGCCACTACTGGCCTGTGAGCCTTATAATGTTAGACAGGCCACTACAGGCCTGTGAGCCTTATAATGTTAGACAGGCCACTACTGGCATGTGAGCCTTATAATGCTAGACAGGCCACTACTGGCCTGTGAGCCTTATAATGCTAGACAGGCCACTACTGGCCTGTGAGCCTTATAATGTTAGACAGGCCACTACTGGCGTGTGAGCCTTAATTTGTTCACCCATGCTCTAGTTTATTTTATTTTGCATGTCATTTGATCATACAAAAAATATAGATAGATTTCGTTTTAATTCATCTTCTATTTCCATACCCTTTTTCTACTGACCAAAGTTTAGACATTGGTTTATTGATATTTTATTTTGATACACTTGAGATATTACAAGTACATGATTTTCATTGATATAAATGATCCAACTGAAGAATATAATGCATATTAATGATTAGAATATTTACACATTACCAAAGATAAACCACATAGTTATTATAAATTCACAATACTGTCATATATTCACTAAAACAAGGTCATAATATTTGTTAAATTTTAGAATAGAGACAGATGGTTTGTAGATCATCAATGATCCAGTTTTAGTTTTGTTCTCTGCTTAAAGTAAATGTAATTTCAACATTTAACAGTATTCAGTCTTAACAAGGTATTGATTTGGCATCTCTCTTTCATTATAATTCATGTATTGGTTTTAGGTTTCCAACAACAATCCAAGCCAGTTAACTGTTTAAACCCAATACTGGCTTTGTGTAATAGGCTATGTCAGTACCCCTGTTATTTTCTATACTTATTCCACATAATTTACCATATCTTTTACTATATCAAGTGACTTGAAAACCAGATGATGTGATGCGCGATGTGATTTGGATTTTTAACATAGATTTAGTAATTTTTCAGTCATATCACTATGATGTCTGCAATGTGGCAGTTTATAGTGATGTCTAGCACCGAGACATCATGCAACAGACATGTAGCATGATGTCCCACCCAGTCATATTATCCTGACACCAGGCTGACCAGTCCTAACACTAACTTCTTAATGATGAATGCCAAGCATGGAAGCTGTTAGTACCATTATAAGTCTTTGGTATGACTTGGCTGGGGATCTAACACATGACCTCATGAATTGAAAACCACAAAAAATGATACCCTCTCTCTTCTTGTTTGTGTAAATTTGCTACAGTATTTAATTTGTTCTCTTTATGCAACATTCCTCTGTTGTTATATCTCTATTGTTACTTTTCTTGACATTTCTCATCTTTCTATAGACAGCCTCAGTTCCCTATCGGTAGCCATACTAATTTAAAGTTGTCTGTCATGTGCTCAAACAGGTATCAAATAGAACAACCAGGCCAAAGCCCTAGGCATATTTAATTACCATGTGAGTGTCACTGTATAGCTATGCTGTGCTTCTGACAATGGATGATTACATACTTAAAACAAGATTGAACTGTTTGCATAGAGGTGTCAATTGATAATTGCATAGTGAAGTACCCATGTACATGAGGAAGATCACCATTGTCAAGAAAAACACAGAGTACAGTATATTGCCCTGAAACCTCCCCTCCCCCTTTCTCTTCTCCAAAACAAAACTGGGGAAAATGCATGTCAGCATTGGTCACTGCAATGTCACAATTATTTTGGAATAGCATACTGTGGTACCAATAATATTCATTTTACTTGCATACAAGATGAAGCCAAAGTGTTGATCTGACTTTGTCTTACACATGACATAGAATTTTGGATAACCAATGGATGGAAAATGTACAAAATTAGTCACTTTGACTTGTACGGCACATCAACATCTAAGCCAGACAAAATGTGGCAAACACACTGAGAGAAAAATGCAATTATCGTAACTATCCCCTGTAGCAAGAAATAGCAATCTGCTGTAAATTACATATCCATGACAAAAGAAACTTCACTCTCTAATGTCAAGGAATTATACTGGCAAATATAATATTTACTAACTTGTTCAATTTGAATCACTGTTGTACAAAATAAGTCATAACTTTCACTTTTCCTGTATACATGTTCATTAGTTTGTTGTTACTAAATATGACTGATGAGTTCTTCAATGAATTAAAACAACATCCCTTTTTGTTTCAAATATCCAAAGCTGGTAACTATGAGAAATGAACAAATACCTGTATAACAAATGCCATGTCTTTACTCCTTGTCTGGCTTATTTCTTCTTCTAATTCAGTCACATCTGTCAAGGACTTCAAAAGAACTCTTTCAGCTTCAACATGAACCTGTATCTTCTTATCTCTTTCTTGACATAAGTAGCTCAAAACAGCATTTTGTTTTGCATGAAGAGCATCATACCATTTTTTAAACATGTTATCAACTGTTTTGTGGATGGAATCAGCATTTTTCTGAAAAGTCAAAAATGAATTTCATCAAAGATATCCATTGCCCATAATTCTTGTCCTGACGTCCAATTCATATGTAACACTCATTACAGTAACTATATTTAGGCAGACTGGCTGCCTTTCCCAAGCACAAGTCAAACACGATTGTAGCCACTGCTTTTAAAAACCTTTTGACAATGTTAAATAGATTTCATAAATAACTACATTAATTGCCCATCCTAGGACAGGAATAAAACAGATGTAAAAATATGTAAATATTGTGATGAACATTTTTAAAGAAAGACAGCCAGAAGAATAAAATACAAAAATGTATTAAAATTTTTTTGGATGCCACTGCGAGTTTCAAACTCGTGACTTTTGTTTGGTTGCAATCACACAGAAAGACAAATGTGGGTGTTCATATATCAGATATCAAAGCAAACACATATATTGTTTCACACAAAATTCATAAAGAATGCTTTTTATGATGTGTGTCTCGTTTAAGTGGTATTTCTAAACTGGTCTTCGATATCAAAATTTCTATTTTTAATGAATCATAATTATAAATGATATCTGTGGTATCATCAACAATGGATTTTTAGTTTTATTTTAAAAGTCATTTCGCCTGGATATCAGAAAGCTTCTGCAAAAGAATTTGACCTCAAGTTAAAAGTCATATCTTATCAGGATGCATGTATGATTAGGAGGTGAAATCTTTTGAGTGATTTTGAGCAAGAAACATTAAAAAACATCTCCCTAGCGCTTGATGTAAGAGTGTTACATAGTAGCCATTTTTCATGTATTAATATGCAAAGTATGGCAACCCTTTCTGTCACTCTGTTGAGCACATGAGCCAATGGACACAACGTTCATAACTTACGATCGTTGAATTAGGTACATATGGTTTGGCACTACATTTTGCAGAAAGAATAAAGTTAAAATTGAAATTTTCAGCCCCCAGTTTTATACCTGATAACATAATCCTGTTAATTTTTTAGTTGACAATGGGGGAAAAGACAAAAATGCATGAATTCAATAAGGAGGTGTTTTCGATGAAATGATTTATAAAACAACTGTAATTTAGACACTCAGATAAGACAGTCTAAAATGATTACCTGCATGGCATTTCTTGACTGTTCTACAACACTTCTCTTCTCCTGTATCATTGATACTGACAGTTTTGTCTCAGTGAAAAATGCTGCTAACTGTTCCTGTGAAAATGGAAGTTCTTGACCAAAATATAAAAAGAAGTGCATTTTGTCAGATTCAATTTTGTTTCTCTTTCATGTGAATTTACTGGTTTCATTGCCCCGTTACCTCACCACAATATCTGAAATGTTCATTTATATTGGTAATCACTGATACAGTATATTGTAATGCCCTTACAAGATGCAGGCTATAATAAATCATCATTCATGGATGCATTTAAATGCATGCCAGTAATTAAACAAACATTTACAAATTACTTTGTTAAAAAATCTTTCACATTTAAAGCTATTAAAATATGACAAAATAAAAAGGCTGAAATATTATGAATAATAAATAGTAACAATAATATAAAAAAATTAAGATACAGACAACATTTAATTTCAGAGCTATAAAAATCATTTTTGTAGATGAAGCCAGTAATATATTTCTTCTCAACAGGTATTATGAGACATAAGGATACAACTACTGCAAATGTTTTGTTTGATGATAAATACATCAAAACCATTTATTCTTTTCATCTTCAAATTATAGAACAACTAAAATTCATGAGTATAAAACTGCTAATTTTTTTTCAAATATTCTGATGCTTTTCTCCAAGTTTAATACATGTATGTGGTTTCCTTCTGGTGGACAAATTTTCATTTATAAGTCCACATGTACATTTTGTTTAGCAAATACAATAACTGTGTACTTACATTTCGTTCATTAAAGATTTTGTCTATATCTTCTATGACATGGCCTCTGTGATGCATCGAAAGGCACTTGGAACATATCACCATATCACATTGCTCACAAAATATATCAAGTAACTTGTTATGTTTCAAACACACTGAAGTGCATGTCTTATCTTTGGCTTCTATGACATTACTGAGGACATAATTCTTTGGTAGTTGATCTACCTTTCCATCTCCGAGATTGACTCTAAATCGACAAATTGGACAACAAAACCATCTCTTGTTTTCTGCCACCCCTTTTATGCATTCCAAACAAAAGGAATGGCCGCACAGAAGGCATCTTGGATCACGGTAAATCTCCTGACATATTGGGCATGAAGTTGCATCCTCTTTAGAAGCCATTAATTCCCTAAAATGAGGAGTTAAGAAAATCATTAAAATTGCAGACTAAGTTCATCTTTATACTCACTGCATGTCCTAACATCTATCAATGATTACAAAATGTTGCCTTGGCTTCAGGAAACAACATATACACACACACACACACCAATGCCTGAAAGTACCACACATAACCTTAAAATGTTGTACAATGGTCCCCTAAACCCCGTGAAGAGTTGGCTTCTTGCATACAACCCTCACAATTTAGTGAGATCCTCAAAATATTACACATTGGACCTCTAAGCCCTACAACACACTGAATGACATTTGCAGCAAAATGTACCAATTACTGAACTCAAATCCCTGATTTCTGCCTATTAAATCATCTTGAATGATCATGTGCTAATCAACTGTAATTACTTCATACACATTTTATGTGGAATTTAGAAAGAGAACCTTGTTCTTTTTATACCAATCTTGGAAAGCAAGACAAAGTTTGCTCAAAACCATATGCAATACTTGAAAATAAAAACAATATTTTGTAAGGTCATTTACACTATCAGTGTACAAGGTCTTGCTAAAGAAATGCCGCACCATGGTAATCTAACCACTGTGAAGAGTGAACCATATGAATGGACAGCACACAAGTGTGACACTGAGCTTTATACTTCTGTGTATTTTCTATGACCACATAAGTAGATTAGAATGCAAGGGACATAAATTTTCCCTCCTTAATGTGAAACATCCAGTATTGTTTGAGCTATCAAAGTCTCATCCAATCAAAATGTTTGTAATCAAAATGTTTGTGTTCTCATCCAATGAAAATGTTTGTGTCCTTATCCTTGCCATGAAAACTTCTTTAAATAAGGTATTTCATGAGATGGCCAGAATGACTCGCAGAATGTTTACAATGTTGCCACCTAGAGTGCATCAATTTCACTTCTAAACATTCCAGTTGTTGGATATTCATGTGAAGGGATGAAAACTAGCTGCAGGAATTCCAATGTATTTGTGATCAAATATTTACATTATTTAACTTGATCACATAGAAAAATTATATATAGAGATAGAATCATGTCACATAATTTTTTTTAATTCATTAGAACATTTTCACAACATACAGAAATGCTGTGGTTGCATTAGTACCCTTAAAAAAATTGTTGTTGTTGTTGTGGGGTTTAACGCCATTTTTCAGCACACGATAGGCTATACATGGCAGCTAGTATTAATGGTGGAGGAAGAACCTGGGAAAACCCCGGAAAGAACCACTGACCCACGAGAAGCTACTGGCAAGCTTTCTGACATACCCACATTGGCTGAATCCGAGACTTGAACCGCCACAGACAGAGGTGAGATGGCAATGATCCGTAACAGAGAGCGCTTTAGACCACTCGGCCACTCGGGGCCCCTTAAAAAATTTTTAATAAGCAACTAAGCTGAAAATTTGCCAGATTTCAACAGATGTAACATTTTTTCCCTGATCAGAAAAATAGCCAACAAAATGATGATAGCTATAGTAAATAGAACTTTCCAGAATAAGGAAAATGTCCATGGTTGCAGCCAATCAGTAAGTGCAAGAATTTAATGGGCTTCTTTGGACCAATCAGTAAAGAGAATACAGTGCAAGAATTTAATGGGCTTATCTGGACCAATCAGACTCACATAAAGTGATACCTCAACATGCTGACTATCCAAAATATTTAACTGCACACGCTATATATAAAGTGTAATAACTATGTGAGAAATCATCACAGCCCTTTTGGCCCACAACCTCCATCACCCAAGCCATTTACAACAAAAAAATAATAGGGTGAGAACTGGGTCAGTCACATAAGAGGCTACTTAGGGGCAGCTTCCAAGACAGAAGAAATTATCAAAAGAGGAATAAAAGCCATTGAAATAAACCAATACTCAGTGGTCACCAAATGTAACACAAAATGAGGCACCTGCATTTTCAATGGTTATTTGTTGTCTGTTTCTTTTCTATTGTGTGCGGGATGTGCGTCTTGTATATGATGCTTTGGTGTAAATCTGATCACACCCACAAAATACATGTCAGCATTACTCAGAGACTGAATTAATTTATGCTAAAATAAGACCAA
Source organism: Sinohyriopsis cumingii (assembly GCA_028554795.2). NCBI lineage: Eukaryota > Metazoa > Mollusca > Bivalvia > Unionida > Unionidae > Sinohyriopsis > Sinohyriopsis cumingii. Next base: position 419,921 of record CM068828.1, read on the forward strand.
CAAGAAAAGCAACTTAAACACGATGGATAAATCTTGAACATTTAATACAAGACACACTATGACAGTATCCCGCCCCATCGCACAATGTGTCTCAAGGATGCTTAAAAGTCACGTATATATTTGTTCACGTACAGATCAGTGCTCATACATTTAAAACCAAAATAAATTACAATATGCTTTTGGTTCCTGCCCTTTAAAAAAAATATCTGCATCCATTAGAAATATTAAAAGACTGAAGGATACAAGTCATACACACAAAAGCATAACAATAAATTTATATGAAATCTGTATAGACTACCATGCTAATCAAATGCAAAATGTTATGCTGTTCATAGAAAGGTATACAATTTGTCTTCTTTCTTCTGTAATTGAAAATGAACTTGCAAAGAGCAAGAACTGTATATTACTTATTTTGTTTTTCTATTTATTTAATCTTGATGCAATGAAACTACTGGATACAAGCTAGACATAACACAATCACATTTTTGAGGTCACTTAAAGTATTTTATATAGGCTCTAATGAACTTATTCTAGGGTTTCAAATGTATCAGCTGATAGGGTGTTAAGCTATTGGCATGAAGACATTGGTGGCACTCTACAGTTTCATATTTCGCATGATAGGGTTAGATTTTTTTAAGAACAAGAATTTCCTAGGTTTTCCTCACTAGTTATACATGCTATTTAAAAACAAGACCTTGTATATCTTAGGTATTGTTAAAAGAACTTTTGAATCCCTTTAATTTGGTCTACAATTGATGGATGTAGTTTGTAATGTAGGCAGGTACCACTAAGTCCTACTAAAGATATGCACCTATTAAAAAAAACTGCTATCTCCACATGGTCTTTTCATTTCCTGGTATTCAGAGTCAAATTGTCAAAAACAGGCAAAAACTTCTGTACATTTTATTTATTTTCTAATTTGTTCACTTTTAAAATCTGATACTGTCTAGTCTGGCAAAATGTTTTCACTATTTCAGTAACTTCATGATAGTGTGTGTACATGTAATTGTGGCTGATTTATTGAGCAATTGGGAGCTGTCATCTTGGTAAGCTGTGTGCTTAGATCATGTACAATTTCCACAATATCCAAGTAAACTTTAGATACCTTTGGGCTATTCATTTTGTGAGAGGTGTTTAATTTTAACATCAACGGACCCCAATGTCTTTACAATTTTAAACCAATAAATCTGGCTTGAATTTTAACATCAAGGGACCCCAATGTCTTTACAATTTTAAATCAATAAATCTGGCTTAGAGTACATCACTCCAATTCACAAAAAGAGGTAACAAAACACACACACACAAAAAAAATAACCAAATCTGTTGTGATGAGAGACTTGAAGTAACATCAGATAAGTGAATCTGAGCAACTGGCACAAGCACATGTCCAGTAAAATCCTTAAAACTGTCCAGGAGAAATCTGAAAATTCATCAAAGACTGTATTCATACACACTGCAGCAAAGCATTAAAATCTCCTGCATAAGCCGACATATGAACCTGTCAAACAAGAACAATTCTGCTCATTCATGCTAGACATCTGATGTTGTTGTTGTTGTTGTAGGGTTTAACGCCATTTTTCAGCACATGATGGGCTATACATGGCGGCCAGTATTAATAGTGGAGGAGGAACCCGGGAAAATCCCAGAAAGAACCACCTACCCACGTGAAGCTACTGGCATGCTTTCTCACATACCCACGTTGGCCAAATCAGAGACTCGAACTCACGCAAACAGAGGTGAGATATATGGCAGTGATCCGTAATGGAGAGCGCTTTAGACCACTCGGGGCCCCCTGCTAGACATCTGTAAAGATGTATGAATGCAATCTTAGACTGGTTATTCACTATATGACAAAAATTCAAGCTATGATAATGACCATGATGTGTTATCAGAACTATTTATCAGACCACAAGCACGAGGAGTATCTCAAAACTTACTGATGCAGAATTTACATTGAAAAAAAATAAACGATTTGTCAGTTCAGTTTTGGAAAATATGGCTACTGGCGGTCAATCATTATCTCTATCAGCTACTAATACCACAACCACCCCCTAACACTTCGGAACAATATTTGTGACCCTCCCCTAAAACCTCCAATCCCAATTCTAGTACTCTCACTGCATAATACTTCCTGCATTCTAACAATGAACTCTGGAAACAAACATCACATATGGCTAGATTTGCAAGCAACCCTACCATCAATAACTGCACATTCCACTTCACATGATGAAACTGAGTGGGTTCGAGTCTCAGATTTGGCCAATGTGGGTATGTGAGAAAGCCTGCCAGTAGCTTCTCGTGGGTTGGTGGTTCTTTCCGGGTTCTTCCTCCACCATTAATACTGGCCACCATGTATAGCCTATCGCATGCTGAAAAATGGCGTTAAACCCCACAACAACAACAACAACAACATAATTTATTAACTTGCCTTTATACTTACTGATTCAAGAGCTGAAAGAGTTTGTCACAAGTCTTAAATACATTCCTAATGGGCTCCCCACATGATTACTGAAGAGGGTCAATGTATGCTTGAATTACCTAAAATGAAACCAGACAATTTGTAGACATTGTGCTCAGCATGATGTTATGACTGAAAGGGAAAAAAGGGCTTGCAACTGGATATTGTATGAATGGGATTTTATCACTTGTTTTCAATCTATATCACCCCACACGCTCTTTGTGTCAAAAACTCAAAATTCTCCCGAGAACGCATTTCTTAACGATGTCACGGCCACAATTTGTTTACAATGATCAACCTAAGTCTTGCAGACAGAATTTGTTTTGAAAATCCTATCACTGTGTGGAATGAAACAAAGATTCATACATTTTAAAAAAAATAACCTTGATTTCAATAGTTCTCTTTTCTTCAATCACAAAGACCTCATAAAGATCTTTATCAGCAATTCCGATGGGGCTAATCTACTTCCGACCATTATAAGCATACTCAGCATGTATTAACCACATGACTCTCAGCTGATAAATGCATCAGTAACACTGTTTAGAATAGAATACAACAATAAAAACTTGTATGTGGATCTGTCACTAATGATATTCTGAGCTGGATCTTTCGAATTAAAACTTAGGGAAATTTACACAAAACATACCTTTATGATTATTTAGAAAAAGCAGTAGGATTTTATATCTGACAAATATGCAATTTAACAGTAATTTTCATTCAGTCTTTAGGAGAATCTCAATATTTAACTTACTCTGATCAATTTATGTTTTCAAAATTTGCTTGATATATAAGGATTTGAAATGAAATAAAACCTACTCCTGTAACATTATATTTTCTGTGTCTGATTATTTGAACTTCTGGCAACACAAGTTATGAAAGATGCAAAACAGTTTAAATGTACCAAAAACAGTGAGGGGCCACGAGTGGCCGAGTGGTCTAAAGCGCTATCCGTTACGTTAAACCCTACAACAACAACAACCAAAAACAGTGCATTCAGTGATTGAGGTTCTACATGTTCACAATGCCAATTAAATATTGGAAAAAAGCCATGGGCCAAATCTAATAGTTTTTATTATAAGTAAACAATTTTATCAAGATGTTAGCTTTTAGCTTTTGCAATTAAATCTGTTGTAAAATGAAAATTGACGAATCAAAGCTTTATGAATGCTAAGTTCAATTTCTTTAAGGTTTTCTATAAATTTGAGATTTCTATCAGCTATTGATGTTGCTATGCAATAATTATATATTTTTTCACTGGAGTATATGCCTAGTGGTGTCACAGGAAGAAAATTATACTTCTTTTACATGTGTCAAATCAAGTGACGTGATACATGAACTATATAACAAGTTTTGGGGTGGGACATGATCCCCACTCCTAATGGCACTTCGCTTATCATTAGGACATGATCAACCAAGGTGTTATTGCCCAAATCAAGTAAACAACAAAATAAGATATGAAATAAATGGAATGAAAAACAGACATCTGAGCAGGGATAGAACTACACAAGCCTTCTTTATTTAAAATATAATAATATACTCAATTACATAAACAACATGAAACTGAACATGACATTTGAATGATTCCCTTTCTCTTAGAAACAGAGTTACAAAATTGTTGTGAAATTCAATTAACTGTTCTATTATACCTATAAAACAGAGGCCCCGAGTGGCCAAGTGGTCTAAAGCACTCTTCGTTATGGATCACTGCCATCTCACCCCTGTCTGCGTTGGTTCAAGTCTTGGATTCAGCCAATGTGGGTATGTGAGAAAGCTTGCCATTAGCTTCTCATGGATCAGTGGTTCTTTCCGGGGGGGTTTTCGGGTTCTCCCTCCACCATTAATACTGGCCGCCATCTATAGCCTATTGTGTGCTGAAAAATGGCATTAAAACCCCACAATTACAACAACAACAACATACCTATAAAACAAATTTCATCAAAGAATCATGCTAATGATCTAACTCAAAATGTAGCATGTTAGCATAACTCGGTTGCTTTTGGTAATTTCCAAATCCTAGTTGGTGACAGGTCAGAGTTGCTGTATTTCTTTTCCTTCCCTCTCTCTTTGTCTGGCCTCTCTGGGTTGTCAACCATAACATGGTTGTCAACCGAGCTCTTTTTCATGGTGCATTACAGGTATAGGGCTATTTTTCCTTAAAATAAAATATAAGTAAACTAACTATTTGTCAGGTTATTTTCCTATATGGATCAAACAATAGTTCCACTCTTTTATGTCAGATATTAATTTACTGTACTTCAACTAAGCTAATATGGGTCAATTGGCAACCTGATACAAATATACCCCATTATCATAAAATTAATGTCCTTTCTAGCCGCTATTTCCATTCCTAACTGGAACCATGACATAATTAGACTTCTTAGATAAACTACTGCACCCCACTGTGGGCTGTAAATCACCAGCTGAAATGTATAGGGTGACCTCTTAATCAAAGGAACACACAACTCAAATATACCAGTGAATTAATGGATGTCACATCCCATCTTACCTACATTACTTGCTAATTGGCAATTAATTTAAATATACATAGTAAAATCAATTCTTAGCATGAATTATCCACATCTTTTAAGACAGGTAATTGTTCTCACAATTCGTATCAGAGTAATTCAGAGCAATGCATGAAATTCCTACAATATGTGACTTCTACTGCGTACTGTGCAAACAACTAAATCTGGACACATTATCAATGTAATACTGTATGACATTCTTGCAATAAAAAGATCATATAACATTCAAGTCAAATGCATGATTAAATTCTGAACTCAAGCAAAATTGTAGTCTGAATTTAAAACGAATAAATTCAACAAATACTTACAAGCTTACATCAGTGAACATAATGTAAGTGATTGAGACAATACCCTTGTGCCCTTAGGACTCATTCTTCCTATGCAGCTTATGATTCTGGGTCTCTCAAATTTTTCTAAACCCACATCCCTTGGACAGTTTATTTAACGAGAAAATTTAATTAATGTCCTTGGAGTCCCTCTGACTTCCCTTTCAGCAGAAAACATGGACTGCCAAATTTCACAAGGGAAATTACTTAAAACATTTAATTTTGTCTTGAAAACTCAAACCCTCATTTAACTTAGCCAATCAGGATCAACTTTCTCTAACCACCAAAATTTTAATATTCCAAATGAAGTCAGAATAATCCTCTCAAGTCCGCCTTTATTAGTAACTATACTGGAAAATATCATTTTATGACACCTATTTCAAATGTCCCAAGATTTCCCAAAATGTGTCCCCAGCATGCCTCAACTCTGTCATTTCCTACTACTTGACTTTATGTTAACAATGGCCTCTTCCATCTGTGTGACCATAGCAGAATGGACACTAATCAAAATTCAATTATACTCCCAAACAACAAAGGTTAACCACTGCAGGCTGACAATTTATTACAAGCCTAGCCCATGTCAACTTTATTGATTAGGTGTCATGCTGACCATGACAGGATGTACTCTGAAAATATCTGCAAAATTTTGCACATTACAACAAATTGCATCTGTTTGAAAGGATGCTAAAAAGAAAATGACAGAATATATCCTTGTCATTTGTTATCCATACTTTTCTAAAATAACTTTAGTTTCAAATGTAATTAGTGATATCAACATGAAAGAAGTATATTTTTGATGCGAATGCAAGTGTTCAAGTGAGTTGAAACCAAGGAGTAAAGGATACATGTTTAAGCGAGTCAAAACTGAGTAAAAGATAAATGCTTAAGAGCATGAAAATATAGGTGTCCTGAATACATGTCAAGGAAAGCTATGATTTTGTTTAACCTGAATCGGGTGCTTCAAATTTTTTATATATTTACAGCTATGCCACATTCCTAACATTATGTTTACTTTCAGGTTAATCAGACATTACACACAAAGGTGTTTGATGCGAGCTTAATGTTCAGATAAAGCAATAACCTGAAGGAAAGCAAGATATATCGAGTGACAAAATTTCCTCACATTACGCGACCACCCATTCTGACAAAGGAGCCCGTCTATCATACTATAACAGAATCTAGTGTGATTGATAAGGTCCTTTGTAAGAATGGATAGTCTGGATAATTTGAAATTTTGTCGCTAGGTAAGAATCCTTTTTTCCTTCAGGTTATTGATTTTGTTCTTAACATTAAGCACGTGTGGTTATACACGGTGACACCATAGTCCTACATGTAAGACACTGAAGCTGATATTTATGTTTTGGACGTCAGTAGCACTAAAGCATAATGTAATACATCTTACATACATGATGAAGGACTAGGTGACACCATTGAACAACAAGCTTTAAATACCGCTGTAATAGGACGTGCCACTTGCTATAACGCTATCTGATGAGGGATTACTTCCTCGTCTTAATATTTCCGTTTTTTATGGATTAAATGTCGTAGTTTTACTTCAAACCTGAAACTGCATGTCCCACATCCACGTTACAGTTATGCAACGCACATCAGTAACATCACACGGGAAGTAGGTCATGGCTAATATGTAAACTCGGTGTGTTTCCCACTGTTAAGAAAACACGCAAATATGGCAATTGGCATTGTAATTATGATCATTTAAAAAATGTACTTTTAGGAACCATACTTTGGACGCAATATAAAAATAATGATACTTAAAACTTGCTGTGCAACGGTGACAATTCAGCGCTGGACCATAAATCGGAACTCTTAAAATTTAAAATATAAAATGCAAAATCTGTATCCATAAAAAAGCTGTTTCGAAAAAAATAGATCTTATTTCAACGAACAACGAGAACATATTAAGATTACACATTTGTTCTATGAAGCAAAAATACATCTGATTTACATCACGCATTTTCTTGATTATACATTCAGCACAGACGAATACAATGATCACACAACAGATGATCAGCAAACACCTGCAGAAACGTAAGCTGTGTTTCAAAAACAAATACACGTACAACTCCAACAGAATGACTGTTTGATTTACAGGTAAGGCAATGTAGAATGTAGAAGGCAGGAAAAGTTGTATTTATTTAGTTTATTGTGCATGGTAAAATTATAATCAATAAGTAGATGAAACCAGTCTTTATTCATTTGTTGCATAAGAATCATACCACATAATATCTTCATCGTCCTGCTAATTTTACTGTACATTTCTTTTTTAAATGCAGGCAGATACTATATCGATGCCTGACAGGTAATCATTCTCGGTGGTAAATGGAGAACTCGTCCATTAGAGAACTCACCCTATGTAGAACTCGCCCCAGTGTATCTGCAGAAGTTTCCCCAGAGTGGTTGGAAAAGTCACCCCATATTGTCTGGAGAGAGAAAGAGGTTAGCAGCAGAGGGGGCGAACAGATGTTTTTGCTGAAACGTAACTTTGAAAACTAAAAACCTCATACGATAAAAAAAGTAACTGACGCTAAACCAAAGCCTCTAACATACCGAGAGTTTCTCTAACTGGGTTAGTTTATTTTTGTCAAAATTTCTCTGTTTTTTTTTGTTTACCCGCCTAACGTCTTATTGAGGTCGCGCCCCCTCTGCTGCTATAATTAGATCATTATTTATATCAATAATGGCACCTGGTACTGAATCTTATACAGCTAGATTAGTTAGAGAAAGATTGGAAGCAATCAAAAAGTTTTTGCCTGTTCGTGATAATCTTAAACACAAACTTCCAGAACGTCAAGAATCACATGTAGAATTGCAGAAGGTAACATTATTTTTTATTTAAACTCATTACAAAGGTTACTGAAAGAGTTGTAGAAGCTACTGAAGGTTTCCGTCCAACGTTAGAACATACTGCTAAAGATACTAAGAAAACAAAAAAAGCTTTAACAAAAACTTCCATCTGATATAGCTGCTGCTCAGCCTCCTCCTATAGGTTTAAGAAGTCCTTGAAGGTATTGGTGAAATAAAAAAAAGATTTTGCACCTGAACCTAAAGTAAGGAAAGAAAATGTTGAATTAACTAACAGGCAGAAAAGGTGTTATTAAAGAACTTAAAGAAGTTGAACAGAAAGATTTTTTCCACGTGCAGCACTTAATAGTTATTTTCGAAGGTCTGAAATTTTAAAAGAGCACGTTGACATAAATAAAGATAGTTATTTTAAATGGATATATCGTTTGTATTATGACAAACCCAAAATCAGAAAGAATGATAAAACATATGATGAACATATTAATGAAATAAGTAGAATTTGGGAATTTCGACTTCAGCAACAAGAACCACAACCTGCTCAGCAAGGACCTTCCTATCAGCTACCAACACCGCAGCAACATACAGAACGACAAGAAAAACAACCACAATCTTCACGAATTACTCGGTCACAAAAACAAAAACTACAACTATCTCAACAACAACTACCAGAACTAATTAATGTTAGGAATAAAATTACGTCTAAAGGTATTAGCCTCATCTCAAATTTGCCAAGTGAAAAGGTAGTAGATATTGCTGTACGTGGAAATCGACAGCTAGAAAAATATGTAAAAACTGAATATCTTCTTCATTGGAATAATGATGATGATTGGATTAAAGATGTATATTTCTTGCACAGTAATAGACCTGCAAAAGATGATGACCCGCATTTTCGTGATTTTAAACGTGATGTAGCACTATAAAAGAGACAAGAAGAAGAAGAATTTCATGACTTATGTGGCCCAGGCGCTACTGGAAGTAGTTTTTCTACTCAATGAATCTGTCATAACAGTGTTCTTACTGATGTACATAGATTGGAAGTTCTAATCAGAGGAAAACGTGCATGAAACAATTCGCCGGAAATAATGAATGAAATATCTGATATTTGTCGAAGATTATTTACTGGCGGTATCATGGATCGCAACATTTATCGTTCTCTTATTGGTGAAATTGTTGATCATCACATCGATTAAACAAATAATTAATCAGTATGTAATTAAAAAATGATTATACACAATGCACAGAAAACCAAAACAAGTAAAATTACCTAGCACTTAAGTCATGCCTGCAAATGTTAGTAAAATAATAAATCAAGCCGCAAATAAAAAACTAGCAGAATTAACAGCTAATGACGTTGTTAGTAGTGAATGGGGCCACACTAGCGTCAATGGGAATTAGCATTACAGACCCCCCTGGGCCACTCTAGCGTCAAGGGAAAATTAACATGGAGAAAAATCGTGGGCCACTCTAGCGTCAAGGGGAAATGAACATGGGAATAAATCGTGGGCTACTCTAGCGTCAAGGGGAATTGAACATGGGAATAAATCGTGGGCCACTCTAGCGTCAAGGGGAATTGAATATGGAGAAAAAAATCGTGGGACTGTCTAGCGTCAAGGGAAATTGAAAATGGGATTTTTTTTAATTTTTTTTTTTTTAAAAAAAAATAAATTTTTTTTTTTAAAAAGGGATAGGCAATTGAAAGTCATTCTCTTTTCGAGAAATATGGGTGGCCCTGAAAAGGGCCTTTGGGTTTTCTTCTTCTTCTTCTTCTTCTGCTTCTAATTTCTTCTTTTTCTCCACCAACTTCTTATTTTCTCTCCTACACTCTTTCTCTTCTTTTCTTTCTTTCTTTTCTCCTCCTCTTCCTCCTCTTCTTTCTTCCTCTTCTCATTTTCTTCTTCTTTTTCAATTTTTTCGTTCCATTTTCTTATCCTTATCCTTTCCTCTTCATCCTCCTTCTCCTCCTTTATCTCTTTCATGACACCACTTATTATGTCCTTTACTTTTCTTAAATTGTTTATCTCCATCTTTACTCGATGGGGACTATAGGAATAGTGGTCTTCATTGAGTCTCACTAACATCTGCTCCATCATTCCTAAATTGTCCAAAACGTCTTGTAATTTTTGCATTTTGTCAAGGTGGTTCGAAGCCATCTTCTTTGTAGAATGGTTTGAACGACGAATACTGTGGGTTCTTATACGAAGAGCGCGGACGTGAAGGAAAACATCCCCCTAAAACATAAAATTGATCTTACCTAGATCATGACCAAACAACGCGCGGACGTGAAGGAAAACATCCCCTACTTTCTCATTTCATATAATAAAACCCAAACTATACTCTCCACATACGCTAAGAAACAATAAAGAAACCCATAATCTACTATTCACACAAACTTACGCGAGCAGTTACAAACACAAACACAAACACACAAACACATACACTCGCACTATGAATAAAGAGTCAGTGTTTATATTCACACTACTCTACCTACACACACACACACACACACACATTGGCAAATTGATGGTTATTTCTTTTCTAGAATATTGGGTAGCCCTGAAAAGGGCTGTTTTTTTTTTTTTGAACTTCATGGACACCTGGTTAATGGTGGCACCTTGGAGGCCTAGCGCCACATACACATCTTGTTCTCCAGTTGCTTTTCACTTTTTTGGGGGAGAGAGCAGAGGGAGGATAAATAGCTTCAGAATCCCAATTTTCGGTCTCTGGGATTCTGAAATTTCTTCTTCTCTCCTTTTCCTCCTCTTCTTTGTTTCTTCTCTCCTCTTCCTCTTCTTTGTATCTTCTCTCCGCCTCTTCTTTGTATCTTCTCTCCTCCTCTTCTTTGTTTCTTCTTTCCTCCTCCTCTCTCATCCTTCCCTCTTCCACAATGGCTTCTGCAGCCAGTTCGTTCAACAGGCGCCTGGCATATTCCAGATGCACATGAAGTTCCAACAGTTTCGCTAGTCTGGTGTTCATTTTTGGTGTTGATCAATCAACAAGGGTAGCTGGACTGCCGAATGACTTTTAATTTATAGTAAAAGCGCGGACGTGATGGAAAACATCCCCCTAAAAACATAAAATTGATCTTACCTAGATCATGACCAAATAAACAACACGCGGACCTAAAAGAAACACTCACTCACTTTTTTATACTTCTCATTCCTATTCTAAAAAATTTTCATTAATCACTTCAATATACTATCCACATACGCAAAGCAATCCAATCAAACCCCTAAATCTACTCTCCCCACACCTCAAACACCAAAAAAAACCCAAAAACAAACATCATCTTAATCTACTATCCACACCAACGTACGTGAGCACTTACAAACACACAATCCTATACACAAACACATACACTCACACTATTAAAAAAGAGTTAGTGTTTATATCCACACTACTCTACCTACACACATTGGCAAATTGATGGTTATTTCTTTTCTAGAGTATTGGGGTAGCCCTGAAAAGGGCTGTTTTTTTTTTGTTTTTTTTTTTTTGTTTGCTATGGCAATCTTTTTTTTAGTTTCTAAGAATGCGACGTCCTCTGAGGATAGACTTTCTGACGATAGGTCTGCTTCTTCGGAAAGAGAAGAAGAACTCTTTGGTGTCGATACGGCAATCGACAAAGCCTCTGTCAGGTTCAGGTTCCTGTTGCTGCTGTTGTTGTTGTTGTTGTTGTTGCTGTTGCTGTCTCTGAAGCCTGTAATTCTCTGTCCATTCTTCTGTCTCCCTGTTCACTTCTTCTCTGAAGAGCTCTTCTATCAGGTCTTCAGTGACTTTTAACATTCTCACATTCTCTATCTCTTCTGGCTTCGGTATCAGACTGTGTATGACCTTATGCAAATTCACGTAGGCTTCGTTTAACTTAGCTAGTTTGGAGCACATCTTCGTAGGAGGATGAGTCGACAATGGATGGTTAGACTGGAAACAACCCCGGTTCTTAAAGTCAAAGCGCGGACGTGAAGGAAAACATCCCTCTACGGTTTTCGAGCCGCAACGTTCAATGAGTGACATGAGAGGGATAGTAAGAAATTAAAGAGCATCAATCAAACATTCTTATAGCCAAACAAAAGACAAAGGCATTTGTTTTCAAAACACATTTTTTATTCAAAAATCACTTAACACTAAACAACAACAACTCTAACATTTTTTAACAATAATCCAACATTATAACATCAAACATTTTTTTCAAATGACAAACATTTTTTTGCAATTTACAGTCTACTTTAAACAGGGCTGACAACGTTGTGAATGAAATTGTGATTTCCACTGTTGGAAGTCATTAGGCCATTGATGGACACTACGTTTCCTAGCTTGAGACAAAAGATAAGCATAATGGTCACAAAACCATCGATCTACTTTCACATCGTTTCTAGAAGAAGAACGAGGATCAAAATGAGTCACTAAATGTTCTAAGGAATAGCCCAGGCTGCGATGATTAAGAAAATACACACAGTACTGTCCACACACCAAGGAATCTGTGCCTTGTAATTTCACATTATTGAATCGGGTGGTCTGAGCATTTCTTCTCATAAAGTCAATGATATCGTCTTCCAAAGGGGGCAATTCGTACGAATCGAAATATTCCACACATCCTTCTTGAGGAAAGTAGACGGCTACCCAGTGGGTTCCTGCGAGATGACTGTCGTCCGTGTTGATCACGTAAGCTTGATGGTCTTGAGGTTTACGATGAGGGAGTTCATCTTTAGCACAGACGACAGGATTCCAAGAAGCCGTATACGAACTGTGGTTCAAAAGGTAATAAAGTTCCCAGGTATCCATGTTTTTGTGTGTTTTTTATTCTTCACAGGTAATAATATGTCATCAATTCGATCCTGACTTTTTGCTTGAAAATGTCTGACAAATAACCGTTTCTTCGTTTCGTCTCCTCACTATGATTCAGGAGAGCTTCGATACGATCGATCTCTTGAGTGGTTAATGGTGGACAAGAATGTTCTCGCAAGTCTTTATACCACTGATGCAACACGTCTTCGTCCGAGATGAGACTCCAAGCGTCGTCCAGATACTCGTCCAATTTTTCTTCTTGACTCAACATCAGGCATTTATCGTGTTGAATTTAACTGGGATGATCGTTTTGACATCCATAGCAATTTTTCTTGATCAATTCCGTCATTTTTTCCACCAAGTGTTTGGCAAAACAGGAGACTGGCCATCTCAACTTCATCATGATCACTTCTTCTTTTTCCATGGTCTCCTCACACTCCATCTCCAAAGTTTCTCCACTAGGTAAAGAGGGATAACAGTCTTCCATGGTTTCTAGTAATCTAGAATGACTTCTCTTAAACTGTTGATTTCTATGGTATTATCGAATTCTGCATACAGGATGACATTCAACGTTTCATCAGGGTCTCGTTTTGCAAACTGAATTTCCACTCGAATCTGACCAGATTTTATAGGGTGGAAATGTCCCTCGTCGCTGCCTTGGTCTGGAGTGAAATCGAAAGCCCACAAAGCATGGCCTCCTGCGTAATCTTCGTACGTAATGCCGTGACTGGTGTTGGTTCCTAACTGACCGGTGGCTTCGTACAGGGACAAGTACGACCTCAAGTAATTCTTCTTCGCATCACTAAAGTCAGGTTCGAAAGGTCGGGTACACAAGGTCTTGCCATCACGACTGACTTCAATCTTGGACACATTGTTATGCTTAAACTCAAAAGGATTTTTATTGTAGGCTCCGTTGAAGGCTGCATTGCTTACGATGCCAAGGATTAAACGTTTGGGTAGCTGTCCTTGGAACAGATGATCTTTGATGATAAATCGCAGTCCAGTAGAAATGGTGAACGTTTTCACTTCTACGCGTCGTATTGGATACTTGGCGGTCGTTCTGCTCAACGTCTGACTGATGTCGTTTCCCACTTTAGGTAACACTTCCACACGACGCACGTAAAGTTGGGCTTTTTGAATGATAGTTTTGTATTCATTGGCATGGGCCATCAAATGGAAAGTGGCACTGCTGCGATTCAGTCTCAAGCGGATATCCACCCCGTTCAGCAAATACTTTTCTTGTAACCACATGTTCAAATGCAAACGATCCATCAGTTCTAAACTTCGCCCTTGCAGAATTTTCAGTCGTCGAGCTATATATCCCGCATTGTGAGGCCTGTCATCTTCTGGTGCAATAGCTAGCTCGTTAAACGTGGTTGTACCCGCTGTGTCAGGTTTCCATACTACGCAAGCATCCAGATGAGTATTCTTGGCTTCTTTTCCGTACGTCAAGAGATTTTCCAGGTAGGCGCGATAAGGGTAAGTATCCATGCTGCTGCTGACTTTTGTTATTCAAGTACAAGTCCACTTCGCTGAACAAGGAATGCATGAAATTGTTGACAGGAGCTACTCTAGCATCGCCTCCTGGATTGGTGTTGTCCGTTTGGATCACTTTCACCTTCAAATACAGGTAACTGCTATTCAGATCGATGTAATCTTCGGGCTGTCCTTTGATTTCAAACTCGATGGGAGCTGAATCTGTCAATGAGGAGACGGGATGAAATTCCACCCACTGGGATTCTTGCATGGTCATCATGGTGGGGGGCATGGCAAACATATCCAGTTCCGACTTGGAACAAGCGCAAGACTCTCGGTTCATCATTTTTTTTGTCTCTTTCTCAATAATCGAAAACGTCTAAGTCTCAAACGGTTCTTCTTTTCTTGGCCTTTCTAGCTTGAAGTCTGGTGAAATGGTGTTTTCTTCGTCGTCTCTTTCTGCCTTGTCCTTGCTGAATGCCTGACTCGGTAGCGTGCAGGGCATTTATAGGTGTGTCTCGTCGGCCCAAAAGGTCTTTGCCCGTTTGCAGCAAGACATTTTTGCCTGCCCTCATGAAAGCTTCTTTAGGGTTTTGTTTGTCGATGATGACATTTTGGAGAAATTCTTTGCCTTGCGTCAGTGTCGCATCTTTCAAGGCGTGCAATCCGCGTGTCACCATCGGTTTCAAGATTGGGGCCACCGAACGAAAGGCCGATTTTAACATATCTCCTAAACCGTGTCCTCGCTGTCGTGCAACCCCTCGGTACACTGGATACATGACTTACGAGTTGTGAGAGAACCGTT
Source organism: Sinohyriopsis cumingii (assembly GCA_028554795.2). Classification (NCBI taxonomy): domain Eukaryota; kingdom Metazoa; phylum Mollusca; class Bivalvia; order Unionida; family Unionidae; genus Sinohyriopsis; species Sinohyriopsis cumingii. The sequence continues at coordinate 435,116 of CM068828.1, forward strand.
TTCGAAAATGGAGTTTCACCGTGACTTTTCCTTTGGTGAATGGAATATTTTGTCCCAGATCTCCTTTTATAGCAATGTTGACCGTGTCCAAATAAGACTTGTTGACCGGCAAATACTGAGGATGTACAAATTCGCGGTGGACGTGGTAAGTGTTTCCACCTTCCTCGTCATTGGTCGTGGTACTGTCCACTTTGAAAGGAATGACACGCAGTAACGGTACGGAGGTGTGTCCCACCACGTTGTACTCCACCACATCGGAGTACACAAACATCAAATTCAGTCCTTGGTTCAGTTCTACCGGGGCACGAAAATACTCGGCAAAAGACTCGTTGTCGTAAATGACTGGTATTTCGTTTTATTCTTTTCCTACTTACTTCCTCAACTCCATGTTCCCGCCCAACGTGTCAAACAATTCAGGACAAAATACAATGGACACGATTTTACTCGGCTCAAATTTCATCAAGAAGCGACGAGCTGCTTTGTGGTACTCCATGGTGACCTTTTTTTGGGCAAGCTCCAAAGCTTTCAGAAACACGACATTAAACCTGGAGCTTATGGTGCTGACCAAATGTTGACCACTAAAATAATAGTCTGGGGGAATAAACAAGTGGTAGGTCCACGTTTGAGTTTTTTCATTATAGGTTTTCTTGTCATATTTGACATTATTCAAGTGCTTTTGCACTTGCTCGTCATGAACTTCCACATCAAATTTATTTTGATTGGGAAGGACATTGTGGACTTGGGTCGGGTAAATGATTTCCACTAAAGCCACTTCCCAATGGGCTTCGTGATCTAAGGGGATGGCTTGAGGTAATTTGGCCGTGTAACAGCACAACGTGTTCTTGGGAAACACCTCCATGGAACTGTCACTGGGTAAGGTTAAGTAAAATTGGTTTTGGTGACTAATAATTCCAGAGTTATGTGGCTGTCCGAGGGGTTACTGGACGTCAGAGGCGTGTCTCCGCCCAAAATGGGGTTCCGGTTGTGGTTGTTGTTGTTGGAGTGGTGACTGGTACTGGCACTGGCAATGGACACAAGGTTCCCGTGGTTCCCGTTCGAAGAGAATTTCAGGGAGGGATTAGGAAGCAGGTAACCGATGCAACTGCTCAATAAAATGGTCCAGAATTGTTTGTCTCCTTGTTGCAAACTCAGATTGGCGATGGCTGCCCCGATGACACAATACACCACGAAGATTTGGCAGAAAAAGACGATTTGCGTTTTAGGCACACGTTCTCCGCACCACACCCACAAGGGTTGTGTTTGTAAATCTTGCACAGAAGAACTAGGTGAAGGAGTGGTCGACGTAGCTGCGTCTGTGTGAAAGGGCATGATGGTCACTTCTTTTTATGGTCGATGACTTGCGAAGCGTCGATCCAAGAATCAAAACTGGGTGGATATACTTTCCAACGTACTTTGACTTCTTTGACACGTCGTTTGCCCACTTTACGGGTTCTGCGTTCGAGAATGCTTTCGATGTCGTACACGTCGTCTTCTTTTTTGGTGACACGTTGTAACTCGGACAAATAAAACGTTCCTTTGAGCACTTCTCCGTTCATGTCTTCCAATTTATAGACGGCAGGATGACGGCCATGCACTCGTCGAGTGACGCGAAACAATTCGGTCGTCCAGTTAGGTAAGTAACCTTTGTCGAAAGTGCGTTTGGTTTTGCCAATGCGCACCCAATCTCCTACGGCCAAGTCTCCACTTTTCTTGGGGACAGCCCTCGTCGGGGACGTACCAAACAGGTGCTCAAACACCAACACTTCGTTGTCGGGAGTCACGTCTTGCGGGGCACGTCCGATGCTTCGATGGTAAGATTGGTTGTACGCTTGCACCAGGTGCTGTAAGATGTCGATGTACTTCAGAGTGTGGTGATGCGTAAAATATTTCCACATGCGTTCTTTCAAAGTGCGTTGAAAACGTTCCACGATGCTGGCTTTGGTTTCGGGATTCTCGGTGGTAAAAATATGAATGTCACGTTTCTTTAATTCTTTTTGGAAAGCTTGGTTCAGAAATGCGGTGCCTTTGTCCGTTTGCCATCGAAGAGGGTGACGACCGCTTTGTTTCAACACCCGTTGCAGGGCTCGCACTAACTCGCTGCTCGATTTGGAAGTCAAGGGCACGACCCAGGCAAATTTGGAAAAGACGTCGATGACACAAAACAAATATTTGTAGCCACGATTGTAGCTGGCCAAATGAGAAACAACGGCTAAATTGGCTTGCCATTGATGATCGATGCCTTCTACTCGGGTGCGACTTCTGGCAAACTTGCGTCGAATGGGTTTGTGTAAATTGTAGGTAGTTTGTTCTTGTAACCATCGTTGCACTTGAGGTAAACGGAGACTTTTCAGTCGAGTTTTGGCAGCACGATATAATTTTTGAACTCCTGGGTAACCTGCAGGATGAGAGGGATCGTAGTAAATGCTGGCTAAGACTTTTTCCATTTTTTTTGTGTTAATAAGTCACCCACTCTTCGGTGATGCTACTTTGGGTGGGTCGAAAGGGTGGTTTGGAAACGGATTTACGTGTCCGATGGGCTACGGGAGTAGAAGTCGAAGGTAGTGGTGGTGGAGGTGGCAATGGAATGGCTTTGTTTTTTTTTCTTTTTTCACTTCAGGTTTCCCTTCTTTCTTTTTTACTTTTGTCGAAAGAGGAGTGGACATCATCTTTTTAACCCAAGCTTTCATTTCTTCTCGTTGGGGTGTGGGGGACGGGGTCAACAAGGATGCTGCAATCTTACTCGAAATAGGAGCTGCTGACGGTGTTTGAAACACTTCTCGCATCTCTTCTTCCTCAGGCCTTCGTGGGGTAGCATCTCTGGTGACCCCTGAGGATGGTAGTAGTGGTGGTGGTGGTGGTGGTGGTAATGATGATGGTACTGGACTTTTCATCAAGGTCTTAAAATCTTTCAGAGTGGGTAGAGCTGTTTCGTCTAAAGCTTTCTGGTGAAAGAGTTGCAGTCGTTGCAAGAGTTGACCGTACTTTTGCGATTTTTCTGTTTCGGACTAATCTTGGCGATCCATCAAGGACTGCAATTCGTGTTGTAACTGGGACATCTCGCTCAAATTGGGATTGGGAGGTAAATGCGGGGTGCGTTGTTCTTGCCACCGATGGTATTCCATCCATCGTTTGTAAGGCACTAAAGCTAGTTTTCGTCCTTCCATGGGGTTGTCAGCGGTCGATTCTGAGATCTTGGGACTTCCGAGGGCCTTTTTATCTTGCTCCCACCAGTCCTCCCAACATGGTTCCCAAGACTCCTTTTAGTATGGGACCTAACAATAGGGGTAAAATGCCTCCACGTTGGACCAACATCTTCTTCTTTTGACGAATGGGAATTTTCTTTTGAACCATTTGGCGAAGAACGTGACGATGTTTGCCTAAGCATTGTTTCTGGTGTTTGGACAAAGGGATCGTGCCTTTCAAAACGTTCAAACAGCATTCGCACACGGTATCGATGACCTCTTTGGAGGCCGATTGAATGAGTTTTTTTCGTAGAGGTGGAGAAGCTTTGGACAGGACAGATAACATGTCCCCATGTTTGCCTAAACGTGGTGGTAGTCCTTTCCTTTTCTTTCCTTGGGGTTTTCTGGAGGGTGACATCTTTGAGTCTTCAGGAGCACCAAAAAACACTGATACCCCCGACTTGGTCACAGCCTTTTTTATACTGGAACGCGTCGCCACTGATTGTCTTTACGTCGTATCAGTTTGAGAACAGGCATGACACGTCGTGCAGGGGGACGTAACGGACTAAATCGAGCCAGTTCTTGCTTGGACAAATCCAGTAAACTTTGTAACATGCCCGATCTTTCTTGGACTTTGATTTTGGGAGAAGGTACTTTGTGAGCAGCAGCCACTGCCGCTAAATTGGAGGGTCCTGCCACTGGGGAAGTTCTTTTTGGGGTCATCAACGGAGATGTTCTTGGTGTGATCAACGTCTCCAAGTACTCTTCAGTTCTTGGTGTCATCAACGGAGAAGTGGATGAACGTGAGGCTGCCGGAGATGCAGTCACCGTCGTGGCAGGTCGTGGTTTGCGAGTGTAAGGTTGCGTCCTGGCCGAAGAAGTGCCTCTCTTGCGACTAGTTTTCTTCTGTGGACTTTTCTTTTTCTGGGGACTTTTTCTCTGTTTCTTTTTCTGGGGGCTTCTTTTCTTTTTCCGGGGTGGTGTCTGGTAAGAGGAGGGTCCCGCCACTGGAGAAGTTTTTCTTCTTGGGGACCTGGTCTTTTTCTTTTTCTTCTTGGGGCTTCGTTGGACTTTTTTCTTGGGTATAACATTGGCGGCATTAGGATCCCATCTTAAGAGAGAGCGAATGAGTACCGCTCCCTCCAGGTTTCAAAATGATTTGTTTTTTGGTTTGAGTGTCGATGCGGGGATCGGCCAGTTGGACCAAAGCGACTTTGTTTCGATCAAAAAAGCGTTTGGTTTGATGAGGAATCTGAATGATTCCTTGGAGTTTTTGACGTGCCGTTACCGTGAACCATCGTAAGACTTCTTTGAGACTAGCTTCTAAGACACGAGCTCGTATTTGTGGATTTTTTTCTCGACTGATGCCATACAAGGCACGAATCAATTTGACGGGAAGATGCGACTGAAGGGACGTCATGTTGTCGTTGTGTGAGACAGACGAAAAGGGTCTGAGGTTTTTATAGATTTTTTTTATGTGGAGTGAAATTAAGTCGAGGACGGAGACGTGTACAGGAGAGGCCCTCCGTCTTGGCACCAGTGGTGAAACAAGTGGGTACGAAATCGCAAATCCTCGGGGGTTGTCGGTTTCAAATCGACGAGTAAATAGGCGTGTGGCGTTTGAGTGGCATCGTCGTACGCCTGAGTCAGCCAAGGCGTTCCTAACTGTTTGGCTAAGACTTGCACTTGCGATTTATCTCGAGGGCTTTTAAACAAGACCACGTAATGCGCATTGAGACTGATGGTGCGATGGGCTTTACTTTGTTGAAACAAATTTTGAGTGATGTAAACGACACTTTCATTACGGTGATGCCCTTTGCGCGTGAACCACAGTTTAATTTCTTCTTCGTCTTCTCCTAACATGTCGTCGAAAATGACCAAATGGGTTAGACGGGAGTCAGAGACGATGCCATCGTCTTCTTTAGGAATGCCTTCCACAAACACGATGGAATCGCCTTGACTTTCTCGCAAGAGGCTGTACGCCGATTGCCACTCTTTGTAACACCACACGATCCGCTGAGGTGGCCGATCGATCAAATGATGTTATGTTCGATCAAACGTTTGACGAATTCGGTTTTGCCTGAACCGCTAGGTCCAGCAATGAGCATGTTAAAGGGATGGCGAAGATACAAAGCCTCCCAACTGGCACGATCTAAGTGTTCGTCGATGACTTTGACAGTAGAGGAAGAGGGAGCAGAGACAGCAGAGGTAGCCATAGTGTCAGAAATGTCACTTGTGACACGAAAACAAACAAGACAAGAGTTTATATACTTTTTTCAGAACACGTTTATTGAATGTTTTCAAACATGAATACGAAAGACAAAAATACATAAAAGCCAAAGGCTTAAGTACAAGGATAAAAGGCACATGATAACCATTAACGTGGAATAAACACAAGTGTCTGTACAACAGCATGTTTTGGGTAATGTTCTAACCAGTTCTATAGTAGGGGGTAAGGTCACACAAGTGTCCTCCCGAAAGGGTCTTTCAGGCCTGTCCACGACAGTCCCATCCTGGGTGACGGGTTCTTCTGGCACCGTCACTAACACGGGTTGAAAAGTAACTTTTTTCCTTGAACAACTCTCGTGCATACTGGGCCACTTCTTGGGTCCAAGCCTCAAAATCCCATTCTTTCCAGGCACGGACATCTGTCCAATGGGGATGTAAGTCACAAGCTACACACACATCGTCATACACGTCTTGGGTAGCTAAAAGTTGACGAATCTTTTTTTCCTGTTGAGGTCGAGAAGTATCCAGATGAAAACGCAAGGCTTGGAACAAAAGGAGTTTTTCGTGACCATTTAAGGCCATGGGGGTGTGGTAAGTACTGATCGTAAAGAGTCCACAAGGAATCGGCTGGTAAACGAAATCCCAGAAAACAAGTCACTAAGACACACACCACTTGTCGACCCCAACTGAATGGATACAGTTCTTGTAATAATCGATGGTAATGATCCACGGTTTCAATATGGTCATTGAGTTCCTTCCACGGAATCTGTTCAATCACTTGTGACAGAAGCCGTGGCATGGATTCCAGTTTTTGTACTCTCTTTTTGTCGGAAGCAATACATGTACATTCTACCCAGACATCTTCGTTCTCCAGAAGGAAATCTAGAATACTGTAACCTACAGTTCAAACTTAGATTAGAAGTTTTCTCTTCCACTAAGTAGATTCCACGTAACATATGTTGGTAATCCTTTAACTCGTCTTCCTCAATGCGTTGCTCTAGGTGAATCTCGAAGTAACCAAAATGATGAACATTTCGTTCATTCACTAACTCACTAACAAGGTCTGACCACTGAAACAATTTCTGACGAATCAGTCCTCTTATACCATTCAGGTACCAGTGGTTAAAGATCTGGTGACGTAACGGATGCAATTGTTCTTTACGTTTGACTTGTATTTTCACCAGCTCTCGGTAAATCCTTTCTCTCAACTCCTCAGGCAAGCCCAAAATGTTCTCTTGTAAAGTATCCATAAGTATATACACTGTTTTTGGAATCCTTGGGTGGTGGCCAATAGCCTCGTTTACCTTTGTGCCTAGTGTAATATCCACTCATAATCAGTCTTCTTGTACTTTGGAACAGAGCATAATTTAAAAACGGTTGAATAACTTTGCGTTTGCGTTTCACTTGTATTTTGATCAGTTCTCGGTAAATGCGTTCTCTCAACTCCACAGGCAAAGCACGAATGTTCCCTAGCAAAGTATCCATGAATAGGTCATACTAAATCCTCTTTGGTCTGACACAAGAAATGTACTCTTTGTACAGACATGGTTTTACTTCAGTGTCGAATTTAAATCGTTTAGTCACTAATTTACACATTACAATTCGTTCAGAAGTTTCCTCTTTCACTAAGTTGACATTGTGTTCAAGATGTTGGTAATTCGTTAACTCTTCTTCTGCAATTCGATGCAGTAAATTTACAATGATGTAGTAGATATAATCATCCAGAGCAAACCAATCCTTTTTAAAACTAGGGGATCTTTGATCAATGTCTGTCCAATGGAACACTTTCAATTGAATCAGTCCTTGTATAGCCTTCAGGTACCAGTGGTTCAAACAGCGGTGACGTAACGGATGCAATTGTTCTTTACGTTTCACTTGTATTTTGACCAGTTCTCGGTAAATGCGTTCTCTCAACTCCACAGGCAAAGTACGAATGTTCTCTTGTAAAGTATCCATGAACAGATTATGGTAAGAAGTTACTTCAATGTCTCGGTCCCACTAAGGGTAAGTAATGACAATTCGGTGACCATCGAGCATGTTCTATGTAGGCCGAATCTTGCGGTTCCCAGTAATGAAGTGACACACCGCAACTGAAGCACTTGACTTTATCTCCTTCGCCCAAGTAGAAAAATCCGGCTCTGGCTAATTCTTCGGGGGTCGGTCCTCCCAGATACTTAGGCCATTTTCCTTTGAACGATTGAAGACGATTTTCAAAGTCGCAGTATTCCGACAAACGCACAGGGAACGAATATTCGTCTTTCAAAGGTTCGTTTCGATGAGGGTTGAGTGACATGGGCAGGAGTTTGCTCAGGGCTGGATGACATCCGTAGGGGGGTAGACGTGAAGGTGAACATTCCCCTTTAAAACGAAACCCAGTAAAATGTCCAAGAGGACGAGCGGCATCACTTTCGCATCCCTCAGGTTTGACACGCACAGCATCACTTTCCATGATAGGGGTAGTGACACTAAAGTTCCCATGATGCTTTACGGCATCGCTAAGGTCACAACGTACAGCATCGTACCCATCGCAAGACTCACAATCGCATTCCACTTCCGAAGCCTCACACTTGAATTGTGCCTTTCTAAACAACTTGTTTTGTGTTTCTCTGAAAGTATTCATCTTGTTCGCTCGGTCTTGGTAGTCACAATGAACTATAGATTTTGACCATAGCCCCTTTTTATACTAGTCGCAATGCAGTCTCCAGCTTGTACATCTTTCCTTTTTTATGTTTTTTATGTCTTGTTTTGGAAGGTACCGTCTCTAAGGTACCGTCATAATTGTACCGTAGTGTGATGGGTGGAAAGGCCATAGAAAGGTAAGGGCAATGCGGAGACCATCGAGTATGTTCCAGAATAGCTGAATCGTTATAGATACATAGATCCATTCGTAACTTCAGTCAGCAAGCGAAACACTGTACCTCGTATCCCAATCCTGACTCAGGTCCCAAGTATACAAATCCTGTTCTAGCTAAAACATGCGAAAAAAGTAATTCCTCCCTATCCGTAGGCCATTTCTGAAACGTGTCCGATCGACGGGCACAATCATAATAGTCAGGTAAGAAGACTGGAAAATGGTAGGGTTTGAACTTGGAGTTCTCATCGGGTTTCTCACTCGATACTTGCTGTGGCGAAGTCATCCTTCTAGCGGGTGACTATCCTCTTACAACCAATGTTTTATACCAACGTGTCCATACGGTAAGGTGAAATGATTGGGAAGTCGAACTCGCTTCTGGTACACGATTTGATAGACTTTTTCCAAGGGTCGACTGACGATGTGGTGAGTGGGTAAACGTGCAATCTTGTTCGGTTGATAGGTGGTCACTTTAAAGTGTTCATCCTCTCCCGATTGCAAGGCTTCTTTCAATACCCCAAAGTTGACCACACGACTGGTACGATAATTCAGAGTCAGTACTTTCACTTTGCACGTCGTGTGCACTTCTCCTTGTTTGTCCCGGTATTCGTAGCCGTAATTTTTGGGACCGCCACTGACGAAACCTAGAATCTTGTCGTCGGGATGCTCGTCTGTCCAGGCTCCTAAACGGTCTCCTTCGATGTCAGGGTGCTGTTGACTCAGGTGAGGGATGTAAATGCAACTGTCCGTGTCAAAGTACAGGACGCGTTCCCCTAACAGTTCTAAAGCTTCGTACAATTTTAAGCGAGCATGAGCTGTCACGTAAGCCGCAATGATGACATTTCCAAAACGGTCGTCTTGTACAAAGTCCAGATCTTCTTCGTAATTGACCAAGATCAAATCCTCGCGAACGACGTCCACGTCTTTCATGTATTTGGTTTTGTCGTGAATCATCTGGAAGTAGCGGGAAGGTTCTGTCAAATATTCCGTCTTGGGTAAACACGGTCGTTGTGCCATTTTACCCCACAAGCAATTTAACATCACTTTGGCAAACGATCGCCTGCCTTCGTTTTTCTCGATGTGGTCTAAAGAGATGCCTTCTTGTTCATAGTATTTCTCTTTGAATTGTATTTGGTCTTCGGGAGTGTGACACCAGGACGGATAGCCGCTGCCTTCATGTTTCAGTTTCAGAAAGTCATCCACGTAGTCGGCGAAAATGCCTTTCTGACTGGGTTCACCCTTGTGGTACTGTTGTGTCTTGGGAAAGTGGCAAATTTCGTACACTTCTAACAGTTGGTATCCCATGTCCAGAGCTTTGAACAATTCTACGTTGACCCAGGATCCCGTCAAGGCACGTTCTTCCTGGGTGTGCTGACAAGGTTGGTCTTGGTTGCACGTTTCGGCACAAGTACGGCACAATGGAAACATCAGTTTGCCTTGACAATGGTGAGGTAACACGGGATGGTACAAGTCCGTGGGCGGCAAAACTTTACACTTGATCAAGCCTTCGTATTGTCGAATGTTTTTGAGGTCGATGTGTTCCGTGAACAACTGCGGGTGCCCTACAGGAAAGCGACAATATTTGCACACGTAGGGATACAGAGAACACACGTCCAAGTGTTTGATTTCTTCTCCTTTCTCTTCGTCGGCTTGGTACAGCAAACAGATGGCATTGGTCCTTCCTCCGTACAAACTATCCCTCGGGTTCAGCGGGTCCATGAACTGGTAACTTTCCACGAGGCGTTTAAACTCGGGATCGGTTTTCATACGGTGATCGTACTCGTGTTCCCACATTTCCACCACTTGGTATCCTTCCTGTTCCAACTTTAGGCGCCGCTGACAAGTGTCCTGGTACAAGTCTTCCGTGGTTCGTTGTAAAAACTGATTTTTAGTGCCACGGTCAGGGTAACAGACGGGACATCCGTGAAATAAGCAACCGTTAAACTCGTACACGATCTTGGGGTTTTCTAAGTCCCAGCCATCGACCGAATACGTTCCGATGGTCTTTTCACCCCCTCCGTTGCGGGCATGCTGAAACCATTTGTCTTCCTTGTCGCACAAGTAATGTAACCAACGTAGGGCTTTGACCGAGTATTGACGTTTGACATAGTGGGTCGTTTGAGGGCTGATGACAGCCACGGTGTTTTCAGGCATGAATCGTTGGCGGTACACTAAGGAACACGCTTTGGCAATGGTGCAAGCTTCTTTCAAAGGATCGACCCCTCCGTGTTCCATGAACAGTTCTCGAAATTTTCCGCAGCAACGCCGTAAAATGTCCACGTCGGAACGACAATACTTTAGCATTTCTTCCTGAAAGTCGAGACAGTCCGAGGCGTGAGCCTGGTACCAAGCGTAGAAAGCTTCTTGTTGTTCGGTACGCATGTTGTCGGGGTCGTAATAGTGAGCCTCAGGTAAATGGGGTAGAAAGACGTGTTGATTGGCTTCCGTATTGAAAAAGTGTGGAAAGTACCCTTTAGCCATTTCTGTCATTCCAAACGTTTTAGGCATTCGACTCAAAGGCATGGCCAAGTAGCTCATCGAATCTTTAAACTGTACTTGTCCCACTTGCATGAAAATGATTTTGGCTCCGTTCAAAGTCACGTTAGGACGCTCGGTGCCTTGTTCCGTATAGTATCTCAAAAGAAACTGTCCATCGTATCCGGAGAAATTGTGAGCCATCACTGTGGCATGACGATGACAATCTCCGTAACGTTCGATGTCCTCTTGGCTCCACGTCTTGTCGATGGGGTCTAAGACCCATTGGGCAAAATCAGGTAGCGTGTTCGGTCCCCGAAAGATTTTTTCACGCCCTCTGGGAATCTTGCTGCAGTGAGGGGAATGACTGAAAATAGGTTCTTGAATGCACTTCTCGCACGCTCGATGAGCCACGCAGAAATTAGGAACGTGAATACCGGTCTCTTGCATGCATTCGAAATCAAAAAAGATGAAATTGCCTTTCTTCTTGTGACCGTCCTCTTTCTCTGGTGGGGGTTGGAATTTTTGGTATTTTTGCACGTAGCATTGGTGTTCCAAGTCCACGATGTGATGACAAATGTGACATTTTTTTTTTCTGAACATACGTGTGCCTTGGCACTGTTGGTACGTATGCCTTGTCCACACTTAGGGCACAATCTCAGCAGTTGACAAGCACATTTCTTCTGTGAACCTTGCGTCTTCAAATGTTGTTGGTAACAGGTAGGGCTGACAAACGTGCGCAGACAAGTTGAACAAGGCACTGGTCCTTCGCTCAGACAGGGTGGAGAGGCCAAACATCCTGGGCATTTCGATCCACAATGTTTGTGTTGCTCTCGATTATTATAACCACGGTCACATTTCTCACAGTAATATCTGTATCCCAGGAATCCGGTGATAGTGGTAATGGTATCGAAATGGTCATCGTGATAATGAACATGAATGTATTTTCCGTCCTTAAAATCTTGGCCTCGAAACAACAGAGGCCCGCGCATTTCTTGAGGGTGCACTTTTAAGGTGTATCGTGGATCTAGGGCATCTTGCAATTTTTGCATTTCAGGAATGCCACAGGGTGTATCTTTGGACAGGCCAGCTTGTTGTAACAGGAGTTCTGCTTCGTTTCGTTGTTTGGCTCGGTCCGATTGTTGAATAGTTTTCCAGGCTCTTTTCCATTCTACCGTATCGTTCTTGTTGGCATAGGTTCGTCCCATCACGATGGCACGGGCTAAACACATCTGGTCTTGAGGGTTATTAATTCGGACGAGACTTGTTTTGGTGTTGCGAAGGTGGTCCACCAATAACATCTTTTTGCGTCCAGTCCCTTGAGGAGGAGAGACGTGGGTCATGTCCAGTGTGGCTTTTCCATCGGTGATGTCAAACTGGTCATTAGATTGTTGCACGTGTTGAATCTTGTCCATGACTTTGGAAGCGGTCAATTCTGCAGGGGTGCTAAACTCGATCCAAACAGGGGATTTCAAACCGTCGTTGTGTATGGAAAGTCTCAAGCGATCGTCTTCTTTGGGTTGACATTGTCGCTTGAGTGCGGTGAGCAAAGAATCCCACACCCCAGTGGTGAACACTTCTGCTTTCTCTAACGGTACTTCAGCCTTGAAATCTTTAAACTTCACTGTGTATTTGTAAGCCGTGGTTCTAAATTTTCTAGAGGAGCTCTTTTCCGTCTCTCGAATGGAATAGTATTTTTCAGGGTTGACTAAGGGTGGTGAACTTGGTTTAGAGGGTTCGGATTCTGGTTCACTCATGTCCTCTTCAAAATCACTGGCATGAATTTGTGCCAAGACTTCAGCCCTGGTACGAGGCGATAGATCACGTTTCTGCCTCTTACTTTCTTCTTCTTTCTTCTCGAATGAATAGGATCGTTTCATCTTGAGTGCAAAACGTCAAATGACTCAAGTTTAAACACCATAGACTAATTTATAGTCATGGCAGACCAGCGTATATAAAAGGGTGTGTGTCTTGTCCTTTCACTATTCATTTCACTCTCAAACCGAGCACAACGATGGAAGAGACTATAGCCAAATCGAACGTTTCGTCAGAGCTTTGCGAGGGGTCATTAGAAAATTCTATTCACACCAGCCCACGGACTACTTTCCTTCCTTTCGAGATAAAAGTCAAGATACTTGCTATATCTGTCAGAAGAAAGGGCATTGGTCTTCAGAGTGTCCAGACCGTCAAAAAAGAAAAAAAAACAGGGGCTAAAAAAGACAAAAGTCAAGATACCTGTTATTATTGTCAAGAAAAAGGACATTGGTCTCCAGATTGCCCAAAAAAGAAACAAGAGGAGTCAGAAGAAAAGAGGAATACTTCAGAAGAAGAGAGGGATTCTTCAGAGGAAGAGAGGGATTCTTCAGAGGAAGAAAGAAGACAATTTTATTTACAAGAGGCAAAGAAAAAGAAACAGGAGAAGAAAAGAAGAAGGGAAGAAAGTGAGGAGGAAGAAGAGGAAAAGACGGTGAAGAAATTCAAAAAACAGAGAGACTAAAAAAGGAGAAAGAAGAAGTCAATGAACTTTATATTAAAGTGTTCTGTTGTGAATTGTGAATTGGATTGTAACAATGGATAAAAGAATAAATTAATTATATAAGGTAAGTGTCTTTGAGTTATGATTTTAAAATAAGAACGTACACTCACGCACTCATACAAAGACACGTACTATAGGGGGTAAAATGTTTTTTTTTTTGTTTTTTTTTTGAGTTATTGGCAAATTGAAAGGCTATCTCTTTTCGAGAAATGTGGGTGGCCCTGAAAAGGGCCTTTTTTTGGTGTAGGGGTGAATTTAAGCAATCAACTTTAACTGCCTTAAGCCTTTGCCACGGCCAAGGCCTACTTCTGGACTGCGTAATGTTGATGATTGGGTCGAAATCACTAAGGGTGGTACGGTAGGCTTAGTCACAGGGTTGACGTGTTTAGCTCGGGAAGGTCGTATTCTCTTCGGTCGTGATAAAGAAGTCTGATACATTTGTTTCAGACTTCTTAACTCCGCAAAATGTCCAACAGTACCGTGACGGTTTGATTTTCACCCTCTTGTTTCTTTGCTGCTAGTTCTTCTTGCTGTTGTTGTTGTTGTTGTTGTTTTTTTCTTACTTCTTCTTCTGTAGGAGAAAAGCTTGTTCCGCTTCCTTTTGTCGTTGTATAAATTTCTCCAATTCTTCTTTCTGTCTCTGTCTAAAATTCTCCACTTGCGGTAATGAAGAAGGTAACGAAGGTTCCGGAACAAATTCTTGCGAGGTAAGAAAATCCACAAAATCCCAATTCACCTCTTCTGAAAGTAAGTCCGGGTTCCCTTGGGCGGTCTCCCCTGCTGGTGCACCCCAATGGATCGTTTTCTGAGTTTCCGTCATGTTGAATCACTGTCGCATAGATTGACTGTACACAAGCGCTAGCGAATCTATATAGACCACGTGACGTCATAGGCTGCTCTCTTCGGATTGGATGCGGGCTGACTGAATTTTGTAACGCGTGTTCGGATTGGTGAATGAACTCAATCCGTTTCAATCCTTCCTGTACCTATAAATAAGCGCAGTTCACTGCATTGATTCACCTGTTCTATCGCTTCAAGATGTGGACCACAGTCGAATCATCCACCCTTGTGTCTTCAATGATGTTTAGGACGGACATGCTCATGTATGTCCGGTCCAAGTGGACCGTTGTCGACAAGTCAGACACCAGTCTGTGGATACGAAGAGTGTACGTAGAAAGACAAGGTTGCCTCAAGAGGACACTGATTTATGGCCCTCGAGTAAGACGCAGCTTGAGGACAAGAAGATGCCGCAGATGCCCTTTATGTTAATGGATACATTAACATAAACCCAAAGGCCCTTTTCAGGGCCACCCATATTTCTCGAAAAGAGAATGACTTTCAATTGCCTACCCCTTTTTTAAAAAAAAAATAAAAAAAATCCCATATTCAATTTCCCTTGACGCTAGACAGTCCCACGATCTTTTTTCTCCATATTCAATTCCCTTTGACGCTAGAGTGGCCCACGATTTATTCCCATGTTCAATTCCCCTTGACGCTAGAGTGGCCCACGATTTTTCTCCATGTTAATTTTCCCTTGACGCTAGAGTGGCCCGGGGGGGGGTCTGTAATGCTAATTCCCATTGACGCTAGGGTGGCCCCATTCACTACTGTTGTTCCTACAAAGCTAACTAATGAAATGATACCGACAAATACGAGTTATATTTCAGGAAGTAGCCTTTGTGTAAGACGATAACAATTATAATAAAAATGTTCAAGCGTGTATCCGACCCAGCGTTTGATATGAACGCACCAATTCTCAAAGATGAATCGATACGTGATTATCAATTTTATTCTTATGACGCACGACAACCAAATCAGTGTGGAAGAATCGAATTACCAGCTCAAGATACAAGCAGATATTTCTTACCCGCTGAAGCATTTATTGAAGTAGAAGGTGAAATTATAAAAACAGATGATACTGAAAATGCGGATGGTTTTAGAATCAGTTTTGTTAACAACGGTATTATGACGTTGTTTGATACTGCTACGTACATGACTGATGGAAGAAATATTGAAACGGTTCAAAAAGACGTTGATGTTGCCACAACGATATTAGGTCTAGCAAGATATTCGGATGATTATACAAGATCAGCTGGTCCATCAATGATGTTTTCAAAAGATAACACTGACCATCCTGACCATAGACCTCATCTTTTGGTACAAGTACCACGAGATACTTCGTCTGATCCACAACCACGAGCAGCGATAGCCCGACCAGCTGCAGCACTTCTGATGTTACAGTCTGCCAATCCAAATCATAATTTAGGATTTGCAATGCGTTCATTAGTATTAATTGGTAATCGTAGAAGATCTGCATGTGCAATTCCTTTATCCCATATCTTTGCATTCTGTAGGAATGTCAGAAAGGTTATTTTTGGAGCTAAACATAGTTGTACTTGTAAGAAAGGCCACTGACGATGATGCAGACTGGCGACCTGCTGGTGATGCTAGTAAACTAGTACTGACAAAACTTTCGTTGTGGATGCCGGTGATGACTCCAACAATTGCCGAAGAACAAAAATTAATTTATTTTATGGACCAAGGCGGTAAATTGTTGCTGTCATGGTTGACCATGACCACAGATAGTGTTCAAAGTGCCGTTAATGCTTTATTTAAATGACATATGGCGTCACAGCAAATGTGTTTCTGCACCACGCCATATCTTTATTGCTTTACAAAATAATACACGACTAAACTCACAAGAACAAAATCCAATGGTATGTGACAAACTTGGAGTTAGTGAAGTTTCTTTACGGATAAACGGATACAAAGATCCAGCTGAGGATATATTGTTAGATTATGCCACAAATCATGTAGCACTTGCATATCATCGTTTAATGACAGTAATGGGACATGATCAAAATATAGATGATGGTTTACAAATATCACAGATAGATTTTAGAAATCTGTATCCAGTCTATTACTTTTCGCTGGGACATTTTCATTTTGATTTATCCAATCTGTTGTTGATATTCACTTCTGAGTTCGCGTAAATAGGGGATATATTCCAGAGTATAGAGCAATTGCAGTCATTCCTTCAGATAAATCAATGTTACTTGAAGGTGATGGTGGAAGAATGCGAGTTATTGACGCTCCAGTAGAAAACATGTAATTAAATCGATCATCATATTATACAAATGTCGTATAGTCACGTTAGAGTCACTCTGACTTCCGGTCAGGTAAAAAATTTTAATCAAAACTCGCGATTAAATGCGGAACAAAAATATCACTAAAAAAGATCAGATTTATAATGGCGGTCCAAACAAATTATCATTAACCAAGACTAAACTTAAACATTTTGATAAAACCTTGGAATCACAAATGGGAGTTCAACTTCATCTTTTTCCGAGCGCTATTAAAGATATGGTTAAAGTTGGTGGTATATTTCTGATCACAACACAAAGACTTTCTCATTCACATCCTTTACCTCAAACAATAAATATCAGCAACACCAACATTACATTCACACAATCAGTACGAAACCTAGGTGTTACTCTGGACAGTACTCTCACATTGCACTAACATGTCATGAACATATTCAAGGCTGCATATCTTGAGCTGAGATGCAACAGCTCAATTCGGAAATATCTTTCAGTTGATGCCACTAAAACACTTGTGTGTTCATTAGTACTTTCAAGACTGGACTATTGTAACTCAATTCTGTCTGGTTCATCTCAATATCTGCTCCAGAAACTTCAGAAAGTTCAAAATACAGCTGCTTGGATCATACTTAGAGTACCACGATCAGAGCACACCTCCCCGCTGCTCTGTACCCTACACTGGCTATCCATTCGATCCAGAATCAAACACAAACTTTGTTCTCTGTGCTATGTTTCACTGTCGGACTTTAGTCCAACATACCTATCCTACCTCACCCATGTGTACACACCAGCAAGATACTTACGCTCCTCGTCTGACAATCGTATACTTATTATTCCCACTATGAAAACAAAGTCATATAGACAGCGTTCTTTTGCATACCAGGGCCCGGCAACGTGGAATGAATTGCTCACTGAACTTAGACACAAAGACACAGTGATCACATTCAAGAAGGCTCTCAAAACTCACTTATTTCGACTGCAAGAACAAACTTAAAGACCTAATAATGTTTCCTACCTTAAATATTCTCAGCATGTTTTTTTTTATAATGTTTTCTAATTTCATGGTGTTTATTTTTGTAATCATATCATTATATGTTTTTATCTTAAAGGTGTTCTCTAATGTTGTAAAGCGCTTAGAGCTTCTAAAGATTAGGCGCTATACAAAGTCCCGCTTAGAGCTTCTAAAGATTAGGCGCTATACAAAGTCCCGCTTAGAGCTTCTAAAGATTAGGCGCTATACAAAGTCCTTATTATTATTATTATCCCACTTCTTGCAGCTATACCAGCATTTGTAGCCACTGCAGCCCCAACTGTGGCAAAAGCAGTCGCGTTAGGTGCTGTTGGAATCGCCGCTGGAATGGCATTAAAGAAAGCAACAGGACAAGAATATAAAAAGGGAAGGTGTCTATGATTACCGGGAACCCCTTATCGATACGGGAAAGGTCTGAGACTTCCAGGAACACTTCGTTAATCCGTCCAATGTCAAGTTTTGGTTTACTTGATGCTGCTAAAAAGTTGAATATAATTTTTTTAGAGGTGTTTTTATGCGTGACCAATTACCAAAAACAACCAAACAATTTTGAAACAGATATTATTAATATTGATAATAATTCAGGGCCTGATATTCACTGGGTTGCATACGCAAATGATTCCACGTGGAATCGTTTATTTCGATTCGTATGAGTTGGCTCCAACAGCTGAGTTTTTAAAATATATAAAGACGATAAAAACTCCAGTCTGGTATTCAACATTACCAATCCAAGTACTGACTGATCCACCGATATGTGGTCGTGAAGTAATTAATGTACTTAACGCTATATCAAAGTATTCCAATGCACATCATAAAGTCGGGCATGATTATACAAGTAACCACGTTCTTTTAAACAGATCTTAAACGTATAATGGTTGATATTTACGGAAGATCTTCTTCTATCAAGGGTAAGAAAAAAAAGTATGACATTGATTTGTTAAAAGACTAAAGATGAACTCGCTGATATTATGAACCTCTCTGGAGTTGACACAGATGAAGTTGTTATTTATCAGGATAAATACGGTGTTTTAAACACAAGCAATATCAAATGGAATGATATACTTCGTAGAGTTCTCCGTGCTACTATGGATAACATTCCAGTATTTACTGATGGCGGAAAAATCAATGATTAAAATATGCCATTCGCAACTATTAGAAATGAAATGGCAAGAAGCGTTGCTAATCGTTTGCGGAACACCGGTGATACAATGACAGGCGAATTCAGCATGAACGGAAACAAAACAGTTGTTTTAACAGATCCAACATCTGATAAAGATGCCGCGACAAAAAAATAAAAAAAATGTAGACACAGTAGATACTTAATTATCCACGCTACGAGCTGAGTATGACGCTCATATAAGCGCGTTTACAAGACTTCATAGAAACTTTCAAAAACTTGATGAAATCACAGATGATTTCTTTGGAACTCCGTTGACTGTTAATGTAAAACTCGTTGATATTAAAACATCTATATCAGATATTGAAGCGATTAAAAAAACAACAACTAGAAAATGTCATGAATGGGATTCCTGAGATCGTTAAGAAATGAATCTGATTAAAATCCCCCACGGACAAACTAACAACACAGTATACACAGTATCATCAGGATTCTCATCATGGTCACAGCAAAATAATACCATCAAACATACTGCAGAAGTCACTGGTGTATACAGGCTGTCTGCGCTTAGCGCTGCAAAATTTAAGATATTCACTACGTATCCCTGGCGGTATTCAACCGATAATTTTTCTGGATTTGTGTATCATATTAAATAAAGGAGATGAAGAAATATTTATACTAAAAGCAGCTGATAAAAAATTCACCACAACATCTTACCGTTGGTGTCTGAAATTTGTGGCTGAAACACATCAATTGGTTACTAAGTAAGATATAATGAGCACTTCAATCGACGTTCAAAAATTTAGGTACAATCAAGCACGTGAATGGAAAACAAAATTAAAAGATACCATCAAACAGTATACAATAGAAATAAAGAAATATCGCAGACGTTTGGTTATTGTTGATGTAATTGTTATTGTTATTGCTGGAACCGGCGTGTTATTATCAAATATAACAATGATGGCACCAGTAGTTGTAACAATTTGTGTTTCAACTACAACAACGATTGCCGGTGTTTTCAATATCATTGCAAATAAATATGTACTTGCACAAATGCGCAATTGCATGATTACATAATCAAATTACACACAACGACATCAGCATACTCGAAATTATCATTGTTATTACCAACGAGCCTTAATTATGGACAAATATCAGATTTTGAATTCACGGAGATGATTAAAATTTACAATGAAGCAATGACAGTGATTGCTTTAGAAAATCAGGATTTAAATAACAATGACGTTGCAAGGGTTTTACAACAAATCGTAAGAATACGACCCCAACAAAAACAGCAATGATATCAGTAAATTCAGTTTATCCAGAATTCAGTATTAACTTTCCAACTGCAATTTCAGTGAAAGAGATCGCACTAGCACAATTACGAGTATATTAAAGTTGGCCAAATATCAGATCAAAATCATTTGATGGATTGCCAGCGAATAATTCACTTGTATTTGGAAATAGAAATAAGGATGATGGAACTCCCGATTGGTTAGTTGTTTCTGTTCCCACAGGAAGTTATCAGATCGGACAAATTTATGATGAATTTCAACGGAGAATCAAATCAGTAATTGGAAGAGAGGCAAAAATAACTATTTCAGTACACGAACCAACGTTACCATCCACGATAGAGATAAATTTCCCAGATTACGTTGTAGATATTTATCAATCATCAATCAGATCTGTTTTAGGTTGGCCTGAAATCTTGCCAGAGTATCATGGACTGCCGGAATCTCAACGACATGATTTCTCAATTATCGAAAAAAAATTTTATAACGACTCCACAATATCTAGATGGATATCCATAGGGTGATCATAATGCAGATCATCGTATAACAATTTCTGTCGGTAGATTATTTCCTAAAGAACTGTTTTCAATAATCTATTTTGATAAAAGTACTTCAGATCATATTGTTTATGAAAAAGATTTCAGATCATTGGCTGATGAAATTAAAGCCGAACATACAACTACATTCACGACAATAGTGCAAATATTTAAAAATTATATTCTGGAATACTCTAATAACTATCTAGAAAGGAAGATAATTGAAACGATACAACATTTAAATCAAATTGCATCAGATATTGAATTTACTAATTGAATTATTATAATAATTATTTATTAAATTATTTATTAATCACTATAAAATAGCTGAAGCAGATTTACTAAAATTTATACTTCCAGGATTTGCAACACACGAACTAAAGAGATCACTTAACGATCTTTTCAACGAAAACGTTTCCAAGTCGTCGAGTCATGGAACGAAGACTTTTTATTGACCCAGGAACAATTAGATCAGTTGCGGCAAAAACATATTTCTATGATCACGTGTGATAGAGATCAGAGTTTAAATTAAGCACATTCCTGTATTAATCAACTTAAAAAATAGTCTAGTTCTGAATTTTAAAAAATAAAATAAAATATATATATATATATATACAACATAATAGTTTTTTTTGTTGCTAATCACTCTCACTAGTGAAGTTGTTACTAGAATCATTTTCACAAGCGAGAGTGTTTTCTCTTTCAATATCTGATATAATGTTTTTCAGTTGTCGCACGCGTGTGTATATGATCTTTTTTGTCTCATATTCGTCAGATAATTTTGATCTAATATTATCAATTGCGATAGAAAAAGGGACGAATAGCTCTACTTCTGTATCTTTCACTGCTGATAAAGATTGTAACATAATTTCATATATACTTTTTATTAATCTGTATTCAAATGATAGTGTATATCCACCCTGAAATTTACGATTTTGTCATGATTCAAAATCAAACATAAATTTCTCAGCATCAAGTTGAATCTTTTTATAATTTTTTTTATTGCAGACATAATATCATTAATATTTTCAAAATTCATTTTATTATATATATTATAAAATATATATTTAAAATAAAATATATTAGGTTATCATTGACCGTTTTTGAGGACGACACAACATATAATTTTTGTTCTGAGGACGACACAAATACATATAAAATCATATTTAATGCATTGTATATAAGCATATATTTACAGCTTATATATACTTAATTCTAGAGATGCCAAAAGTGACGTTTGTCTTGTGAGAATCGCCAAATTGATATTTTTCTAGTTTGCCAAATTGATAGTTGTCTAGTCAGTATGGCTAAATTGATATTATTTTAGTGAGAAAAACCAAATTTATATTTTTCTAGTTTGCCAAATTGATAGTTGTCTAGTCAGAATGGCTAAATTGATATTATTCTAGTGAGAACAACCAAATTTATATTTTTCTAGTTTGCCAAATTGATATTTTTCTAGTGCGAATAGCCAACTTAAGATATAGCTAGTGAAGAGTAGCCAACGTGAGGTTTGTCTAATGGGAATAGTCAAAGTGACGTTTGTCTAGTGAGAGTAGCCAAATTGAGATTTGTCAAGAAAGCTTTTTAGATATATACAATCTTAATTCTAAGGACGGCACAAATACATATAATATGCACATTCCTGTAATACACAAAAAATCTAAAAACTAAAAAATATATCAGATATTGAAAGCGAAAACACTCGCTAATGATAATGATTCTAGTAACAACGTCAGTAGTGAATGTGCAAAAGTTCACCAACCACGTGGTGACATGGTGGAGGGGTGTTGAATTTCGAGGATAGGTCCCCGATTTTATATATATAAATCACGAAATATGCGCAACCAGCGACATTTGTCAATCATGGGACTCAATCGCCGGACCTCGAGTATCAGAATGCTATGCTTTAGCATCACGCCACGTTCCAATCTTACAAATATATGTTTCAGAAGTTATTATGAAGTAACCTATGCTACAGTACTAAAAATTACACTGTGGATTTATTTCTGTTTAGAAATTAGCTGTATATATGTATATATATATATATATATATATATATATATATATATATATATATATATATATATATATATATATATATATATATATATCTGCCTCGACAAAGTTAGATTTGAAAAATATATATTTCTGCCTTGACAAATTCAAGTTTATTTCTGTGTAATAGATCTGTTGTACTGTACATGTGTTCATTCTTTCTTGATCAGTTAGAAACCATAAATATCCTTGCTAATTTGAACTATTATACAATTCTGTTACTTCACTGATATTAATTATGATACAGATGGTTAAGTACCATTACAAAATTAATTACGATCTGCGCAGAATAATATACCACAGAATTAATTCCATTCCTCCCTGTCAGTGACCTTAAGCAAGGGAAATAACCGTTGAATTACCTCCATCAAAGTTACAAGAGTTATTTCTCTTGGGAGTACTAGCGATAAGGCGGCTATGAGCGTAATTCCATACCTTTCCATTTACAAACCCTCCACGATGAACAGATTCTCTTCACACAAAAATAAAAAAAAAAATCTTGCATTAAAATATGCAGATGATACTGAGCAACTACTCAGCAATTGTTTTAATTTTCCTTCAGTTGCGGCTCAGTTTGCTAGCGAGAGAAAGTCGTGGAAACCAACTCGGTTTGATTTTCTTAATGATATAATATCGAGTTGTGTCGAATACAGACACGGTGGATTGTGGAATAGTAAATACTATCACAGTGATGTTACTTCGGTTGATATGGTTGCATGTTATCCGGGAAGTTTTCTTGGAATGAGAGAATGTTCTGTGTATTTTAAAAAATGTGGTCATCCGAAATGACCAGAGTATCGATAAATGCACAATTGCCAGATTTTGACCTGACTGGATTCGCTTGTATCGAGTCATTCGAGTTTGCTGAAGGGCTTCATCCAATTTGTTATGTCTGGTTTGACAAACTCTTTTCAGAAAAAATGTGGGCACCAACACTATTATTGCGGTATATGCTCGATGTTAAAATACTGATATTTCTGACAGTTAGTGAAGCAATTATATCATATCGAAAACAGATAAAACTTTGGTTATTGCAACAAAAAATATATTCTGATGATGAAAATCCTGATACAACTAATTATGAAAAAAAAGTCGCAAAAAATCTTGGTAGAAAATAATCGGTAAATTTACCCAAGGAGGATCATATGATCATAAACGACATTGATTACAATATTGATTATAGACGATGCTAAGCTAGATTTTATAATCGCTGATGCAACGAAGAAAAATACTTTTATAAGTCGAGAAATAACTTTCTTGCAAAATGGAACTAAATTAGGTACAATTGTGTAATATGGACGGTAAGTCACCACAATTTACCCATTTAAGATGTTCAATGCTCGCATACGTTTCGATAAATCTATTATCGATGTTAGACAGAGTTTCTAAGTTTGCTGTCCGAGTCGCTACGTATTCGTTTTATATCAATACAAATATTGAGGATTGATGGAAAAATTAAATATCGACACTTGTGCACCATGGGGCGAATGGAGAATAAAACAGGAGAATATACATGATTATACTGAATCAGCCGATGTTGAAATCAGAGATATTTATTGCAGAAAATATCAGACATTAAAGCTATCATCTGCACCGTCAGTGTATGATCTCCTAGTTAGACATAAAACAGTTTATTGTAATGGACTAGGCCTAGTGTCTGGGAAAACAAATTGCGTGATTGAACTATTTCGGAATTTTGATATGATCGTTTTAACCCCTACACACAGACTCGCAAGAGAAATGAACGAACGAGGAGTAAAATCTTGTACTTATCACGGGTTTTCTCGATGGAAAGGAGAAGCATGGACTCATGATCGAATGGGCGAAAAATACATTCCAAAGATTATCGTTTGGGATGAAATATGTACAGTGTCGTTAGAAACATTAAAAACATGTATTGATTAGTTATTAACAAAAATACTGCTCTAATAATATGCGGCGATCATGGTCAACCACAACCGTTTGTTGGACTGTGTCCACACGAATGATTAAAGAATTTAGTGGATAATTATGAGGAAATAACCAATAATCAGAGAGCACTTGATCCAGAATTAAGAGAGTTAAAACAATTAATCAGACTACAACCGAATAAAAGTCAATGTGAAATAATGCTTGATATTATTTGAGAAACTCCTATGAGCAACTTTTTGAATTTATGGAGACCAGATGATTTGATAGTTGCAAGTAGGAAGATAGTTCGTGATAAACTTCAACAACAGTTATTTTTGTTACATAAAGAAAAGTTTTAAAATCTAGCCGTACCATTATGTCATCGACCGCTTGATACGCGACAGCAAAATATCGAAGTTGATATACCAGGATCGTCAGAAAAACAAAATCTTGTGTTAAATGATATTGTTTTAGCTGATGTCAATGTTGTTGAGAACTCGTTATCCACTGACAAATCTCCTTGGACGCTAGGATGCGCAATGACGATTCATTCATCTCAGGGGTTAACTATTTCTGATACGCGAGTCTGGATCGTCGATGATCGTATCGAATGGTCAAATTTAGTTTATCTCGCAGTATCTAGAGTCAGAAAAATATCTAAATTGCGGAAGGTTATTATAGACGTTAAGAAACCACTGGCGATGTTAGTGACAATGATATAATAAGAAAAAAATTAGTTGGCTATAAACAGTGTGACAAAATATAAGCGCGACTGTGACCTTGATGCTGAATTTATAATGACGCTGAAGGAACAACAGACTAATCATTGTGCCAGCTGTAACACAGTAATGTTGTAGCGATACTCAAGTAATGATCCAAGACAATTTACCGTAGGCAGAATTGAGAGTAAGTTTGGTCATACACGCGAAAATGTGATGCTGACCTGTCTTGAATGTAACCGATGTCGAGGTGCTTTGTGCGTCTTTGGAAATTATTTGTAATTGTTCACGTACAAATCCACGCTGAGGAGCAGTTGAATCTACTCTGTATATTGCGGGTCTACCAGTAGATCTTACCACTGTAGAGAATTTTATGTGTCGTTACAATCCACATAGGATCAGTCGCTCTTTTTTCACAGCCTTCAAGTTCACCGGGTTTATATAAATACCTGACAGCAACATTACCTAATACTGGTTATTTTGAAAAATCTTTTCGTTTCATTGGTATATATCTTTTTTGTAATTGCATTAATAGGTTTCATAGAAGTTGTTCAGTAATTTCTTTATTTAATGCAGCTCTCACACTCGGTCATCTTGTAACCCATTTGCGAGATCTAGTATCCTGAATTATTTCCTTAGCATACTGATATCCAAATAACCGCTCAGCGAGTGTTCAATTAAATTGTTCAACAAATGCCTCAACACAATGAATTTCAGTATGTCCTCGTCTGATTTCGACATTATGTTTTTTCATCAGAGCTGATACTGCACCAAGAAATTCTTTGCCAGGATCAACTTGTAATAGTTGTGGCCATCGTAAGGGTCCTCGTTGATAAATTCGCTCAAAAGCAGATACAACTTCAGCAGCTGTTTTAGCTGATAGTGGCTCTGCTTCTTTATACCTACTTGCAACATCAACGGCAGTCAACGAGTATTTGTATGTTATTTGACGTCAACTAATTTTAATAGTATCATGTGGTAAAAACGAAATATATGTTTGATGAACTTCATTAGGAATGCTGACATCAAAAGCGTGCATGCTGAATTCGTTTAGGTGGTGGTAAATAAATTTGCCTTATTGCTTGTCGTGTTAACCAATTTGCGGCGGCGGAACGTTAGACACCTGCTGCATCAGCAAGTTTACTAATTGCTGCTCTACCTCTTCAGCATCGCCTTGGACTATAATAAATTGATTCCATTATCTTAATAATTAGTTGATTAATTACCTGCTCCTAATGCTAGTTTTCTTTTCACTGCAGATCTTACCAACCAATTAGCTAATGATTCTCTGACATTTTTATTTTATATGGAATTTAACGAACGAATCAATTTCACATCTGCAATATGTCTATCTTGTAGGTTTTTGTCTTTATACGCTACATCATGAGTGTGACATGCTTGATCAATCGCGTTTATTGGATATTCACCAGGTTTGGGATGATCTTGGTTATCAAGTCGAATATCAAGTCGGGTACAAGGACCACAGTAATTATATCCTGGAAGATGTTCTCTCCTGGGTATTTAGCCCATGGTGTTCCTGGAAATTTTGACATTATTGTAGCGATATCACCATCGTCTTACATTGAATTCTCGGTAAAAACGAAAATAAAAAGTTATGTCACATGTTGCACATCTTCCACCATATGCTTATTTCTATTTTTTTTGTAACTGTGACAAAATCAGTGGTTGGAGTTTTAACTCTACAACGCAAACAATAGAGATTCATGGACATTAATAATATGGATGTAATTGATTTCTCAGCGAGAAGGAAGAGCCAGTAAAATATATTTCAGCATTACCGAATTCCATTAGAATCATTTTAATAGGCCCGTCTGGAAGCAGAAAGACACAATTACTGCTTAATTTGATAATGAGATGGCTAAAGTGGAATACATTATATTTAGTTGCACCATCAGTTGATGATCTGAGATGTTATGATGTGCTTAAAGATTTTAATGAAAATGCAAAATTGTTAAATGAATATGGCAACGATTTTATTAATTTTATAACCGATATTGATGAAGCACCGTCCGTAGATGAACTAGATAGATTTATTAATAATTTAGTTGTTTATGACGAATTAACGCTGGATAAACAATCAAATACAGCTAGAATATTTTCTCTAGGCTTAAATAAATATACTGATATTATTTATGTTACTGAACGATATACACAAATACCTAAAGTGATCAGAGACAACTGTAATATTTTAGTTGTGTTTAATGGAGTTGATACACATATTTTAAGATATATTCATCAGACTTGGTGTAGTGGAGATATGGAAATAATTAAATTTAAAAATTTCTTTTCAAAAGCACAAGCCACCCATATGGGTTTATAACAATCAATTTACACGATCCTCGATCGCGATATCGTATAAGCCTTGAAAAAAGTTGATAAGACGTCCGCTGGGTAAACAAAACAAAAAAACCCCCAAAAACATAGAAATTTTGACAAAAATAACGTAACCCAATTAGGGAAACTCTCGGTATATTAGAGGCTTTGGTTTAGCGTCAGTGATCTTATTTTTCGTATGGGGTTTTTAGTTTTCAAAGTTATTGGTCTCTGAGATTTTAGACTTTGTAGATCCAGGATAGGATGGGCGCGTTATACTTTTCGGGTATATTGTGTTATTTGTAATGATGAATTCTTGGTTTGGTGACGATGTAATTAATACTGCTTCTGCTTGGGTGTGTAACAGTTGCTGTGATATTATCCGACTCCTTCATTGAAGATTGTATAACCATTGTCGCAGCTGGCCCTGTTGGAGAAGAAGATTTTGTAGTACCAGTGCTTTCGAGAAGGCATTGCGGTGAAGTGGTTGTAGTTTTGGTTTGCTGCATTGAAATTGGTTTGGTGGAACCTGTAGTAGTAGCAGTAATTTGCTGCTCCAAAGCTGGTAACGATATCTAATTATTTGGAGTTGTCATTGCAATTGTTGTTTGGTGAAATGTTGATGTAGCGGTAAGATTAGACTCCATTGTTGATGCTGATATTGCACTATGTGTGCTTGTCCGTGTGATGGTTGTAGCGGTCGATGTTGTCGTTACAGCAAGTGTAACTTCCGAGGATAGTCCTAAGGCATACCTATTTGTAGACATATGTATGACGCTTGTATGCCTCGATGCTGTCGTACTGGTAATATTGAACTGTGGGGTTGATGATGCCTTTGTGCTTGATGTGGTTGCATATGAGGTGGTTGCATTAGTGAAAGTTGTCGTACAAGTATTATTCGTATGCGGGGTTAATATTGAGGTTGACACTATGTGTTGTAGGTATCGCTGTTTTAGTACTATTCGTATTCGACTTACGATTTAGTGATGATGAAGGTTTGGTTCTTTGTATGGAGTTTGTGAGAATGCATGTCGTCGTGTTGGTATTGTTCTGTTGCGGAGTTTTTGACGTTAATGAACTATTTGTCGTTGGATCTTCGTTGCTTTTAGGAGTCGGTGTTATACTTGCATTATTCAGCTGCTGCATTAATGACGAAGTAGAGCTAAATCCAACAGACTTTATATTGGTTGCAGGCGTCGATAATGTTTTATTTTAATATTCAGGACTGGAGTTTGTGATGGTATAGTGCCACTTGTTAATTGTGTTGATTTTGCTGGGATTGATGTAGTTGATGTTGTTTTACTGGTTTTCCTCGGGTCTTTTTGTGTTAATAATGTAGAACTTTAACTCTGTTGTTCTTCTTGAGGTCGATGTTGCCGTAGTATTTTCATTATCTTCAGTTGTTGACGACATTATGCTTTCCTTTTAGTTGGTGTTGTTGTTATTGTCGAAGTCATCGTTGATGTTGTTGGCGTTGTTGTTGCCGAGGTTGATTTTGTTGTTTTAGTTTTCAAGTTTGTAAATTTTGCTGTCGGCGTTTTAATTGCATCTTTTCTGGAATTTGTAATTATAATTGTACTTGTTGTTATGGCTTTCGTTTTAGTCGTAGTTATAGGGTTGTCTTTCACATTCAGTATTGACATAATTGACACACTTGCTTTGATAATCCTAATGTTTGAAACTACAACGAAATTATTTTGTCACTTATATCCCTATGTCACTTATATCCGTATGCGCACTCACACACACGCTCTCGAACACATATACCTTTCAATACAATATTATTTGCACTGACTTCTTTGTAGAATCAAACTGATGGATATTTTTCCATTGCATTATCATCGTGAGACTAAGTCTCACTTCAAAGGAATAGACGGTGACATTAATTTCAACAATGGTACATTTTGGGTTCATGTTTTGCATAAAAATGTAAGCCGCTTGGTTACATCAGCATAGGGCTGGATGTGAAATCGGTTTCCAAGAAAAATTTATTAACGCTGTTTAATATCATTTTTATTTTATTGCTCTATTTCAGCAACCATATCGAGTTTTCACCATTTTTTCACTATAGTAAAAGTGCACAATAAAGCGTCAAATTGCACATATATAAAAATGTTTATTACATCAAATAAAATAATGAACAAATGAGGTATAACCCTTTCTGTCATCTATGTGTTGATCCCCAGGCCAACCCACCCACCTTCGACGCAGAAAAATATATTCACTGCGAATATATACAAGACTCAGCCGCATAATGCTTGTTTAAATAATATAGTTCCCAAAACGCATACGCAAAATTCAAAATTTAACAATCGTGTGTCAGTTTGACAGCGACCAGAGAAATAGCATAGCGACCGGAGAAATATCAAAGCAACCAGAGAAATAGCATTGCGATCAGAGAAATAGCAGAGCGACCAGAGAAAATGCTAACCGTCATGTTCCCACGTAACGCTTCTGTTATGCGCATCAGTAGACTACTGATGACAATGAAACACATAACGTTAATTGAAGGATGTGTGGAAAAGGACAGGATGATACACACGCATGACGAGCTTACATAATATAAGCTAACAAACGATAAACATTGCAATTCTAGCTTAACATCAAGCGCTATATCTGTGCAAGAACAATAAATGAAGAGATAATAAACAAGAAAAGATGACATTTTACCTTAAATAAACACGGAAGAGAAATGCGTAAACAGTAAAGAATGCGATGAAAGAAGATATAAACAATAAGAGCTTAGCTTCAAACGTAGGAACTAAATAATACATCTTGATGTTTTTTGAAATGTATTTCAAAAGCAGGTGCGAGATACATAAAGGATTTATGATCTGTCTGTCTGTCTCTCTCTCTCTATATATATATGTATATATATATATATATATATATATATATATATATATATATATATATATATATATATATATATATATATATATATATATATATATATATGTATGTATATATGCGTGTGTGGGTGTCTTGTTTTGTGTGGCATGAAGGCACATTCATCCGCAAATAGAGATTCCCGGATGAGATGTTCCGGTAGCTTCATCCTTGCAGTGATTCGTCGCAGGTGGAAGTGTGAACCCACAAGCCGATACTTGATATACACACTCTTGGATATCCAGTACGGCGTAGTTCAGGACGCATAAGAAGCTAAACAGGACTCGTGTCAGGTCACAGCCATGTTCTACCCCGTTCGAGTAGTGATAGGGGACGGTTCAGCGTCAATGGGAATTAGCATGACAGAACCCCCTGGGACTGTTTAGCGTCAATGGAAATTTAACATTAACCACCCTGGGACTGTTTAGCGTCTATGTAAATTTAACATGGACGAAAAACCCTGGGACTGTTTAGCGACAAGGGGAAATTAACATGGGAAATAGATTTTGGGACTGTTGAGTGTCAAGGGGAATTGAACATGGGAATATGGGACTGTATAGCGTCAAGGGAATTTAAACAGGGTGGGACTGTATAGCGTCAAGGGAAATTTAACATGGGATTTTTATTTTAAAAAAAAAAAAAAAAAAAAAAATGAGGGTTGGCAATGGAAAGTCATTCTCTTTTCGAGACCTATGAGTGGCCCTGAAAAGGCCTTTGGATTTATGTTAATATGCCATTAACATAAAGGGCATCTGCGGCATCTTCTTGTTCTCAAGCTGCGTCTTACTGGAGTGCCATAAATCAGTGTCCTCTTGAGGCAACCTTGTCTCTCCACGTACACTCTTCATATCCACAGACTGGTGTCTGACTTGTGGACAACTGTCCACTTGGATCGGACATACATTAGCATGTCCGTCCTAAACATCATTGAAGAAACAAGGGTGGATGATTCAACTGTGGTCCACATCTTGAGGCGCCGAGAACAGGTGAATCAATGCAGTGAACTGCGCTTCTTTATAGGGGTAGGAAGGATTGAAATGGATTGAGTTCATTGACCAATCCAAACACGCGTTACAAAATTCAGTCAGTCCGCATCCAATCCGAAGAGAACAGTCTGTGACGTGGTCTATATAGATTCGCTAGCGCCTGTGTGCAGTCAATCGATGCGAGACAGTGATTCAACATGACGGAAACTCAGAAAACGATCCATTGGGGTGCACCAGCAGTGGAGACCGCCCAAGGGAACCCGGACTTACTTTCAGAAGAGGTAAATTGGGATTTTGTGGATTTTCTTACCTCGCAAGAATTTGTTCCGGAACCTTCGTCTCCTTCTTCATTACCGCAAGTGGAGAATTTTAGACAGAGACATAAAGAAGAATTGGAGAAATTTATACAACGACAAAAGGAAGCGGAACAAGCTTTTCTCCTACAGCAACAGCAGCAAGAAGAAGAGGTAAGAAAAAAACAACAAGAAGAAGAAGTAGCAGCAAAGAAACAAGAGGGTGAAAGTCAAACCGTCACGGTACTGTTGGACATTTTAGCGGAGTTAAGAAGTCTGAAACAAATGTATCAGACTTCTTTATCACGAGCGAAGAGAATACGACCTTCCCGAGCTAAACACGCCAACCCTGTGACTAAGCCTACCGTACCACCCTTAGTTATTTCAACCAAATCATCATCATCAGAAGTAGGCCTTGGCCGTGGCAAAGGCTTAAGGAAGTTAAAGTTGATTGCTTAAACTCACCCCTACACCAAAAAAGGCCCTTTTCAGGGCCACCCACGTCTCTCGAAAAGAGATACACTTTCAATTGCCAATAACTCAAAAAAAAAACAAAAAAAAAAAAACAAAAAAGAAACAACATTTTACCCCTATAGTACGTGTATATGAGTGCGTGAGTGTAGCTTTTTTTAAAATCAAAGCTCAAAGACACTTACCTTATATAATTAATGTATTCTTTTCTCAATAGTTACAATCCAATTCACAATTCACAACTGAACACTTTAAAAAGTTCATAGATTTCTTCTATCTCATTGTTTACTCTCTCTGTTTTTTCAATTTCTTCACCTTCACAGTCTTTTCTTCTTCTTCCTCCTCACTTTCTTAACTTCTTCTTTTCTTCTCCTGTTTCTTTTTCTTCACCTGGCTGCTTTCTTCCTCTGAAGAATCCCTCTCTTCTTCTGAAGAATCCCTCTCTTCTTCTGACTCCTCTTGTTTCTTTTTAGGGCAATCTGGAGACCAATGTCCTTTTTCTTGACAATAATAACAGGTATCTTGACTGTTGTCTTTTCTATCCCCTTTTTTCTTTTTTGATGGTGTGGACACTCTGAAGACCAATGCCCTTTCTTCTGACAGATATAGCAAGTATCTTGACTTTTATCTCGAAAGGAAGGAGAGTACTCCGTCGGCTGGTCTGAAAAGAATTTTCTAATGACCCCTCGCAAAGCTCTGATGAAACGTTCGATTTGGCTAGTCTCTTCCATCGTTGTGCTCAGTTTGAGAGTGAAATGAATAGTGAAAGGACAAGACACACACCCTTTTATATACGCTGGTCTGCCATGACTATAAATTAGCCCATGGTGTTTAAACTTGAGTCATTTGACGTTTTTCACTCAAGATGAAACGATCCTATTCATTCGAGAAGAAAGAAGAAGAAAGTAAGAGGCAGAAACGTGCTTTATCGCCTCGTACCAGGGCTGAAGTCTTGGCACAAATTCATGCAAGTGATTTTGAAGAGGACATGAGTGAACCAGAATTCGAACCCTCTAAACCAAGTTCACCACCCTTAGTTAACCCTGAAAAGTACTATTCCATTCGAGAGACGGAAAAGCGCTCCTCTAGAAAATTTAGAACCACGGCTTACAAATACACAATGAAGTTTAAAGATTTCAAGTCCGAAGTACCGTTAGAGAAAGCAGAAGGGTTCATCACTGGGGTGTGGGATTCTTTGCTCACCTCACTCAAGCGACAATGTCAACCCAAAGAAGACGATCGCTTCAGACTTTCCATACAACACGACGGTTTGAAATCCCCTGTTTGGATCGAGTTTAGCAGACCAGCAGAACTAACTGCTTCCAAAGTCATGGACAAGATTCAACACGTGCAAGAATCTAATGATCAGTTTGACATCACCGATGAAAAAGCCACACTGGACATGACCCACGTCTCTCCTCCTCAAGGGACCGGACAACGCAATAAGGTGTTACTGGTGAACGACCTTCGCAGCACCAAAAAGAGTCTCGTCCAAATTCACAATTCTCAAGACCAGATGTGTTTAGCCCGAGCCATCGTGGTGGGACGAACCTATGCCGACAAGAACGACACGGTAGAATGGAAAAGAACCTGGAAAACTATTCAACAATCCGACCGAGCCAAACAACGAAATGAAGCAGAACTCCTGTTACAACAAGCCGGACTGTCCAAAGACACACCCTGTGGCATTCCTGAGATGCAAAAATTGCAAGATGTCCTGACTCCACGCTACACCTTGAAAGTGCACCCTCAAGAAGTGCGTGGGTCTCTGTTGTTTCGAGGCCAAGACTTTAAGGACGGAAAATACATTCATGTCTATTATCACGATGACCATTTCGATAGCATTACCAGTATCACTGCATTCCTGGGATACGGTTATTACTGTGAGAAATGTGACCATGGTTATAATAATCGAGAGCAACACAAACATTGCGGATTGAAATGCTCAGGATGTTTGGCCTCTCCACCCTGTCTGAGCGAAGGACAAGAAAGAGTACATTGTCCTGCTTGTCTGCGCACGTTTGTCAGCCCTGCCTGTTACCAACAACATCTGAAGATGCAAGGTTCACAGCAGAAATGTGCTTGTCAACTCCTGAGATTGTGCCCTACGTGTGGACAAGGCCTACGTACCAATAATGCCAAGGAACACGTATGTTCAGGAAAGAAAAAATGTCACATTTGTCACCACATCGTGGACTTGGAACACGAATGCTACGTGCAAAAATACCAACCCCCACCAAAGAAAGAGGACGGTCACAAGAAGAAGAAAGGCAATTTCATCTTTTTCGATTGCGAATGCATGCGAGAGACCGGCATTCACATTCCTAGTTTCTGCGTGGCTCATCGAGCGTGCGAGAAGTGCATTCAAGAACCTATCTTGAGGTATTGCCCTCACTGCAGCAAGATTCCTGGAGGACGTGAAAAAATCTTTCGGGGACCGAACACGCTAGCCGATTTCGCTCGATGGGTCTTAGACCCCATCGACAACACGTGGAGCCAAAAGGACATCGAACGTTACAGAGATTGTCATCGTCATGCCACGGTGATGGCTCACAATTTCTCCGGATACGATGGACAGTTTCTTTTCAGATACTATACGGAACATGGCACCGAACGTCCTAAAGTGACTTTGAACGGAGCCAAAATCATTTTCATGCAAGTGGGACAAGTACAGTTTAAAGATTCGATGAGCTATTTGGCCAAGCCTTTGAGTCGAATGCCTAAAACGTTTGGAATGACAGAAATGGCTAAAGGGTACTTTCCACACTTTTTCAATACGGAAGCCAATCAACACGCCGTTCTACCCCATTTACCTGAGGCTCACTATTACAACCCTGACAACATGCGTACCGACGTGGACATTTTACGACGTTGCTGTGGAAAATTTCGAGAACTGTTCATGGAACACGGAGGGGTCGATCCTTTGAAAGAAGCTTGCACCATTGCCAAAGCGTGTTCCTTAGTGTACCGCCAACGATTCATGCCTGAAAACACAGTGGCTGTCATCAGTCCTCAAACGACCCACTATGTCAAACGTCAATACTCGGTCAAAGCCCTACGCTGGTTACATTACTTGTGCGACAAGGAAGACAAATGGATTCAGCATGCTCGCAACGGAGGAGGCGAAAAGACCATCGGAACGCATTCGGTCGATGGCTGAGACTTAGAAAACCCCAAGATCGTGTACGAGTTTAACGGTTGCTTATTTCACGGATGTCCCGTCTGTTACCCTGACCGTGGCATTAAAAATCAGTTTTTACAACGAACCATGGAAGACTTGTACCAGGCCACTTGTCAGCGACGCCTAAAGTTAGAACAGGAAGGATGCCAAGAGGTGGAAATGTGGGAACACGAGTACGATCACCGTTTGAAAACCGATCCAGAGTTTAAACGCCTCGTGGAAAGTTACCAGTTCATGGACCCGCTGAACCCGAGGGATAGTTTGTACCAGGAAGAACCAATGCCACCTGTTTGCTGTACCAAGCCGACGAAGAGAAAGGAGAAGAAATCAAATACTTAGACGTGTGTTCGCTGTATCCCTACGTGTGCAAATATTGTCGCTTTCCTGCAGGTCACCCACAATTGTTCACGGAACACATCGACCTGAAAAACATTCGACAATACGAAGGCTTGATCAAGTGCAAAGTTTTATCTCCCACGAACCTATACCATCCCGTCTTACCTCACTATTGCCAAGGCAAACTGATGTTTCCTTTGTGCCGTACTTGTGCCGAAACGTGCAACCAAGATCAGCCTTGTCAGCACACCCAGGAAGAACGTGCTTTGACGGGAACCTGGGTCAGCGTAGAATTGTTCAAAGCTCTGGACATGGGATACCAACTGTTAGAAGTGTACGAAATTTGCCACTTTCACAAGACACAACAATACCTCTAGGGTGAGCCCACTCAGAAAGGCATTTTCGCTGACTACCTGGATACCTTTTTGAAACTGAAGCAAGAAGCCAGCGGCTATCCGTCCTGGTGTCACCCTCACGAAGACGAAAAGACATTCAAAGAGAAATACTATGAACAAGAAGGCATCACTTTAGATCACATCGAGAAAAACGAAGGCAGGCGATCGTTTGCCAAAGTGATGTTAAATTGCTTGTGGGGTAAAATGGCACAACGACCGTGTTTACCCAAGACGGAATATTTGACCGAACCTTCCCGCTACTTTCAGATGATTCACGACAAAACCAAATTCATGAAACACGTGGACGTCGTTCGCGAGGATTTGATCTTGGTCAATTACGAAGAAAATCTGGACTTTGTACAAGACGACCCCTTTGGAAATGTCATCATTGTGGCTTACGTGACAGCCCATGCTCGCTTAAAATTGTACCAAGCTTTAGAACGGTTAGGGGAACGCGTCCTGTACTTTGACACGGACAGTTGCATTTACATCCATCACCCGAGTCAACAGCACCCTGACATTGAAGGAGACCGTTTAGGAGCCTGGACAGACGAGCATATTGACGACAAGATTCTAAGTTTCGTCAGTGGCGGTCCCAAAAATTACGGCTACGAATACCGGGACAAACAAGGAGAAGTGCACAAGAAGTGAACAGTGAAAGGACTGACTATGAATTATCGTACCAGTCGTGTGGTCAACTTTGGGGTATTGAAAGAAGCCTTGCAATCCGGACAGGATGAACACTTTAAAGTGACCACCTATCAACCGAACAAGATTGTACGTTTACCCACTCACCACATCGTCAGTCGACCCTTGGAAAAAGTCTATCAAATCGTGTACCAGAAGCGAGTGCGTCTTCCCAATAATTTCACTTTGCCGTATGGACATGTTGGTATAAATCTTTGGTTGTAAGCGGATAGCCACCCACCAGAAGGATGACTTCGCCACAGCAAGAATCGAGTGAGAGGCCCGATGAGAACTCCAAATTCAAACCCTACCATTTTCCAGTTTTCTTGCCTGACTATTGTGATTGTGCCCGTCGATTGGACACGTTTCAAGCATGGTCTACGGATAGGAAAGTATTACCTTCTTCGCATATTTTAGCTAGAACAGGATTTGTCTACTTGGGACCTGAGTCAGGATTGGGATATGAAGTACAGTGTTTCGCTTGTGGTCTGAAGTTACGAATGGATCTATGTATCTATAAAGATTCAGCTATTTTGGAACATACTCGATGGTCTCCGCACTGCCCTTACCTTTCTATGGCCTTTCCACCCATGACATTACGGTGCAATGATGACGGTACCTTAGAGACGGTACCTTCCAAAACAAGACATAAAAAACATAAAAAGGGAACGATGTACAAGCTTGAGACTGCATTGCGACTAGTATAAAAAGGGGCTATGGACAAGATCGATAGCTCATTGGGACTACCAAGACCAAGCGAACAAGATGAATACTTTCAGAGAAACACAAAAGAAGTTTAGACAGGCACAATTCAAGTGTGGGGCTTCGGAAGTGGAATGCGATTGTGAGCCTTGCGATGGGTACGATGCTGTACGTTGTGACCTTAGCGATGCCGTAAAGCATCGTGGGAACTTTGTTCTCACTACCCCTATCATGGAAAGTGATGCTGTGCGTGTCAGACCTGAGGGATGCGAAAGCGATGCCGCTCGTCCTCTTGGACACTTTACTGGGTTTCGTTTTAAAGGTGGATGTTCACCTTCACGTTTACCCCCCCCCCTACGGATGTCATCCAGCTCTGAGCAAACTCCTGTCCATGTCACCCAACCCTCATCGAAACGAACCTGTGAAAGACGAATATTCGTTCCCTGTGCGTTTGTCGGAATACTGCGACTTTGAAAATCGTCTTCAATCGTTCAAAGGAAAATGGCCTAAGTATCTGGGAGGACCGACCCCCGAAGAATTAGCCAGAGCCTGATTTTTCTACTTGGGCGAAGGAGATAAAGTCAAGTGCTTCAGTTGCGGTGTGTCACTTCATTACTGGGAACCACAAGATTCGGCCTACGTAGAACATGCTCGATGGTCACCGAATTGTCATTACTTACCCTTAGTGGGACCGAGACATTGAAGTAACTTACCATAATCTGTTCATGGATACTTTACCCGAGAACATTCGTGCTTTGCCTGTGGAGTTGAGAGAACGCATTTACCGAGAGCTGGTCAAAATACAAGTCAAACGTAAAGAACAATTGCATAAGTTACGTCACCAGATGTTTAATCACTGGTACCTGAATGCTATAAAAGGACTGATTCAGTTGAAAGTGTTCCCTTGGACAGACATTGATCAACAACCCCCTGGTTTTAAAAAGGATTGGTTTGTTATTGACGATTCTATCTACTACAATGTAAACGTACTGCATCGAATTCCAGAGGAAGAGTTAACGAATTACCAAAATCTCTTACACAATGTCAACTTAGTAAAAGAGGAAACTTCTGAACGAATTGTAATGTGTAAATTAGTGACTAAACGATTTAAATTTGGCACTGAAGTAAAACCATGTCTGTGCAAACGGTACATTTCTTCTGTCAGACAAAAGAGGATTTAGTATGACCTGTTTATGGATACTTTACAAGAGAACATCCGTGCTTTGCCTGTGGAGTTGAGAGAACGCATTTACCGAGAGCTGGTCAAAATACAAGTCAGACGTAAAGAACAGTTGCATCCGTTACATCACCAGATCTTTAACCACTGGTACCTGAATGGTATAAGAGAACTGATTCGTCAGAAATTGTTTCAGTGGTCAGACCTTGTTCAATACTTCCAAGCCCCCGATGATCCACGTGTTGATCATTTTGGTTACTTCGAGATTCACCGAGTACAACAATTTAGGAAGACAAGGTAAAGGATTACCGACATATTTTACGTGGAATCTACTTAGCGGAAGAGGAAACTTCTAAACGAAGTCTGACGTTTCGGTTACAGTATGCAACATTTAGATTCCCCACTGGAGAACGAAGATCTCTGGCTAGAAAGTACGTGTATTGTTTCCGAAACAAAGAGACTATAAAAACAGGCTGCCATGCCACGACTTTTATCGCATGTAATCCAACAGATTCCGTGGAAGGAACTCAATGACCATATTCAAACCGTGGATCATTACCATCGATTATTACAAGAACTGTATCCATTCAGTTTGGGTCGACAAGTGGTGTGTGTCTTAGTGACTTGTTTTCTGGGATTTCGTTTACCAGCCGATTCCTTGTGGACTCTTTACGATCAGTACTTACCACCCATTCAACATGAAAGTGGTGCCTTTAAATGTTCACGAGAGACTCCTTTTGCTCAAAGCCTTACGTTTTCATCTGGATACTTCTCGACCTCTACGGGAAAAAAAGATTCGTCAACTTTTAGCTACCGAAGACGTGTATGACGATGTGTGTGTAGCTTGTGACTTACACCCCCATTGGACAGATGTCCCTGCCTGGAAAAAGAGGGATTTTGAGGCTTGGACCCAAGAAGTGGCCCAGTATGCACGAGAGTTGTGATCCTTACTTTCAACGTCCAAAGAAAAAAGTTGCTTTTCAACCTGTATTAGTGACGGTGCCAGAAGAACCCGTCACCCAGGACGGGACTGTCGTGGACAGACCTGAAAGACCCTTTCGGGAGGACACTTGTGTAACCTTACCCCCTATAGAACTGGTCAGAACATTACCCAAAACATGTTGTACAGACACTTGTTTTTATTCTACGTTAATGATTTTCATGTGCCTTTTATCGTTGTACTGAAGCCTTTGGCTTTTATGCATTTTTGTCTTTCGTATTCATGTTTAAAACATTCAATAAACGTGTTCTGAAAAAAAAGTATATAAACTCTCGTCTTGTTTGTTTTCGTGTCACAAGTGACATTCCTGACATTATGGCTACTTCCGCTGTCTCTGCTCCCTCTTCCTCCGCTGTCAAAGTCATCGACGAACACTTAGATCGTGCCAGTTGGGAGGCTTTGTATCTTCGCCATCCCTTTAACATGCTCATTGCTCGACCTAGCGGTTCAGGCAAAACCGAATTCGTCAAACGTTTGATCGAACATAAACATCATTTGATCGATCGACCACCTCAGCGGATCGTGTGGAGTTACAAAGAGTGGCAATCGGCGTACAGCCTCTTGCGAGAAAGTCAAGGCGATTCCATCGTGTTTGTGGAAGGCATTCCTAAAGAAGACGATAGCATCGTCTCTGACTCCCGTCAAACCCATTTGGTCATTTTTGACGACATGTTAGGAGAAGACGAAGAAGAAATTAAACTGTGGTTCACGCGCAAAGGGCATCACCGTAATGCCAGTGTCGTTTACATCACTCAAAATTTGTTTCAACAAAGTAAAGCCCATCGTACCATCAGTCTCAATGCGCATTACGTGGTCTTGTTTAAAAGCCCTCGAAATAAATCGCAAGTGCAAGTCTTAGCCAAACAGTTAGGGACGCCTTGGCTGACTCAGGCGTACGACGATGCCACTCAAACGCCACACGCCTATTTACTCGTCGATTTGAAACCTACGACCCCCGATGATTTGCGATTTTGTACCCACTTGTTTCACCACTGGTGCCAAGACGGACGGCCTGTCCTGTACACGTCTCCGTCCTCGACTTAATTTCACTCCACAAAAAAAAGCTATAAAAACCTCAGACCCTTTTCGTCTGTCTCACACACATTTTGAACATGACGTCCCTTCAGTCGCATCTTCCCGTCAAATTGATTCGTGCCTTGTATGGCATCAGTCGAGAAAAAAATCCACAAATACGAGCTCGTGTCTTAGAAGCTAGTCTCAAAGAAGTCTTACGATGGTTCAGGTTGACGGCACGTTAATTACTCCAAGGAGTCATTCAGATTCCTCATCAAACCAAACGCTTTTTTGATCGAAGCAAAGTCGCTTTGACCCAACTGGCCGATCCCCGCATCGACACTCAAACCAAAAAACAAATCATTTTGAAACCTGGAGGGAGCGGTACTCTAGGAGGGGTCATCATTCGCTCTCTCTTAAGATGGGATCCTAATGCCCCCAAACTTCTCCCCAAGAAAAAAGTCAAACGAAGCTCCAAGAAGAAGAAAAAGACCAGATCCCCAAAGAGAACTTCTCCAGTGGCGGGACCCTCCTCTTACCAGACACCACCCCGGAAAAAGAAAAGAAGCCCCCAGAAAAAGAAACAGAGAAAAAGTCCACAGAAAAAGAAAAGCCCACAGAAGAAAACTAGTCGCAAGAGAGGCACTTCAGCCAGGACGCAACCTTACACTCGCAAACCACGACCTGCCACGGCGGTGACTGCGTCTCCGGCAGCCTCACGTTCATCCACTTCTCCGTTGATGACACCAAGAACTGAAGAGTACTTGGAGACGTTGATCACACCAAGAACTTCTCCGTTGATGACCCCAAGAACTTCCCCAGTGGCAGGACCCTCCAATTTAGTGGCAGTGGCTGCTGCTCACAAAGTACCTTCTCCCAAAATCAAGGTCCAAGAAAGATCGGGCATGTTAGAAAGTTTACTGGATTTGTCCAAGCAAGAAGTGGCTCGATTTAGTCCGTTGCGTACCCGTGCACGACGTGTCATGCCTGTCCTGAAGTTGATACGATGTAAAGACAATCAGTGGCGACGCGTTCCAGTATAAAAAAGGTCCGTGACCAAGGCGGGGTATCAGTGTTTTTGGTGCTGAAGACTCAAAGATGTCACCCTCCAGAAAACATCCCTCTTGTAAACAGCTCCAAGGAAAGAAAAGAAAAGGTCTGCCTCCTCGTTTAGTCAAACATGGGGACATGTTATCTGTCCTGTCCGAAGCTTCTCCACCCCTACGAAAAAAACTCATTCAATCAGCCTCCAAAGAGGTCATCGATACCGTGTGCGAATGCTGTTTGAACGTCTTGAAAGGCACGATCCCTTTGTCCAAACACCAGAAACAATGCTGAGGCAAGCATCGTCACGTTCTTCGCCAAATGGTTCAAAGAAACTTCCCATTCGTCAAAAGAAGAAGATGTTGGTCCAACGTGGAGGCATTTTACCCCTCTTGTTAGGTCCCTTACTGAAAGGAGTCTTGGGAACCATGTTGGGAGGACTGGTGGGAGCAAGATTAAAAGGCCATCGGAAGTCCCAACATCTCAGAATCGACCCCTGACAACCCCATGGAAGGACGAAAACTAGCTTTAGTGCCTTACAAACAATGGATGCAATACCATCGTTGGCAAGAACAACGCACCCCGCATTTACCTCCCAATCCCAATTTGAGCGAGATGTCCCAGTTACAACACGAATTGCAGTCCTTGATGGATCGCCAAGATTTGTCCGAAACAGAAAAATCGCAAAAGTACGGTCAACTCTTGCAACGACTGCAACTCTTTCACCAGAAAGCTTTAGACGAAACAGCTCTACCCACTCTGAAAGATTTTAAGACCTTGATGAAAAGTCCAGCACCATCACCAGTACCAGTACCACCACTACCAGTGACCAAGACAGAAAAAGGAGGAGAAGAAGAAGAAGAAGAAGGGTTTCAAACTCCACCAGAAAAAGTACGCAAGTTAACAACACCACCTACCTCAAGAATTGGATGGATTAAAAAGATGATGGCCACCCCTTCTTCATCACAAGAGAAAAAGAAAGAGAAGACAGAAGTGAAGACAGAAGTGAAACAAGAACCGATATCCCCTGTTCACACATCCTCCTCCTCGACACCTATTGCCGGTCGCACACGCAAAGCATTGCAATCCAGGCAAATACCCCAAGAGAAAAAGAGTAGCATCCTCTAAGAGTGGGTGTCTTATTAACACACCAACCAAGAAATGGAAAAAGTGTTAGCCAGCATTTACTACGATTCCTTCCATCCTGCAGGTTACGCAGGAGTTCAAAAATTGTATCGTGCTGCCAAAATGCGACTGAAAAGTCTCCGTTTACCTCAAGTGCAACGATTGTTACAAGAACAAGCTACCTACACTTTACACAAACCCATTCGACGCAAGTGTTCCAGAAGTCGCACCCGAGTGGAAGGCATCGATCATTAATGGCAAGCCGATTTAGCCGATGTCTCTCATTTGGCCAGCTACAATCGCGGC
The DNA here is from genome assembly GCA_028554795.2 of Sinohyriopsis cumingii. NCBI lineage: Eukaryota > Metazoa > Mollusca > Bivalvia > Unionida > Unionidae > Sinohyriopsis > Sinohyriopsis cumingii. Next base: position 478,072 of record CM068828.1, read on the forward strand.
TACAAATATTTGTTTTGTGTCATCGACGTCTTTTCCAAATTTGCATGGGTCGTGCCGTTGACTTCCAAATCGAGCAGCGAGTTAGTGCGAGCCCTGCAGCGAGTGTTGAAACAAAGTGGTCGTCACCCTCTTCGATGGCAAACGGACAAAGGTACCGAATTTCTGAACCAAGCTTTCCAAAAAGAATTAAAGAAACGTGACATTCACTTTTTTACCACCGGGAATCCCGAAACCAAAGCTAGCATCGTGAAACGTTTCCCACGCACTTTGAAAGAACGCATGTGGAAATATTTTACGCATCACCACACTCTGAAGTACATCGACATCTTACCGCACCTGGTGCAAGCGTACAACCAATCTTACCATCGAAGCATCGCAAGACGTGACTCCCGACAACGAAATGCTGGTGTTTGAGCGCCTGTTTGGTACGTCCCCGATGAGGGCTGTCCCCAAGAAAAATGGAGTGTTGGCCGTAGGAGATTGGGTGCGCATTGGCAAAACCAAACGCACTTTCGACAAAGGTTACTTACCTAACTGGACGACCGAATTGTTTCGTGTCACTGGACGAGTGCATGGCCGTCATCCTACCGTCTATAAATTGGAAGACATGAACGGAGAAGTGCTCAAAGGTACGTTTTATTTGCCCGAGTTACAACGTGTCACCAAAAAAGAAGACGACGTGTACGACATCGAAAACATTCTCGAACGCAGAACCCGTAAAGTGGGCAAACGACGTGTCAAAGAAGTCAAAGTACGTTGGAAAGGATATCCACCCAGTTTTGATTCTTGGATCGACGCTTCGCAAGTCATCGACTATAACAAGAAGTGACCATCATGCCCTTTCACACAGACGCAGATACGTCGACCACTTCTTCACCCAGTTCTTCTCTGCAAGATTTACAAAAGCAACCCTTGTGGGTGTGGTGTGGAGAACGTGTGCCTAAAACGCAAATCGTCTTTTTCTGCCAAATCTTCGTGGTGTATTGTGTCATCGGGGCAGCCATCGCCAATTTGAGTTTGCAACAAGGAGACAAACAATTGTGGACCATTTTATTGAGCAGTATACGTATTAAATTTTGCCCAGAATTGTATGACATTTTGGGTGGAGACCTCAATTTGGTCACGGATAAGCACTCCAAAAAAATTGAGAAAGCAGAGATTGACAACAACGGGCATTTTGCAAGGCATTTTCGTTTCCCGGTAGAACTGAACCAGGGACTGAATTTGATCTTCGTGTACTCCGATGTGGTGGAGTACAACGTGGTGGGACACACCTCTGTGCCGTTACTACGTGTCATTCCTTTCAAAGTAAATTCTGCCACGGCTACTGACGAGGAAGGTGGAAACACTTATCACGTCCACCGCGAATTTGTACATCCTCACTATTTGCCTGTCAGCAAGTCGTATTTGGACACGGTCAACATTGCTATAAAAGGAGATCTGGGACAAAATGTTCCATTCACCAAAGGAAAAGTCACGGTGAAACTCCATTTTCGAAAACGGTTCTCTCACGATTCGTAAGTCATGTATCCAGTGTACCGAGGGGTTGCTCGACAGCGAGGACACGGTTTTAGGAGATATGTTGAAAACGGCCTTTCGTTCGGTGGCCCCGGTGTTGAAACCGATGGTGACACGCGGATTGCACGCCTTGAAAGATGCGGCACTGACGCAAGGCAAAGAATTTCTCCAAAATGTCATCATCGACAAACAAAACCCTAAAGAAGCCTTCATGAGGGCAGGCAAAAATGTCTTGCTGCAAACGGGTAAAGACCTTTTGGGCCGACGAGAAACACCTATAAATGCCCTGCACGCTACCGAGTCAGGCATTCAGCAAGGACAAGGTAGAAAGAGACGACGAAGAAAACACCCTTTCACCAGACTTCACACGTCTAAAGCTAGAAAGACAAAGAAAAGAAGAACCGTTCGAGACTTAGACGTTTTTGATTATTGAGACACAGAAAAAAATGATGCACCGAGAGTCATGCGCCTGTTCCAAGTCGGAACTGGATCTGTTTGCCATGCCACCTACCATGATGACGATGCAAGAATCCCAATGGGTGGAATTTCACCCTGTCTCCTCATTGATATATTCCGCTCCCATCGAGTTTGAAATCAAGGGACAGCCCGAAGATTACATCGATCTGAATAGCAGTTACTTGTACTTGAAAGTCAAAGTTCTAGATAAGGGAGGAGATACTATAGTAGTCGAGAAAGTAGCTCCCGTCAACAATTTCATGCATTCCTTGTTCAGCTCAGTGGACTTGTACTTGAATAACAAACTGGTCAGCAGCAGTATGGATACTTACCCTTACCGTGCCTGCCTGGAAAATCTCTTGACGTACGGAATAGATGCCAAGAATACTCATCTCAATGCCTGCGTACTATGGGAACCTGACGATGCGGGCGAGTTTAACGAATTCGAACCGGAAGCATCCAAAACACCACACAATAAGGGATTTGTAGAACGAAGAGACAAAATATTAAATGGACAGAGTCTAGAACTGATGGATCGTTTGCATTTGGACATGTGGTTGCAAGAGAAATATTTGCTGAACGGTGTCAATGTCCGCTTGAGACTGAATCGTAGCAGTACCGCTTTCCATTTGTTGGCTGATAGTGCTGGCGTCAATCCCATAAGCAAAATCGAGGAGGCCAAACTCTACGTACGACGCGTGGAACTGTTATCTAAAGTGGGAAACGACATCAGTCAGACGTTGAGCAGAACGACCGCCAAGTATCCCATACGACGTGTGGAAGTGAAAACGTTCACCATTCCCGCTAGCCATCATTCCATGATCGATGATCATCTGTTTCAAGGACAGTTACCCAAGCGTTTAATCCTTGGTATGGTCGAGAATTCAGCCTTCAACGGAGCTTTCACTGAAAATCCTTTCCACTTTCAAAACTTCGACGTTAGGAAAATCGAAGTCAGTCGCGAAGGCAAGACCTTGTGTACCAGACCTTTCGAACCTGACTTTACCAAGAAGAATTACTTGAGATTGTACTTGTCCCTGTACGAAGCCACCGGACAATTAGGGACCAACACCAGTAACGGCATTACGTACGAGGATTACGCAGGAGGCTATGCTTTGTGGGCCTTCGATTTCACTCCTGACCAGGGCAGCGACGGGGGACATTTCCATTATATAAAATCTGGCCAGATTCGTGTGGAACTTCAGTTTGCAAATCCTCTGCCAGAGACAGTGAACGTCATCCTGTATGCAGAATTCGATAATACCATAGAAATCAACAGTTTGAGAGAAGTCATTCTAGACTATTAGAAGCTATGGAAGACTGTTATCCCTCTTTACCTAGTGGAGAAACTTTGGACATGGAATGTGAGGAGACCGTGGAAAAAGAATCTCAAGACAAAGACGACGAAGTTATGATGAAGTCAAGATGGCCAGAACAAGAAGTGCATTTAGTCTCCTGTTTTGCCAAACACTTGGTGGAAAAAATGACGGAATTGATCAAGAAAGATTGCTATGGATGTCAAAACGATCATTCCAGTCAAATTCAACACGATAAATGTCTGATGCTGAGTCAAGAAGAAAAATTGGACGAGTATCTGGATGAAGCTTGGAGTCTCATCTCGGACGAAGTCGTGTTGCATCAGTGGTATAAAGACTTGCGTGAACATTCTTGTCCACCATTAACCACTCAAGAGATCCATCGTATCGAAGCTCTCCTGAATCAGAGTGAGGAGACGAAACGAAGAAACGGTTATTTGTCAGACATTTTCAAGCAAAATGTCAGGATCGAATTGATGACTTATTATTACCTGTGAAGAAGAAAAAAAAAAAAAAAAAAAACATGGATACCTGGGAACTTTATTACCTTTTGAACCACAGTTCGTATACGGCTTCTTGGAATCCTGTCGTCTGTGCTAAATATAAACTCCCTCATCGCAAACCTCAAGAGCATCTAGCTTATGTCATCAACACGGACGACAGTCATCTCCCAGGAACCCACTGGGTAGCTGTCTACTTTCCTCAAGAAGGATGTGTGGAATATTTCGATTCGTACGGATTGCCCCCTTTGGAAGACGATATCATTGACTTTATGAGAAGAAATGCTCAGACCACCCGATTCAATAATGTGAAATTACAAGGCACAGATTCCTTGGTGTGTGGACAATATTGTGTGTATTTTCTGCATCATCGCAGCCTGCGCTATTCATTAGAACATTTAGTGACTCATTTTGATCCTCGTTCTTCTTCTAGAAACGATGTGAAAGTAGATCAATGGTTTTGTGACCATTATGCTTATCTTTTGTCTCAAGCTAGGAAACGTAGTGTCCATCAATAGCCTAATGACTTCCAACAGTGGAAATCACAATTTCATTCACAACGTTGTCAGCCCTGTTTAAAGTAGAGTGTGAATTGAAAAAATGTTTCTGATTTGATGTTATATTGTTGAATTATTGTTAAAAAATGTTAGAGTTGTTGGTTAGTGTTAAGTGATTTTGAATAAAAAAATGTTGTGTTTTGAAAAAATGGCTTTGTCTTTTGTTTGGCTATAAGAATGTTGATTCATGCTCTTTGACTTCTCTCTATCCCTCTCATGACACTCATTGAACGTTGCGACTCGAAAACCGTAGAGGGATGTTTTCCTTCACGTCCGCGCTTTGACTTTAAGAACCGGGGTAGTTTCCAGTCTAACCATCCATTGTCGACTCATCCTCCTACGAAGATGTGCTCCAAACTAATTAAGCTAAACGAAGCCTACGTGAATACGCATAGGGTCAAACACAGTCTGATACCGATGCCAGAAGAGATAGAGAATGTGAGAATGTTAAAAGTCACTGAAGACCTGATAGAAGAGCTCTTCAGAGAAGAAGTGAACAGGGAGACAGAAGAATGGACAGAGAAGTACAGACTTCAGAGACAGCAGCAGCAGCAGCAACAACAACAGCAGCAGCAGCAGCAGGAACCTGAACCTGACAGAGGCTTTGTCGATTGTCGTATCGACACCAAAGAGTTCTTCGTCTCTTTCCGAAGAAGCAGACCTATCGTCAGAAAGTCTATCCTCAGAGGACGTCGCATTCTTAGAAACTAAAAGATTGCCATAGCAAACAAAAAAAAAAAAAAACAGCCCTTTTCAGGGCTACCCAATACTCTAGAAAAGAAATAACAATCGATTTGCCAATGTGTGTAGGTAGAGTAGAGTAGTGTGAATATAAACACTGACTCTTTTTTATTAGTGTGAGGGTATGTGTTTGTGTATCGGATTGTGTGTTTGTAAGTGCTCACGTACGTTTGTGTGGATAGCAGATAAAGATCATGTTTTTTTTGCTGTTTGACGTGTGGGGAGAGTAGATTAGGTGTTTAATTGGATTGCTTTGCGTATGTGAATAGTATATTATTTGTTTAACAAATTTTTTAGAATAGTGATGGGCAGTATAAAAAAAGTGAGTGAGTGTTTCTTTTAGGTCCGCGCGTTGTTAGGTTATGATCTAGGTAAGATCAATTTTGTTTTAGGGGATGTTTTCCATTACGTCCGCGCTTTGAGTATAAAGTGAAACTCGTTCGGCAGTCTAGCTACCCTTGTTGATTGATCAAGAGAATGAACACCAGACTAGCAAAACTGCCTGAACTTCATGTACACCTGGAATATGCCAGGCGTATAGTGAATGAGCTGGCTGCAGAGGCCCTAGTAGAAGAGGGAAGGATGAAAGAGGAGGAGAGAAGAAACAAAGAAGAGGAGGAGAGAAGAAACAAAGAAGAGGAGGAGAGAAGAAACGAAGAAGAGGAGACAGAAAATTTCAGAATCCCAGAGACAGAAAATTGGGATTCTGAAGCCACTTATCCCGCCTCTGCTCTTCCCCCCAAAAAAGTGAAAAGAGACTGGGGAAGAAGATGTGTGTGTGGTGCCAGGCCTGGAAGGTGCCATCATTAACCAGGTGTCATGGAGTTCAAAAAAACAAACAGCCCTTTTCAGGGCTTCCCCAGTCTCTAGAAAAGAAATAACAATCGATTTGCCAATGTGTGTAGGTAGAGTAGTGTGAATATAAACACTGACTCTTTTTTAATAGTGTTTTTGTCTGTGTTTGTGTTTGTAAGCGCTGACGTAGGTTTGTGTGGATAGTAGATTTGGGTTTCATTTTAATGCTTTGCGTGTGTAAATAGTAGATTAGGGGCTAGTTTATTGATGCTTCACGTATGTGGATAGTAGATCATATGAAATGAGAAAAAATGTAGGGATGTTTTCCTTCACGTCCGCGCGTTGTTTGGTTATGATTTAGGTAATATCATCCAGCGGCGATGAAGCTGATGAACCTGCACCACCCAAACAGAGTGGAAAAAAGGAAGGCTCTGTCTACCGGAATATCGGACTGGGAAAGGCAATTGATGATATCAAAAAAGCGGGCCACTTCGTCAATGCCACAAGACCGGGTGTCCTAATGTGACCTCATCGCTGCCGACCAATCGTGGCGGGAGTCACATACTGCTTGGTTTGACACCTGGGGCATTTCAATCCAACTAAGAAACACGAGTGTGTGGTGTGACTATTCCCACTCATGTCTATTAGCCTTTCAGTCAGGTTGTTAAGGACTAGTTAGTCCTACACCTGAGTGGCTAAATTAAAAAGTACTCTTTGAGTACATAAAAGCCTGGGGGATGAGGCTCCTTTTCCTTCCCCCAGGTGTAATTAAAAATCACGCAGTGCGTGAATAAAAAAGTGGTACATGTTCAAAAGAACGAAAACCACTATAATCCAACTAACTAACTAACTAACTCAATTTTATGTCTTAGGGGGATGTTTTCCATCACGTCCGCGCTTTCACTATAAGAACCCACAGTATTCGTCGTTCAAACCATTCTACAAAGAATAAAAAAGAAGATGGCTTCGAACCAGCTTAATAAAATGAAAACATTGCAAGACGTCCTGGACAATTTGGGTATGATGGAGCAAATGTTAGTGAGGTTAAACGAGGATCACTATTCTTATAGTCCCCATCGAGTGAAGATGGAGATTAACAACTTAAGAAAAGTAAAGGAAATGATAAGTGCTGTGATGAAAGAAATAAAGGATGAAGAGGAAAGGATAAGGATAAGAGCATGGAATGAAAAAATTGAAAAAGAAGAAGAAAATGAGAAGAGGAAGAAAGAAGAGGAGGAGAAGAAGAAAGAAGAGAAAAAAAAGGAAGAAAAGAAAGAAAAGAAGAGAAAGAGTGTAGGACAGAAAATAAGAAGTTGGTGGAGAAATAGAAGAAATTAGAAGCAGAAGAAACCCAAAGGCCCTTTTCAGGGTCACCCACATTTCTCGAAAAGAGAATGACTTTCCATTGCCAACCCTCTTTTTTTATTTTAAAAAAAAAAAAAATCCCATGTTAAATTTCCCTTGACGCTATACAGTCCCACCCTGTTTAAATTCCCTTGACGCTATGCAGTCCCATATTCCCATGTTCAATTCCCCTTGACACTCAACAGTCCCAAAATCTATTTCCCATGTTAATTTCCCCTTGACGCTAAACAGTCCCAGGGTTTTTCGTCCATGTTAAATTTACATAGACGCTAAACAGTCCCAGGGTGGTTAATGTTAAATCTCCATTGACGCTAAACAGTCCCAGGGGGTTCTGTCATGCTAATTCCCATTGACGCTGAACCGTCCCCTATCACTACTCGTTCGAAATCCCTAAATGTTCAGATGCATCGCCATTTGAAAGGACCTGTCCTTTCATTTCACCATGGAAGATCCGGATGGCTGTGACGAATTTGGACGGGCAGCCATACTTTCCATGTAGATACCGAAAGGGCCTCTCTGATGACCATATCTAGGGCATTGGTGAGAATGACAGCGGAGTAAGGTCCAAGTTTTTCTCAGTATATTTCTCTTTAACCAGCCGGGACGGTAACAGCAATGGATCTCAGGTAGGTTAGTTTCTGATATAGTTATTAGTGGATTCAAGATTAACTGGGAAAAGATTTTTCCAGCATTGGAGAGGACGGAGATGCCCCTGCAGTTGCGCAATCAGCTTTGCTGTCTTTGTTTTTAAGAGGGAGACGATTAAGGCATCACGAAATTCTTCTGGCATCAGTTCATGTTTCTAGATGATCTGGAGCATATCATGTTTACACGTAAGTGCGTGATTGCGTGCATGCGTGTGTACATACATACATACATACATACATACATACACATTCTATTTTTAAGCTATAAATTCGAGTGTTATTAATGTATTTAATAATATTTAAACATTTGTCAAAATACCTTAGACCTTTGACCTGAATTCCTTTGTATCCCGTAATAATACTTTCTTTGCAGATCTGGTCGATCTGTAATCAAAGGCATTATTTCCGTATTGAAAAAAGAACATTGATACTTATACTTACCTGCTGTTCATTATATGATCTACCTAGGAAAACGAATTGATTTATTTTTAAAGTCTGTGATCCAAGACAGAGATATACCAGTTTTGACGAAAGACATTGTAAAATCAGTAATTACTTGATATATAGGTTTCGTTCTAATCAATACAAATATCTGTGATTATGGATGAAAGTAAATTATGCAGTCAGTGGTTGAGGTGCTGGAATGAGAACCAGATTGATATGCCTTTTCTATACCATTTTGGCCCATTTAAAGAATATTTTATTCTACAAATGGTTACATACCTTGCGAAGTGTATTACTGGTATTAAGCTCTTTTTTCATAACATTTTATATTTATATCGTACTATTCAAGTATTGGAACTAGAAGACTTAACGCCAGACAACTTGATGTCTTTCGTAAAGATATAGTACTGGATAATTTTACAATACACGAATGAGTTATATAATATCATTGACACCGTCCCGATTACACTGAATCCAAGCCACCAAGAAATCACATAAGTTTAATTCTTATGAATGACACAACTTATACACGAAACAATATATTTCTATAAACATAAATTGGCATATGCCCTTAGATTGTCTTTTCTCTAGATGTACTTGATGTCATTATTATATTCATACGCCATGAAACTCTACCTTAACAATCTCTAATGTTTCTTTCTTGTCTTTCCAATGATAGTAAGGGGGTTAAGTACAATAATTGAAGAAGTAACTGAACTAATAATAGTAATTTATCTGGCACTTGTTTAATTTAGAATAATAGTAATTTATCTGGCACTTGTTTAATTTAGAATAATAATGATTTATCTGGCACTTGTTTAATTTAGAATAATAATGATTTATCTGGCACTTGTTTAATTTAGAATAATAATGATTTATCTGGCACTTGTTTAATTTAGAATAATAATGATTTATCTGGCACTTGTTTAATTTAGAATAATAATGATTTATCTGGCACTTGTTTAATTTAGAATAATAATGATTTATCTGGCACTTGTTTAATTTAGAATAATAGCACACTGGATGATCTATATCATTTTTGTCTTTTTGAATCAGTCTTTGGTCGGATAACAGCAATATAATTTCAGGTTTGAATTTAGTACAAACTCATGTGAATGTCCCTTTTGAAGAATATTATTTTTCCAGAGAACAAAATCACTTGAATTCAAGAATTTGAAGAAATAAATTCTAGACCGTAAGGAGTTACTGTTCACAACCATATTACAGTTTTATTGTGCTAGATGTAAAAGAATGTATGATAGGCTTTCTTTCAAACATCAGTTATAAGACAAACTAAGTCGTAAACCAAAGACCTGGATAAGGGTCAAAAGTACATTATTCTTGAAGGAATAGAACGATTTAAGTTACAATTAGAAAGTCCCTAAAGGGTTTTTATAAAGCAAATCGAGATACCAAAGTATTGGCATATTAAACTGTGATACGCACTGGGCACAAGAATTAATATATTTAATTATATTTAAACATTGTTGCAACTGGATACGTTCGATACCTGATAATAATATAAATTAATACTTGATGTAAAGAGTAATAGTTAAATCGATTTCAATTGATAGTTAATTATTAGTGGTGTATAAAATAGTGAGAAAAATATTAATCATCCCCCTTTTCAAAACAAAATTAACTTAGTACATGGTTTCTTCGCAATCCTTTCTGCCTGCCTTTCCCAAATATGTTACTCAGGCATAAAATACAGAAATCTGGATTTGGAGAGAGAAAACGATTATGGGCTGGATCAAAACCTTGATACTGAACTTTCACCTTGCAACCTACAATAATATGGTTCATCGTAACGGTATGTGCACCCTTTACTTTTTATTTATCTACAGTGTTTATATAATCACTGATACAAAGTTGCAATTGCCTGTCAATACTATACGGTAAATTTCTCGGTTAAGAGGTAAACATACTGTAATGTGTAGACCGCGAGTGGAAGGAAGTAAGAGAACATACTTTTTGGCCTTTCATTCTGACTCAGATAATGCATCTTTCAATTGGTCCTAGACGCAAATTGTAATTTTATAACAAATAATATAAAGATAAACTTTCATTCTAATAGGGCGACTATTTGCCACAAAATATTTGCTTTAAAATTGGACCGTCACTGCAAATTTCTATGTGTTTTTTACAGTTCACTTGGTTACATCTGTTGGATTAGTGGAAGTAACATACACATGCATTTGTATGTGGCTGTTCATATAATTTCCTCAGATAAATTGATTATTCCACGAATAATGTCCACCACAGATACGGCATTGGATCCGGCATGAATAATAGCATCCCTATTGTTCAATATTTCTCTGAAGGGAGTATTACTGGATGCTGGTGTTGACTTATTGTTGAGAATTGAGGAGCTTTACAGTGTTGATTTGCATTGATTTGGCTGTAGTTATTGATGTTTGCGTAATTTATCACATAATATATTTCTGATTCTGAATGTTATGGCTTAGTTTTCATTCAATTCGTTCAGTTTGACATTGAACCATATTTTTTAAAACTCTTATATAATATTATGATATATACAAATATACAATGTGACATGATGCTGATAATAATTCAAACTCATGTAAAATAATGTAAAATAAAGTCTCTCTCTCTCTCTCTCTATCTATCTATCTATCTATCTATCTACATATATATATATATATATATATATATATATATATATATATATATATATATATATATATATATATATATATATGATCTTTGAAAGACAATGTGAAATATGTTTCTTTACAGAAATCGAAATGCTTCTAACAACAAAAAATGTTACTTTTGATCTGGCAAATATGGTGTTCAAACAGGTTATTAAACAGGCAATCTTTTAAGTAGTAAAAGGGCTCGTAGATATCTATGTTGCGTTAGTGTTGAAACCTGTTTTCTCAATAACGATCTGAATAATACTGCATATATATGTATGTGTGTGTGTATCAATAACAAACTAACTATCCTAATACAGCTTTAATAGCAACCCGGGGATTCTATTACATTTACATTTATATCGTTAAAATGAAGATTGCAACAAGCTACGAAGCTATTGATGATGATGGTCTTGCAAACTAAACATACCATGAACGCCATCTTGAGATGGTTGTATGCATATTATTATATGAAACAGCTTTTTCATGTTTATATTCACTAACGGCTATTTTACAACCAAAAGGGCTCAAACTATGAAGGAAGAAAAGCTCTGTGGCCGGTGTTTCGCTATAGGTGGGAAAACCAATATACTTTCCAAAATATGTAGAAAGAACTATAACGCAACCTTTTGTATTCGCCTTCTGAATCGAAAATATATCCATAGTGGGACAATTGGATTTTGAGTACAAAAAACACAATATATGTGTGTGTGTGTGTGTATATATATACATACATACACAAAAACACACAGACACACACACACACACACACACACATATATATATATATATATATATATATATATATATATATATATATATATATATATATATATATATATATGTGTGTGTGTGTCTGTGTGTGTGTGTGTGTGTGTGTAATGCAATCAAGTCATAAACCGCAAATTCATTTTTAGCACAATACATATTCGAAATTATTTTGAAATGCTTTCTTAAATCCAAACGCTGACACGAATAGGTTAATTTAGCGTCATATGTTGTTGGATCATTGTACTTGTACAAATATTAAATTTTTATGTACATGTTCTGTATAGAATATAAATTCTACTACTGAATAAAATTCGCCTTCCATATTACACATACTCTCAATCGCACAAAATTAAAACCCAAATTGACATTATTTGTCCTCCCTATCTATTTTCAAATAAAGACTTGAAAATCTCAATATAGATACAGTATTCTAAACTCAAAAGCTGTGCTTGATACCAAATATGATTCCTAAGTTAACTCTGTTTTCAATAATTATTATACATTATTTTATTTAATTTCTGCATGCCGTTTTCGGAAAATATCTGACTTTAACAGCGCGTACTAAGTATAAGCACTAATGCCCTGATGTAACCGGACTTCGCCATATTCCATTGTTTATATAAATTCCTGTCTGTGAGCACGCCAATTCATTATTCCTATTTTGTAAAGAAAGTTTAACATAACAAAGATCATAACTATGAAATACAAGCTATACATATGTAAATAAAGCAAATTAGTATTGAACAGAAACATAGATAAACATTTGGGTAAGGATATTACTTAATATTTGCTTTCATTAATATCTACTGACTAACGTACCCACCACATTCATTTGGTCCAAAGCGTACCTTATTTTAGACATTAAAAGAAAAAAACCAAGGAGCTGTCCAAGCGTTTTACATCAACATATCTGTACATGTCAAATTATTGCTCTTCCTGTTTGATCACAGGTTATTAACAGTAGTGTCATATGCATCTGAAATTTGTTCATGAGAATTTGGGTGGTATTGGAAATATTCGAAAAATGTTATATATTCATAGAGACAATGTAAATAATTCCAACGTTGATGTAGTAAAATATTCTTACTTTGGCAATCACAATTTTAAGTGACGTTGATCCTTTTTGACTGAGCACCTTGTGTTTGAATATTCAAATATTTATTTTGCTTAAATATTATATCATTGATACGAAATATTTACTAAGCATAAGTGTGATTCTCGTTTCAGCTGTTTCAAAATTTTCTTTTTGAAGTCACATTATGTATTTCACAATATATTATTAAAGTTTAGTTGTTACTATTGCTGTTTGCATGTGAGATTTGCAACCAAATGTCAGGGATAAAAATCCTTTCCAGAACAGCATATAAAAGCCACATTGACTTGTCCCTGTGCAAGACAATTCACGTCAATCGCACATGGATTATAAACATGCCATTGTTGAAGTGCCGTAAAAGCACCAAAATGAAGGAAAACTGAAAAAAATAAAATGGTCTGTTATGTAAACCCTGACACATGATCATTGAAAAAGAACGAAGAAGAAAAAGAAAAATGAAATTCCCACTCTACAGATCATTTTGAAATAGATCTTGCTGAAAGTGTTCTACTAATTCCTGGGAGTAGTGATGCGACAAATGTGTACAATGTAAATTTATTTTTAAGCTTCATGATAGACAAATAAAAAAAGAAAGTAGCATATTTAATTCAAAATGTCAACATATATAGTATATTATTTTTGAGGAGTCTCTCTCGTGAATTAGCACATAGTTTAACAATTCCATGCGGAACTGACGATTTGGTAAAAATACACTTACCGCTCTTGCAATTCTAAATGTACGTACATATTACGTGTATTGCCTGCAACTGTAAGGCAGTGAGTGTTAGACTTCGCCCATAAGCCAAGGAGGATACAGCTTGTATGGTAAATATTAGTTTGTCTGAATTTGTATGTGTGCATGTGTTTGATCTTTTCTTTGATAATATCACGTAATGTCGACAGCTGAGTCTAAAATCATTTATTGTGTTTTTAAAATCGGTGGTTATTATTTCACCATATATTTCATTCAGTTAATAATTTTAGTATCAAATCAATATTAAAATACATATGTTCAAATAAACTGGCAACATGTTAATACAAGGTAAAATCATATTTCTATTAAAAAGTGTATTGTATATTTTCCCAAGTGTAATATTCACTTGTGTATCAAAGGGAAGAATAAACATACTGGCAATCAGGACAATTCTATATATTTATATACAGTCATAAGAAAAAAGTAACAAACTGAATTATATAACACAATGCAATAACTTTTATCCAGTGCAAAGAAGGGAAATAAGTACAATGATAATGTTGCACGTTGCATTGCGCTCTAGACCCAAGCAAGCACTGACTTGCTGAACGATACACAGGCTTTTAGCTGAAAGCAGACACAATCAGACTGCTTCACAATGCATAAACCTTTAACCTCAAAATAAAAAGAACCAGATCGTTGCACACTATATAACAATATTTAATATTTTCCTGGTTAATGAGAAAACTAGCTCCTCTTTAAACTGATATACATATATTTCTTAAAAAAACAAATAAATTTTGCGTCAATAAAAACACATATGCTATCAACCCAATATCAGAGAAAGGTATTAGAATTTCACGATTTGTGTGCAATTCACATTGTAACACCAATCACAATTCTCAGAAACTGAGTTAAAACACAGTGATCCGCAGTTAACGACTTGTGGCCTCAGGACTGTTCCCGCACCAGCGCATGTAACAAAGTAACTGCAGACATAAGGATGACTGTATTTTCCGTCTGGAACTTTTCCAGTGCAGAAATCAGCTTGAAAAGAGAGCAAATGTATATCATCAGTTTCAGCATGAAAGTGTTTTATAAACGGGAATTAGTAGACTGATCAAATTTTTAGAATATAATTTACATTACAGGATGGAGTGACCAGATAGCTTAATGTTCAAGTTCGATCCATTAATTAGAATCATAACGCATAAACTATTTCTCAGTTAGTCATTAATGTTAAATCTGAATAGAATTGCACGAAACAGGAATGTGCATAACGGTTATTAGATTAATTCGAGGGCTAGTTCATTAAAAGCATTCGGGATCGTTGATATTTAAGTGATAAAGAAGCTTACATTTGTTCATGGGATTTGTCTGCCAATCAGGAATTTATAAACCCCAAAGGCAGTCTCCGTGGTCTATTTCCGATAATACCTTGATTGTCAAAAGTTCGTAAAAGACTAGGTTAAAGTTATTAGGATATCTAAGTAATAAAAGTCTACTCAAACTCATAAATATTTTAATATGTGCATGCAAGAACAAAACACTTGTATCAGGAAGGTAGGATTTCAATCTGCATTTTTGTTGAATTAAATTCCGAAATGATAAAATAAATCTGTGTGGTAGGACTTGATATACAACATAACTGAAGCAAATTTTGATGCAGCTAGAGCATTTCAGTGCATGTTACTGGATGAACAGTTTTAGATTCATTTATATTCGGAAAACAAATTATAAGAATGGAGCTACAAATCTTAGTCAAATGGAGATATTTATTACCTCTAATCAATAATATCACTTTCTCTTCTGACGTCAGTGAAGATGACGACACTGGAGCAGAGTCATTACTCTTAGCTAAGCATCTCACCCGTGTGTTATTCCATTCATTTGTTATGATGTTGTTTCTAAATTTAAGAGTGTAGACTGCACTGCAATTATCAGAGTTCACTTTTAGGTCAGTTATTACATCAGTAAAGTTATACTCTGCAAACGTTCCTGTTAAATTTGTCTCTGCAACAATATAGCCAGCTGGATAACCAACTTCTCCGAAGCAAGTTATATACAGATGTTGTTGACCAGCAATAAACTCGGATGGAAGTGTAATACTTGGGACATCTGGACTACCTGAAGACAGGAAGAAAATAATGATGAACACTTTGTAACGTAGTGCTTTGATAAAGACTAAGATTTGCACTAGGAATATTTCGAAATGAAAAGACACTGTATACATTTTCAAGAGTTTAAGTTCGGAGACCAAAGACCTATTAAACAGTTCAAGGAGACATTTTTCAGCATTTCAAAAATGAACACAAGCATTAATGAAGTTTTGTTGTACCTTTATCAAGCTATCCAGAAACTATGATTCATTCTGACCCATTTCTAATCTCTGCAGCGTCTTATCAGGCAAAAGTAGGCCAACAGGGCTTGTTAGTGGGACTATTTTGAACGCGTGAGCAGGATTGTTGCCGCTCGTGGTTTTCTGTAGTCCTTTTCTCCCCTGGCTAACACTTTCAAACATAATCATTTTCGCAGTCCCAACTGCGGTTTACGGGAATATTTAGGCTCGCACGCACAGAACAGTTATAGACAAAATCTATCATTGTCATCGTTTAAGTCTCGTGCGTGCTGGTGCGGTTATATTTAAGTAATTCAAAGAATAAGAACAATAAAACATGAACTAATATCGCGTACTTATATACGATTAAGTTAAAATCTTTAGAGAAAATATCAAAAAGAGCACAAAAAACAACTCATGATCGAAATAGTGAACAGAATCACGGGTGAGTTATATATAAAACAAAAGATGTGATGTAAATGATTATATCGAAAATGTATTCTGAACCTCGACGCGTTAATTTGAACTACTTACGGGACCTCATTCATGAGGTGATATAACGTGTTCGCGACACCGTGGATTATGTCGGGTACCAATGTGCTTGTCCATCTCGGCCAATTCAGCCGCAGATAAATTCAGTGCTGACTCACGACTGCTTGTCTGCCGCAATGATCTTGTTCACCTGCGTGACTGTTAGTGGCAGTTTGTGCGTGTGTGACAGTTTGAACGGCATGCATTTGTACGCATCCGTAGTGGATCTCGATTTTGCAAGTTGCTTTTGCGAGACCGTGACCGACATGTTTTGTATGAAATGTCTTTTTATCTACATGCCAAAGCGATTTTAACAGACAGGTAGTGTGTGCCTTAGCGCGCCACTTGAATGTTAATATCGAACGTGCCAATGCTTCACTGACCCATCGAGCAATATTGCCTGATAATATCACGATGACATCGACAACAGCAATCGGCAGTGTGCCTATGAAATTTCGATGGACTGCCTAATTAAACCCATACGCTCGAGGAAAAAGTAATAAATCTGGTAATTTTTCCTAAAATTTCTTTCAGAAATCCACAGTCATGTGAAGATATTTTGACTTATCCACCATGAACGACATTAGTCTATGGTATGCTCGTAAGGATGCTTCCGATCGAAATCATCGACGACTTCTTTGGAAGATTTTTGAAGCCTGTTCAGTCGCAATGACACCTCGGATACGTTAATGTGCCCCAAAGCAGTCGGTCTTTGTATCTGACTATACATCCGTCGTGTGTCGTGAAATGCTATGCATACATGTCGAGGTGTTACATCTCTTTGTTGGGCACTGATCTACCTAGTTAAGAGATCAGCCGGAGTGCCCAGAACTGGTCGGTTATCGTTGACAGCCACGACTGGGTAGACTGTCAACTCTCTAACACCAGTTACACTTTTATTTATTTATCTTGTGCAGTGCATTCCCAGCCAATTAACCACACCATCATTAGCAAAGTGGGCAGCTGTTCACAATCTGTTAACTTGTCCGTAGGGCTCCACAGCTACAAGACGAGTCAGTGGCCTGGCTTCATCGTACAAGGTTGACTGAACAATGCCGCTGTCCTGTACGTAAAGGCTTCAGCATGATGTACAGATGTTGTCGATGATTTGAAGACAGGAAGGCAGACATATGCCTTAGCTACGAGGAAGTGTTTTACAACATGTGAGATGTGGAGGAGGAATGTTGCTCAATAACCGGCAGCCATGGTAAAGGTATAGGTCGTAGTGTTCGAGAGATTATGTGCATTGAGCTGGACGTCAATTCATTTTGGTAAGGAACGTTCGAGCCACAACAGGAGCGCGATCCTCTGCTATCGAATAATAGAAGGCCAGTGATGATGTCTTGAGTGTCTGAGCTTTAGCGCACCAGGTTGAGCCAACCTTTTTTGAGTATGTTATTTCGATTGATCTGTTAAAAGTCACACCAAGGTTGTTGGTGTTGGATGTGTTTAATAGGCTGTCCACGGAGGTGGAGAATGCAATACTCACGGTTCGTATTTGCATTGTTAAGGTGAAAGAAGCTGGAGACTGTCTTTGTTGTGCTCGGCTTTAGGCATTGATATAATCATTGAACAGACTTGACAAAAGAACAAACCCTGTGGTAGTCCATTAATCCGACGTCTTAACTATCCAGCGAGGCAATACTCTGAAATTGTCAACAACAACCATGCATGCCAGACCGTGTCATATGGCGCTGTTACATAAAGAAAAAACTCCAGTTTTAATGTTCCTCTGAATATCGTTTTCAACAAATTCGATCGTAACTGCTGAGACAATGTCTGAAGGCCGCCTGCTCAACAGTTTTGATATTATCAATGTCCGGACAGACCTATTTTTAGAGAATCAGGCGCTCCAGTACCTTAAAACAGACTGGAGCGATATTTTCCGATAGCTCGCCGCCTTATGGGGAATTTTTTGCCAGGCTTCGGGATTGTAATAATCTTTGCCTGACTCCACAATGTCGGCATGCACTTTTCCCTAACACCTCCGGGTGTTTAAAGAACGGAGCCATACATCTGCCTGTTGGCCAAGATGCTTTGAGAACTCAGGCAGGATATTGTGATATCCTTCTTCTTTGCCTGATTTGATGTTGCAGAGCACCTTTTCAAATAAATGCCTCTGTCTTTTGTTGATCTAGTTCATCCGACTTACGATGACCTTATTGTCACCATTCAGCTAGTACTTGACGACGGTATGTTTGTCCAGGATGCTTTTGCCATTTGCATAAAATGGCTAGCAACATCATCCGAATTGACACCAGGGTGGTTTTGAACTGGTGGTTGCTGTGCGGTGCCAAGTCGGAGAATCAAGCACAAGAATTTCTTGCTGGAGTGCGTGAATTTGAATCACCCAGTAATTTGCTACCATCGAGTGTGTCTGACAGTGTCCATGGATTCAGGAAGGTGATCTGCTATGTCTGGGTCTCCAGATGCTTCATATTCCTTGTGAAGAGCCTTACACTCTTCATCCAAACAGGGTGTATAGACTGGACGACGGCCACGAGGAGGTTATTGTTAATTGCCCACTTTACCAAGTATTTTCGATCTTCATCGGGTTGCGAGTAGTCCCATTCAGGGCGATGACTATATGAGTGGCCGATATAGACGACTGGGTGTTCGAGATTTAGAAGCATATTGTTGTTCAGTGGGAGCTGGGTGGTTTGTAGAAATGAGCGATCCTGTATGTTCCATCCTTGATCTCGTCGCAAAGTCAGGTGGAGGAAACTGTAGAGGCATAAGTAATGTCATCACGTGCATATATTGCACGACTGAATTTGAAGTGTAGCGTTGATTAGATGATGATAAGTCTCCAATGGTGTATCCTTCTGCTACCTGGTCTGCTATCTGAGTCTTCTGCAGACAGATTATATCAACGTTATGACGTTGGGCTATAGTACTGATGATGGTTCGTTTGGCTATTGAGAAATCCTCGACGTTAAGTTGTAAACCTCGTAGGGCCGGTCCAATGGCTTGAAAGTCAAATGACATTGGCAGGTCAATGGCTAATCTTGGCTGTGGCACGTAACCGAAATTCATTGCTGAATTCGGGTTGCAAGTTGGATCCTTTGTTACAAGGCCTCGAACGAAGACTTTGGTGAATACTGACGGCGACCGCGAAGTGAACGCGGATATATTCTCCCCATCAATGACATTAATCGTTGTTCTCACGCGAGTGACAATGTGAACGTGGGTATCCACAACAACAGATTAGTCAGTTCAACTCGTCCATGCATTCCCGTGGTCGGTCTGAAATTGTGCACCAGCGTACCAAATTGATTAAGCGTCGTTGCCAAGACGTGTCAATGCAGTAGCGAGTTTATGTCCCAAAATAACTTCTCACACACTGCTGTACCTTTTCCGTTGAATCACGCTTGAACCTTGACCTTAGGGGTAAAATTATGATCAACGTGAAATCCGTGTTGGCGTTGGTGAAAGTGGCAATAGCATAATCAGCAGCATTTCTAGGACCCACACGGCGATACATATGATCTGTGGTTTCTTAGGCAACAAGTCATTGGTGTGCTTTTACTGCAATCTGTTTTGTTATAATTTCTCACTGCCGTATTTATCATCAATTCAAATTCATTTTCTGCTGCGTCTGCGAGTTATTCTTTGAGCTCCTCACTTTAAACTTGCGCAGACTTAATGGCATAACCGGCGTCCTGAACCTCTCGTTCAGCATTTTTTTGCGGCTACTGGGGCCACGTGGATTTGTGCTGGTAGCTCCTGTTTGGTTATTCTGATTACTCAAATGTAGGTTCAAATCCCGTGGTACGATCATCGCGTGTGGATTAGTGTGAATGTAGTTGATGCTAGACTTTTGTGTGCGTGAATAGTTGTGTGTATCCAAGTTTCTCGTGGGCTAATCGGTATGTAGGACTGACGCACCATGGTGACTAGCTATTTACCTGTGAAATCGCACAATCAGTGAAATATCTGGTTGAGACGATCCTCATCGCGTTCATGGATCAGAGAGGGATATCGTGAATAATCCGTGCGAGTCGATCCTGCGTGTGTGAAGAAGATCATAATCGGTTGTGATCCATGTCGCTAGATGACTATGCCGCATAGATGTTTCTTAACCCGTGTGTGTCCTTGGCGCTGGAGAAGATCGTCATATTTGCGTTGTTGATCATAACCTTCAGAATCTGGACTGCATGAGGTGAATGACATCAGGGATTTCTGCATTTTGCATAATCAAATGCGTGAATGGTTGCTTTCTTGTGCAGCATAAATATCACCGCAGACTACTTGGTTGTTCATATTTGTTTTATGATTGTAGGAAAAATCTTGTGTGACAGTCCGCAGCAAACGTCGTAGCATCGCCTATCGTCCGCGGATAAATACAGTTTGTCTCACTTTAGTTTTAGTAATTGAAAGTATGCGTTAACAAACGACGAGATGAGGAAACTCTGAAGTTCGAAACGGTGTCGAGGTATCAGACTCATTCAAGCGTAACCACGTTTTCTGCAGTTTGATCAGGTGGAGAATTTCTTTGAGCAATATTGGCTTGCGCTGGCAATTAAAATAATTCAGTAACACCTTTGAGGCTCGCTTTCGGAAGATTGAATGGTATGAGTGAACCCATACACGACTCCACTGTCAATAAATATTCTCAAAGGTGATGGTTAGACATCCAATTTGACAGAAAATATATAAAAAAATATATCATCATATGTTATCGAGCATATTCTATAATATATTCATATAAGATAAATGACAGGTAATTTCATACTAGCGATATTTTCGAACTATCATAACTATTTATTGTATCATATCATAGAAATGTTGAGAGTCTGAATTCAAAAAATCTTGTATAAATTTTAAGGCTTGTATGTTGCTTTCTTCTGAATATAAGGAACTTTCTTTATGGATTATCAAGTCCGAAGGACATTTCATACAAAATGTTTTCTTAGTAAATACTGGATGAGGAAATAAAACTCAACTGACCCAGCTATAGCAACCAATTGCATGTGTCTGTGAAGATGGTTGATAATGGCAATATATAAGAAGGCAAATGGCGGCAAAATATACTCATTATGGACCACTGATCTGTAAGATATTTTTGCATTCTCTTATTTCTCTCAAACGAAAAGGTATTACTTTATTGGCTGTCCATTCCACCTGAAACCCCATATCTCTGTAAGCGCATATAATCATTCACATCAATACTTACGCACAACACTGATATGACCACGTGATGTGTTGCAGTAGTAATCGCCTTCATCCTTACAGGTAAGATTATCAAAATCCACATAAATGGTAGCAGATGTTGCACTGATACTACTAGTGCTGTTTATTCGTATGCCGTTGAAATTGCTTGTCGTGGATCCATTGAGCGCTATGGAAGCAACTTCTTCTCGAATAGCAAAGGCAGTGTGACGTTCAATTTTGACACTCCTAATATTTGTCATATTTCTGGCCAGGCACGTTAATCTGTGCGGTGATCCAATGTAACCAGACGATATCGGTGGGGCAAAGTACATATCTGTTGAGGGTAACATAATGGAAGAAATGTAACAAACATAATAGTGTATTTTTATCTTATGGTGAATATCGTAAGTATCTGAATGTATATTCGGTGTTGAAAAGCTGAACATATTTTTCTCATTGAACACGTTAGACACATGGATATTAAATTCTAAAAATGTTTAACTTTGGTAAGAAACATTTTAGATTTTTCAAACAATAATTCATAGCAAAAACCTTCTATTATCAGGTCAAATTTAGCTTGCTCGTCAAATGCAATTTCATGGCTCAATATCTAATTGAATTCAGGCGTTATCGAGTTTCATGAAACTCCATTTAGAGTTTCTCGGTATATTATCCATGTATTGACCAAATGATTAAAAAATAAATAAAAACAAATAAAAGGGCAAACACGAAAAATATTTTCTCCAGCAAGCGTTTTCAGTCTGCAAACTGTATACAATCATTGCATGTTATGTCATACATATTGAGACAAATCAAGAAACCACATTTGAAATTGTGTGTGTATGTTGTTATAGTTTTCGCTTGATAGGAGAGCATAAATTGGACACATATTTTGATTTTTTGGTTTGTCCATATTTGTTATTACCCTAAAGAAGGGTAAATTGGTTTTGTAGAAAACTTTGTTCAAGGAAGATGAATAAAATCCTATTGATCCCTTCATTTAACGAATATATGAGAGATTTAATTTTAACTGTTATAAAATTAATCTTAAAGAAATAACCTACATTCGAGGTCTTGGTATTTTAATCTTTCCTTATCGTTACTTTGTTCACTACTATGTACCGAAGCATTTTTGTGCATGTGTCTACAATAATTTTCAGTATTAATTGTACAATGTAAAAAAGTTTCAAATGTATGAACAAAAACGAATTAAATGTACATTTTGGTCGTACCGCTCCGACAACCTTAGTTTATCTTTTACTAACCTGGTTCTTTTAAAGCAATTGCTATTGTATCCGAATATATTTCAGTTGAACTGATTCCTTGCGTTGTTATGAGACATCGAATACTACCACCATTCCAATTATCTTCAGGGTATAGTTGAACTGTCCAATTCCCGATGACACTGCAGTCGCTTATTAATATAATGGGAGAACCTTGTACACTGTATTTTTCAAATTCGCCACCCGTTAACATTAATTGCCAAGACATCGAAGCATTAGGAATTCCCAGTTGACCGATACAGGTAAAAACTGCCTCCTGACCTTTGTAAATATTGAGTGGTGCTGTGATGTTTGGTTTCTCGGGATTCACTGAAAGATGACGGCATGAAATGAGCCACACAGAAGGATTACTTACATAAACCGAACGTATCACTGAATTATTTATGTATCTCTGAATTTATCAATTTGTCTCTCTGGAGATTGCATTGCATCATCATGATAAGCAGATCTCTTGTCACGAATTATGTATAAAGCAATATATTCATATTTTATTATGTTGAACTTTTAACATTGTTAGATCCTAATCAATTGAATGAAAGTAGTTGTAGGTACCTATGCGTTTCAATCTATATTACTTTTACACCTAACTCAATATTGCAGTGAGAAGTGACGTAAGTGGAGTGAGTTGAAGTTTATTTACCTATCTACCAGCCGGATTGCAAGTAGTAAAATGAGCAAAATGAAATATGTAGAAAATCATAGTTATGATTTAATATTTCTACTCAGATATAAATATGTTATATGCTAAAATAAAAAATGTTATAGGAAAGATTACTTGCTTCTCGCTTTAGGTATTCTTTTCATTTTCTTTAAAATAGGAATCAACATGTACCAAATATGTTAATATTATACAGTCAGTTGATTTACTTTGCGAAGCTATAGAATGAGCAAAGTAAGGTTATCATCCGTACATTTATAATTAACCTCTAATAAACTTACCTCTAACCTTTAATGTTGCCACACTTGATGCATTTCCTTGATAAATGCTGATGTTGTATCCTCCAGTTTGGTTACATAATACATTCTCAAATGTAATTGTCAAGTTTCCAGCGTTGCCTTCCACAGCAAGGTTAAGACGAGCATTGGCGAGAAATGTTGAACTACGATTACCATGAATGATTTCTCTGAACAGTACCGTAGAGTCTAAGTCGATATTCAAGTCAAAATCAGATCCGCAAAGTATCATTTGGCAATTAATTGCGACTGCACTGTTGATAAGGGCCTCTGCTCCCAAACAACGTATAACTGTAATGAAAAACAATCAAGCAAAGCTTCACATTATTTTCCCTCAATGTTACGACTATACGGTCTTAAACTATGAAAGAGAAATAGCACAAACAGCAAGTGTATTAAAATACAACAAATAATTTCATTCTCATAGTTACAAAAAAGATTATGTGGAGCTTACATGCTTGTGAAATAAATACAGATGCTCCTGAATGTTTTATCACAGGTCCAAAAGCATAGACTGTTCCATTAAGAATTCAAATCTTGAATGTGCTGATGTACCGACAGCCACGAAAATGCTGATGTCCTGACTGTCAAGATGTATCACAATGGTATAATCTAAAATATCTTTGGATCACCAAAATAGTATTTTAGTCCAACAACTGAATTAGCTCTCTGTATCTTATATGAATAAGTTAAATAAATAAGTCCTCTCAAAATTAAATAAGAACATAATTAAAAGGGATTCTACAAAGACTGATATTATTATGGGAATGGATAATGTTCTTTTCTTCAGAACCTTATATTAAAATCTAACACATAATAAGACTACTAGGTTATAGGTCATGTTCCCATCAGATTCATACACAAGTTCAGGTCTGCTTACTTGCTTTTAGCGAACAATCTAACAAACAACACGTAGGCTATTTACTTTCCAATGGAACGTCCGACGTCCGGAACTCAGATCCAGGTAAACATAATTTTAAAAATGACATCAGTCAGGTGGGCACTAACTCCTTCACACATTTACAGGCAAATTTCAACAATATAAATTAAATATACATGACACTCAGTTACCCACAATTATTGATATATTTCAACTCTAAATGTGAAATCCATTGATGTATTTAATGAGAAATCAAATATCAATAATATTTTCCAAAGACATTTGTCGTTATCACAAATGTCTTGCAACGCCTTACTGTGCATGGTATTATAAAGATAAGTCAGTATTTACATGGGAGAGCTTATTTGATATTCGGACATGCCAAATGATGACAAATGCGAAACACTGCAGGCGACTCATTGCATGCAATATAATGAAGAAACATTCATTGAAATTACTCAACTTGTCGTGGCGTTGTTTAAAGTTAAGAGAGAAAGGGATACAAGATTCGTTCCTATGTCTCATAATGTAAGTAAATATCATTGAAGGAAACTCAACATTTGTTAGCAATTATATTTTTCTCATTACGCAAAGGGTGACATGCTAGTTTTGCAATTCTAGCTGAGATTATATTCAACATATTCAACAATACACGTTCTCCTTTGTGAGTCTTTCTACTATTCAGATTGTGGAACTTCAGAACTACAGAACAACGTTAACTTCTAGAGACAATATAATCCAATATTTAGATTGCTGATTCTGCATACATTCTCAGATAGTTCTCCCAGAAATAATAAAAATATTTGCTCCAAAACGGAAACCGTGACCAAATATACCTCTTTTCAGTCGTGATCCGTCTCTGTTGAAGAATAATTTAAGCTTTTTGATCTTAAAGAAATTTGTTGCCAACTGCCAAGACGTGGGAAAACACTTTTCCGTAAATATCAACAGATTATTATTTATAACAACCAGGATGTAGAGACGGACCCGAACATTAATAACAACAAAGTAACGATAACAATACGATTACTATTACAACTGCGTGTGTGTGTGTGTGTGTGTGATTTGGATTTTTAACCTAGCTTTAACAATTTTTCAGTCATATTGCTACGATTTTTGCAGTGTGCCAGTTTATGGTGATGCCTAGCACTGGGGCATCATGCCGCAGACATGTAGTATGATGTCCCGCCTAATCACATTATCCTGACACCAGGCCGACCAATGCTGAGCGCCAAGTGAGGCAGCTGTTAGTACCGTTTTTGTAAGTCTTTGATATGACTCGGCCGGGGATCGAACCCACGACCTCCCGCTTCCGAGGCGGACGCTCTAACCACTAGGCCACCGGAGCGGTTATTACAGCTGCTACTATAATACTACTACTAATACTACTACTACTAAATGACCATTATTATCACCATCATCCACTATTACATATAACGGAAGAAAACGTTTTATCAAAAACGCCATTTGATGATGCCTATGAAAATTTTATATTTTAGTTTTTAATAATAGTTTGCTTCTTTTTCGCACAAAAATGAAAAACATAGCATTTAAATAGCACACAGAGCTGGACGACAATTGTCTAAGCATTGTTTGCAGATCTCTTTGTAATGAGAACCCACTGAAAATATGTTAGTTACGTTTTTATAACACAAAAAATGTGGAAGTTCCCGCCGAATAGGATCTCTGTAATTTAAGTTAGCCGAAGAAAGTCCATGTATTTTAATCTTGATTAAATTCATAACACTTTACATAGTGATATGACATGATGTCCAGTATTGCAACAGAATATTCAATCATTTACAACTGTAATTGTACATTTATTTTTCATACCTAACGCTGGAAGAAGCCACTTAAAATGTTAAAATGGCTTAGTTGTGGAGACATCCATGTTAAGGCAAACATGAAATTCACTCAGTCTGACGTAGTTCTTGATGAAGGGCAGATTGCAATAAACTTTCAGTTGTTGACGCCAAGATGACCAGTTATGGAGTTATGCTTGAACTGAGAATTAGAGAAATGGTTGATATGTGTGGTACTAATGGAAGAAAAGACATTTATCGGTGTTCGCTGGACCAAAATGAAGATTGTTCCAAACTCGGCGGAATTTCTCCATATACCATTATTTCGGCCGTCATAGTTGAATCGAGTCATAAGGATTTGAAAACAGAAAGTGGACTCTTAATACAAACAGCCAATTATACTGATTTTTCTCTTCTCCAAAGTTGTCAATATTTAAACAATTCAACTTCGCGATTTGTTGCAAGGTTAGTTAATAATCTCGATAGCGTTAGTTAACGAATGGATTAACTGATTATCTGTTTTACAATGCGGCAATGGGAATCATTGCGAGATTATTTTTCTTCACCATTTCCAGCAAAATAAGACCTGATAAACAATGTTTGCCATTTTATTGAAGATTTAGACGTAGACGGGCTTGACCTATATTTGGAAGCTTTATGTTTAATGTATATTAATCGACCAAAGTTTAAACTTTCATCACCAAAAGGACATGACTTGGGCATTATGAAACACTGAAAGAAACCAAAGTGAATACAATATTATATCCAGCTGCGACCACAATGACATATATTTAGATTAATGGTACGATTTTCTATAATTTCACCGGAATGAGCATTGTTTGTTTTTCAAGTAGAACTTAACCAATTCAATATAAAATTTAGGTCGAAAATGTAAATTACGTAGTGCCGGTCGTCTGTTAACAAAATACGAGATCTGGTATCATATAACTGACAAGTGCGTCAAATGTCAGGACAATGTATCAGGCCAGAGAAACAGTTCAACTTTGGGTTTTCTTTACATATTTAGCTATTTCATACACTATCAATATATTTGTTCTTATATTATGTGTGTTTGATCAATAGCAAAACCTATTATTTGATCTTAATATATTATAGTCTTTTTCATGCAGTTAGGGTTATATCAACCTACGACTTAGTAGACATAATGATGTATCAGCGGAAGTTTAATCTCAGCGTCTGCTATACTTACATGGGCATGTTGCCTGAGTCGTCGTTGTTGCTGAGGAAAAAGAATAATAATAATTCAGAATTGCACATAAGAGTTTGATAATAATAAATTTGCAATAAGAGATTTTGTAATTTATTTTTGTACGTATAGGAAAAGAGCATCAAAATTTAGGGAATCATAAAAATAACCAATGCAACATGCCTTTATTGTAAGCAAGGAAAATATCACATGCCCGAAAGTTTCTGCTATCAGCCAATCTTTTTTTTGTGGGAAGTAAGCCAAATATACTTTAGAATCACATTTTAACGTTTCTATGCAGTTGCTTTCATACGCTCAGCTGATGATTAACCATGGATTTACCAGATCTGATATTGTCAAATACTTTTGATTTTGTGATAATTATGTTATCGATGAGTGTCTTTGGAAATTACAGCTTCTACTTACGAACAATTGTAGTAGTTGTTCGCTCCGGCTCACATCGTTTCATATCAGTGTAATAGCATTCTCCATTTGTACATCCACCGTCTTTCACAAATGTTCGATTCCAAGAGCAATATATGTACTTCCCGCAATCATAGAATGGATATGGGTACGGTAGAATCAAACCCTCCTTCGCACCATAACACGTATTGCCTGCACAACATAAAAATAGGATGCAATTTTCAATAACAAACAATAGTACAAATTATACCAGACAAGAAGTTCGTGATTTTCATACAATAGCATAGTTTATCACAATGCATCCATTTACAGTAGCATAAATGAACACGTTTCATAACTTTCATAAAGAACGATCATTTTTATACAAGGTCATCTGCAAGAATAAATAAGCAAGTAACCGGTTTTTATTGGCGTTGAATAAATTGTGCACATATAATACTATTTTGATAAGTTTATGCCATGCATCCCCATGATACGTTTAAGAAAGTTTTTGATAGCCCGGAAATAAAGTTAGAGGACTCCGCACCAAAAGGCAGCAGGGAAACATACTAAGAGACATAATGATAGCATGCTACAGCTTAAGGAAAGAAGAATGTACGTTCAGGGCAGAAGGAGATTTCTCAATATTCAGTTGTACACAAAAACTGGTACAAAGACATAAACGTCTAAATGCATGCTAAATCTAATACAAAAACAGTGCGAATGCGATTATAATGAATATACCTGGTACGAGGAGAAGGACTTTATCATCAAATGGTGCCGATTCATTAGACAACGTATTATTATTTGTTGCAACACATCGCACAGTCGAATTATGTAGGTCGGATGTAAATATATTGAGGTAAAACTCAAATCTATCCATTCTCCCACACTCAGTTACATTGCCCGTGATCATCTTGGAAGAAAAAGGTTGGGCCTCCTTAAAGTTTCCGTCCTTGTTGAATAGAACATTAAGATTTCCTCCGGGATAACCCATGTTTCCCTCACAGACGAAGGGGTCGTTGCCTTGATTATATCCATCACTTACTACGTCCACTGGCAGTTTTAACTTAGGTTTATCGGGCTTTCCTGTATCAAGTAATAAATACCCTTTTAGACTCCTATGTGAAAATTCAAAGACTGCAATCTTGAAATATACTCTTCTCGTAAAAATGATACCAACTTCAGACTTGTAGTAGCATTAATAGTAGTAGTAGTATAAGAAATAGTAGCATTACTTATGTCTGTCTTTGCCATTAAATATATACGATAATGCAAGCATTATATATAATTGATTATGGTTACATAATCAATTGTGTTAGAAATTTCGAAATTCTGAACATCGTGAAAACTGAAGGTAATATGAATGATATTTGTTTGCAATTTCGCACTAATATTTAAACCTTCTCTTTCTCTGTATTCTGACATGCATTATTCAGTCAGGAACTCGCAAAAATGTGACAGAGCATGCAGCTGACAGATATGCTTCTAATACTTCTAATCTGACAAAGATACCAAATTATGAAATTTCGGATATTACTCAAATATTTAATGGTATAGATTGTTGAAGAAAAAAATCGTACCATATGTTTTAGAGATTTCTTCATTTAACAAATTTAGTTTTATCTGCACTTCAAAAGGCTGGCCCGTTATGATCTATATAATTATTGCTTATTTTCTCAATGTGCCAGTAACTTCTCGTTGGTCGGTGGTTCTATCCATGGTTTTCCCGAGTTCTTCCTCCACCGGTTATACTGGTCGCCATGTATAGCCTATAGTGTGTTGAAAAATGGCGTTCGACCAGATAACATCAACATCAAAGTCGTTATTCTCTCAATGCAAGAATATCGATGCAATGCAAGAATATCGATATTAGTGAATACAATAATAATCGTTCTTAATAATCTACACACTCCCTATGTCTTATGAAATGTCTACTTACTCCATATTTCTAATGTCGTGGTTGCTGTCCTGTTTCCGGTTTTACAGTAGTACGTTCCACCATCATGACACTGGAGCGAGTCGATACTGACGTGAACTAACATATCGTTTACCGATACATTAGTTGTACTTATCTGTATGCCTGTAATATTACTTCTGGTTGAGTTGCCAACTGTTATGTTGGACAAGGTCTTCTCTCCCAAGATTGCTGAGTTTGATCTCGAAATGATGACGTTGTCGCCGTTGAAAACTCCATTGACTATGCAAGTCATCTGCACCGTACCATTGATGAGCCCAGTGAATTTAGTGGACGAAAACCTAACACCTATTGAAAGTGACTTCAATATAAATTATACTCAAAATATTGAAAATGTGTGGACCTGGTAACATACATCTTCAGTGATAACAACATTAAGTTGTACGCGTAAGCATATATTATAGTTTTGTATGAAGAATTATTAAATCAACTTTGCTTAAAGTGGTTCATAAATAAAGCCAAAGTACGTGATTTAAACCTCGTCCAAATGAATTCAAATTGCACCTAAATATATTAATCTTTGTAATTTGCTTTTATCTAAGAATGACGATCATGCATACTTTTAAAGGGTCTCAGAATCTATTTTTGAGTGTGGAAAACATCAATATTTGTATTCGGCTTCAACCCCACCAGCATCAAACACATAACCTTCAGCGAAGGTTGCTACCAGAAAAGGTATTATCCCTATTCAAATATATACTGAAACAAGCAGTCTCTGAATGACTTGATTCAGAGCAAATAGAGAAGTCTGCATCAATGCAGATCATTTAATTGAATTTGTTTTTATTTTCTTTCTTCTAGAAGATGGATTGCAAATAAAGCATGCCAGAGTGAAGGCAATTCTGATCATTGGATGATACGAATGGAGGCGGATGTATAAAGAAGACTGATTGTTTTGTTACTGGATGCGTACGCTACATTATTTCGCTCTCAACACCTTGGCAATGTGACGACTTACATCGGTTAAAGTCGTTCAGATTTTAGGATGAACCTAATACAGAACCAATGTATGGACATTGAAGAGAAATATATATTGTGTTTTTATTGTGATAAACATATTTTCTGAAGCAGAGTAACATGTACATTTCGTACTACAGTCTGACACTATACGAACAAAACGTCTTAGGATTTAAATAGGTTGAAAGTTAAAAAAGACGATACCAGTATATGTTATGTTGATTTCATGTACATCTGATTCCAGTCTTGATGAGCTGTTGTAGCCAATAACGCACCGAATTTGAGCACCATCCCACATGTCCTCGACAAGAAAATTCATCACCAGAGTGCCCATATTACTGCAGTTCTGGCTATTTCTTGTTAACGTTGTTTTATCATACTTTGAAAAGTTTCTGCCATTGAACATTACTTCGATGTACATATTCTGCTGTGGCACTCCCTGTTCTCCAGTACAGGATATGGTAGTTTCTGTGTAAGCCACGATCGACTGTGGCAACTGGAGTGTAGGTATCTTGGGAGGAACTGAAATATATTGAATATTTTTCTTCCGACAAAAGATCAGTCGCAGGCTTATTTATGCTAACAATGATTAACGTAAAGGAAATATATCCTTTATTGAAAATGGGGTTTTCATAAAGAGGAAAAAATATTTTTATTGTTTAAGAGGAAATGAGATGATTTTCCTGCCAGAAATGTTATTAGTGGTGAACATATTTCAGATTAAAGTAAACTTTGGTTAAAGTATCATTACGTATGACAATTGCGTTATGCAAGTTCTAAGATTTACCACGGCATGTGTATGCCGTACATTTGTTATAAATTGTTCTGTAAAAGTATTAATTATTCTGCCATATATATGTAGCAACATGCTATATATAATAAAGAAGTATAAGTCAAACTTATATTACCCTTCAGTCTTAAAGTTGAGCGATCTATGAAGCTTCCTCTATCCAGGTCAATTATGTACTCCCCGGTGTGGTTGCAATTTGTCTTGTTCAATGTAAGGGTCACCAAGGCTGCACCATGTGAAACCGAAATTTGTATGTCTTTGTTGTCTGACTTCAGAGAAATATTACCCGAAATATTGACATTGCTGAATAAAATCTCTTCAGTATGTTTTATTGAGAGAGAGAATGAGTTGTTGCAGAAAATTATTTCACAGCTCATCGACGCGCTGTCTCCTATGTTGACTTCCGTATCTCTGCAGTACAGGACTAAAATTGAAAAAGTGCGTTTCTTCTTGAATCATTTATAGAAGAAAGCAAATATCTGCTCTAAATCAACCAAACCAGGTAAAGCAAGCTCCTCATGTTCACACACACACACACACACACACACACACTTATATATATATATATACATATATATATATATATATATATATATATATATATATATATATATATATATATATATATATATATATATATATACAAGGATATAATGATTCGGTTCCATTAACCTCGATTGATCATTGCCAAATAACAGAAAGAAAAAAATTAACTGAACAAAATCAACTGAAGAAAGAAACGTATAATTTTTCAAAACACAATCTAAAATGCTAAGATATACCGTTTATGATACAAGGCCCTAATCCACATAGGACTAATAAGCTTCCTGATAGGAAATGTTTGCATGCGATCATGAATTGAGGTTTTCTTTCTTTTTCTTTGAAATAAAAATGTTGGAGAAGAATATAAACAGCCATATTGGTTGTTCTTCGTATTATGCAAGAAAAAAAAAATTAAACATAAAAATAATGACATTATATACTTACATGGACACTTAGCTGAAACAGAAATAATAATAATAATAATAATAATAATAATAATAATAAACACGACTTTTAAATCACTGCGTTAAGGTTTTACTATATCTAATTAATTTTTTTAATCATGAAACATTCAATAAAAAATAGTGGCAAGGGCAGAAAAACTAGGTAAGCTTTTCTTTTTAAACGTTGGAAGATTCCACTAATTACCAAGCAGCTCTATGGTTTGCTCTAGTAGTTCAACTTATCAATGCACACGTGATATTGGATACAGGACTTCCACAGGTAACGAACCTTCGAGGTGGCGGTCATATTTCGACGTAATGCATGTACGCACAGAATATAAACCTGCTTGTATCCAAAAATAATCACTAAGATCACTAGCATTGACAGGTACACATCTCATGTAATTTGAAAACTCATTTGCCCGCTTTTACATTAGCTGATTTTTCAAACAGAGAGGTATGTATATTTACATGGGAAAACACAGTTGCCGGCATTGCAGAGCAGACCCTAACCTTCGTTTCACAATCCGTCTTCTTTTCCATTATGATTGTTGATTGCATTGGAAGCCGAAACCAAAGTGCATGCTCGTACGGAAAGACCCCTTTGACAATGTGGGCAACAGTTGTAGACATCAAAAAGAAATTACCAAAATGGTACTCTTATATTTCATACAAATAACTAACTAAATAAAAAATAAATGTCTGTCATTAAGAACAAATAAAAATATCATTTTTATTGAATTTGTGACAGGGGTAAGTTGCAGCACATGTTACAGATTTAAGTAGTTAAATTCATTGAGGATGGTAGTATATAATACTAGTAACAAGGATCTACTTATATATACCATCTGTTTCCTAACATATTTCTAACCTTCATCATATGAAAAGTTCTTTAGCCGAATGTATACGCTGATGCTTCACCCTCTCCATACTAACATAAAGAGGCACAAAACACAATTTCAAGAAGTAAAAAGCATGATAATACGTGAGACGAAATTAAATCGGTTTATTAGGGTTTTTGGTACGTTTAAATATATCAATATATACAAAATATAGCCATTTTCGTTCTTATAATGATTTCCAGCAAGAATTCTATTGGTCAAATTTGGTTGATTTTCTTGCTTTTGTAGGATTTATTCGTATCAGTTTCTTTGATTTTGAATTTAATAACAAAGCAATAAGGAAATACATGTTTAGTGCACGTTTCGGTACTTGCTATGATATTCAACTGTTGTCAGTCCTGAAAAAGGTATCGGTAGAGCTCTAAAGCGCTTGAGGACTTTCCTTGATTTACTTTTTATGGTTATTACCTCTGTGTGAGTATCTATCTATCTATCTATCTATCTAATTAGTTATCAAACCAGTATAATAATAGTATACCCAATTGTAATTGTACTTATTTCACTTTAATGTTTTACGCATAATCAATCAGTATCGATCGACTGGATTTATCGCTTGCGTTTGTGCATGATGTAGCCTACAAGAATAATTTATCTATGCCTTGTTTTCTACCAGAGGAATCCAGAATGTGTATTTAGAGGAAAGTTAATGACTGGGGTGCCATGCTAGGGAATATTCTATTCACGAATGCCTGTAGTCATGACTATGTGCCCTTATTCGTGAGGTGTTTGGGGTTGGTACGTGTAAGCAGGAATACGAATGCCCCAAATCTAGAACGCAGTTTCAAGTCTCTTTAAGGATGAACTGTAATTATATATATATATATATATATATATATATATATATATATATATATATATATATATATGCTAGTTAATTGCTATTTGAAACATTTAAATAGACACGCATACATTTTATGCAAATTCTATTTTGAAACCATTAATACTTTGTCAAATGGCTGTTGTGCAAACATCTGATCTCTGAAATATTTATTAGATGCCCTTGAGAGTAAAACCTTGTCTTGGTGGCAGCTAGAGGATATAGTAACCAAGATTGCTTAAAATAAATTATTAACTAGCTTGCCTTCTCATTTGACCGCGGTGTTGCAAGGACATTACAAAATTACGTACTAAAATGAATTCATTACTTTCTTTTGACACTTTGAATTTTATTGTATATTGCGTTGATGACTTATGATAAAATCAGATATGTATCTCAAATAAAATTCAGAGTTACACTTTCAAATTTCCTTCTAAAATGTATATTAAATTGTACAAGTATATGAACAACAAATGAATAGTTATCATTAAAATGTGTACATATTTTTAAAAGTATCGACATACATTGTTTTCTTGCGATCTTATATTTGTTAATATACTATTTCCTCACGCGCTATTGTGTGGACAAACAGGTAATACAAAATAGGGAAAATTTAAACCACTCACCTGCTCGGCACATTCCAATATTGTCATAAAAACATTGTCCTTGCTGACATTTTCCTAGCACAGGTACACCGGACTTGCACGTGAGAAACAATTCACAAGCACTGTAAGGATGTGTAATATTTGAACCATCTGCGACACCAGAGCATATATCAGCTGCAATAGTGAGGGAAGAAATTCAGTGATTTTTCTTACACACTTCTTTGAGGTCAGGAATATCTACAATATAGACTATAAGATAAATACATACGCAAGTTTAATCAACATATTTATATTTTACCATGTTAAAGATATAGTTTATGAAGTTATTTCTAATAAATTATTATTGAGATTCTGAGGGAAAAGACTGTTGTATCACACAAGATCCTCGTCTGTTTAGACAATGCATCGTTGCCACTAGGCTACGGGTTGGTTGGTAGCTTCACGACAATTTTGTTTTGTAATTTTGTTTTAGATTTGACCGACTTAGTGTGCTTAGAATGTACCAGTTGCATACAACGTTTATTTATATTTATTCTATTTGATTAACGTCTGAAATACCTCACCTACAATTAAAGGTTATGTAACGAACTAATTTATTCAGGATGTGTGCATAATCCTTTAATGCTGAAGTATACATAATAATCTCTAATATCTCTTCAGGATATATGAGACCTGTATCACATGTCTGACTTCATCAGGGTTTATTTATGTACGGTTGATTTCAAAGTCTTAAAGAATGTCATAATCACGTAACTGCACACAGCCTAAAAGACTTAAATATCTATTGCCTTCAAAATGCTGATCATAAAAAGGAAACTGTTAAAAAGATTGACATTGCGCTTACTTATAAACGTGACTATACCAGAGGACAAATCTTATTTGAATATTTCTTTTAAAGTATGAGTCCATTTAGGTACTGTTAGAAATATATTCCAAATTATGAAATGGTATGTGTACACCACAGATTCATTCTTTTGTACAATGGTCGATGAATCATTCCATTCAGTTTTGTCTGTATGAAAAACGCCACGAGAGAACCTAATGCAAATTCTATTATTTTAAAGTACGTAATCATCATTACTATATCTAGCCAGATTTATCCGTTTCATCACAGTGCAAAAAACCAAATTTACTTTCTCTATTCCCTTCTATCAGAATTATAGAGAACTATAATAGTTTGATGACTGTAAGCATTACATTTATTGTAAATGTATGATTTTTCAAATGTTCCAAACAGTACATCGGATATCTGACTGTACACTACAGATTACCTGGAAGTAGCTGTATAGTTTTCTCGTCTGAAGCCAGGAGAATGTCATTTTCTACATTCATCAAATTGTTCATAACCACACAACGTATTTTTGCGTTGTCCCAATCTTGAGTAAATTTTCCGTTTATGTAAAATTTAAATATTTGCTTCTGGACACAATCTACGGTAATATTCTGTCGACTCTCGTCATAGCCTTCATAATGAGAATAGGTCCCATTTCTATTCACTTCTGCTATTAGAACTTCTCCTGGAGTTTCTACTTCCGCTTCGCATACAAAAGGAAACATGACGCTGTGGTATTGATCTCTAATCATAATGTCTGGAACCTGTAATGTTGGTTTATCCTGTTCTCCTGGCATGAAGAAAAAATATTAGTTATCATTTTTTTAAAATTAAGATATGATATTTTAAATCTGCAAACATTTTCAAATAAAATGGTAAAAATGAAGTTTATATTCCTAATATATTTTTATCCTTGTATGTGTACTAAATATAAACGCCATGATCTGAGCAAATAGCTATGACGATGTACATGTTAAGTTGCTACCTTTGTCTTTCAGCAGTGCATAAACGTTATTTATTTTCTAGCTGACTCGTGACATCAGGAATTACATGGATGTTTACCCTTGTCTGTTTATTCAGTCTTCATTTATACAAATCTTTGGTATGTTAATACATATTCTTCTCATAATTATATATCAAAAGATTTGTAAGATCATCTTGTGTCTAAATCAACTAAATATGTTATTTAACATGATTTCTATTTTCAAAAATATTTATGGTCGATCTGTTATTTCGAACAGCATTGAGCACACCTATTTTTTATGCAAATTATAATTTGCTGCATTTGGAGTTAAGAATTTTTCAAATTAGATTGGAAGGGGGGACACATCAAGAAAGCGGTGTGTTCATGATTTAATAAATACTTACGTTTCACAGTTGCAGAATCAGAAACCGAGCCACGTTTACAGTAGTACGTCCCTTCGTCATCACAGGTCATGTTCAGAATGAATATGAATACATAAACGTTGCTTTCCACAAAGGTTTTATTGACAGCAAAGCCCGTATGAATGCTCCCAGTTTCATTATTTACCAAACTGATGACATTATCTTCCAACTGACTGAATTTCGATACGCGGCTGATGTTCAGGTTGCCATTCCAACTGGTGACCATGCACGTGAGTTGCAAAGGTGTACCAAGTATGGACGTATAATTACCTTTGCTAAAAGCGATAACTGAAATGATATAATATTAACAATCAAATCCGATTTAGATTTATACGATATTTATAATTGAGTGAATGAATGACTGGGTGAGTGAATGTGCGTTTGTATTACAGCGTTATAATTTACATAAAGTTAAAATAATAAAATCTCATACGGTAATCGGTCGGCACAAACACACACACACACACACACAGACAGCAGCAGCAGAGGAGGCGAAAAAACCACTTGCCGAAAGGTCCATTTTTAAAAATTAAGGCTTCCTACGAAAACGAAAAATAACGGGGATGAAGATATCACTGCTGGAAGGTTTATTTTTGAACACTAAAGCTTCCTACGAAAACGAAAAGAACAAGGTCAATAAGGTCAAACTGTGATTTGTTTGCCCATCTGGACACTTGTTTGAGGTCGATCCTCCTCTGCTGCTATAATTAGATCATTATTTATATCATTAATGGCACCTGATGCTTAATCTTATACACCTATATTAGCTAGAGAAAGATTGGAAGGAATCAAAAAGTTTTTGCCTGTTTGTCCTTCTCTTAGACAAAAACTTCAAGAACGTCAAATTATTTAAACCCATTACAAAGGTTACAGAAAGAGTTGCAGAGATAACTGAAGGTGTTCGTCCAACACAAGAACAGACTGCTAAATATACTAGGAAAACAAAAGAACTTTTGAAAAATCTCCCAATTGAAATAGCTGCTGATCAGCCTCCTCCTGAAAGGGAAGAAATACTTAAAGGTATTAGTGAAATAAAAAAAGATCTTGCACCTAAACCTGAAATAATAAAAGGAAATATTGAATTGATTAAAAAATTTATAGAAGATGTTGCTGAAGATCTTAAAAAATTGAAGAGGAAAATTTGTCTCGTGTTGCATTTGATAGTTATTTTCGAAAGTCTGAAATTTTAAAACCTGTTCATGTCGGCGTAAATAAGGATAGTTATTTTAAATGGATATATCGTTTTTATCATGACAAACCCGTGATCAGAAGTAAAGATGAAACATATGATGAATATATTAAAGAAATAAATAGACTTTGTGAGTTACATCTTCAACAGCAGCAACTACAATTTCCTCAGCAAGAACCTTCATATCAGCTTCCTCCACCGCAGCAACAAATAGAACGACAACAAAAACAATCACAATCCCCTCGTCGACAACTTCCTCGACTTCCAATATTGTTGTGTTATTGTGTTAAAATATAAGATGAGACGTCGTGTTCTAACTATCAATACTTTTATATATACAAGTGACTACTGTGAGGTCTTAATACAGAGTGCTATCAAAGAGGCAGACGCCTGTAAATAGTACCAGTGGAGCTATGACTCATGCACAGAGGGTTCTGATTGGTCAGTTACACATGTATAATGTTACATCTCTCTTCTTACAAAGAAAAGGTTTGATTAACTTTTAATAAACTGTCTAAATGAATCATGAACCATTATAACTAATATATCAAAATCAAGTTCGTCTTTGATAGCAATGCTTACAATGATTAACGAATAAAAGTCTGTGACAGGCTGAGAATGCATTGTATATTTTTTTTTAAAATATCCTGCTGCTTGTTTGATTGCTATTTAATGTACACAGCTGGTCCTTATCTTGAATCACCGTCTGTGTTTATCAACAAAACCTTACACTGTGCTACACTAATGACTGTTCTGTTAGCTGAGTCTCTCTTATCTGTGAGTACAGGATTTCCTAACTGTTTCTTATCCAGGATATGTACAGGTTTTAGGAACTGATATTACACTGACTCTATTATCTTTGGTTTTACTAGCCTACCAGAACGTGTGTAGTATCCGCTTTGCTGACAATATTGTGGGTTTCTTGCGGCAGGCTCAGGCGTACTTCGGCTGAAACATTGAGATTCCACTGATTGTGAAATTGGTTTACTGGCATTTGCGGGAAGTGTTACTGCTGTACACAGTGTGTTTTCAATCTGAGAGAAGGGCGCATTTATATTACATTGTAGGGGGTGTGTTTCATTAGTTTTCATGAGCTGACGTCTATTGCGACGATAAATGGTACCATCTTTGGTGCGAACTGAGTATGACCTTTCGTCGAGTTTTCTTAATATAACGGCAGGTTCCCAGTTTTGACCTTTGAATTGAACTCTGACTGATTCCCCTTCCTTAAGTGGTTTTAGTGGTTTTGCACTTTTATCATAATAATTCTTTGTTTTCTTCTTGCGAAGTGTAATTTTCTTTTTGACCTCAGCGGTGATGGGTGTTTTGGGAATTAGCTTTTCGCGGGTTGTTGGGAGAATTGATCTGAGTTGTCTCCCCATCAACAATTGTGCTGGTGAGAACCCGATATCAAGAGCAGTGGCTCGATATTCTAATATGCCTATAAGCGGTTCTCTGCCATCGGGTTTTGCTTTTGAGAGAATTCTCTTTACAGTTTGAACTGTTTTCTCCGCTAGGCCGTTCGACTGAGGGTATGTGGGACTCGATGTAACATGTTTAAAGTCCCATTCTTTCGCGAAGCTTGCGAACTCTCGGGAAGAATAGCATGTTTGATTGTCGCTGACAACGACTTCCGGTATTCCGAAGCGCGCGAATATGCTTTTCATGTGATTAATAACAGTGCAACTTTTTGAGCTTGCGAGTGCCTTAACTTCAAAGTAGCGACTGAAATAATCTACTACAACAATGTAATCTTTATTATCCCATGTAAATAGGTCTGTGGCGACTTTTTGCCATGGATATTCAGGGACGTCATGGGGGATGAGAGGTTCCTTTTGGTTAGAACTTCTGCGGTCCAAGCAGATAGAGCATTTTGACACTACATAGGAAATGTCAACTGAGATTCTTGGCCAGAACAACACATCTCTGGCTCTTTTCAGACACTTCTCAATACCTAAATGTCCCGAATGTACAGTTTCTAGCATTTTCTGCCTGAGGACTTGTGGTATAACTATTTTTTGACCTTTCAAAATTAACCCATCTACAACCGAAAGTGTATCTCTATAATTCCAATAGTCAATTATCTCTGATTGACAGCTTGACCTCTTTTCAGGCCACCCTTCAATTATGACCTGTTTCAGTATGACCAGCTGGGGGTCTTGTTCAGTGAGAGATTGAATTTCTTCCTTCTTACGATCAGATATAGGTAATGCTGATAACACCATATGCACATGCATATCTATACCTTCAGATAAGGTGGGGAGTGTATCAGATAAAAACTTACGGCAGAGTGTGTCTGCTACGGGTATGTTCTTACCTTGGTAATGTTTTACCTCTAGGTCATAACGCTGCAGCTGCAAAAGCATGCGTTGTAGTCTCGGTGGGGCTGCGTAGAGGGGCTTTTTCATTATAGCGACAAGTGGAAGGTGATCAGTTTGAACGTGTACCTTTCTCGCGTATACATATTGATGGAACCGTTTGCATCCAAACAGTATAGCGAACATTTCTTTCTCTATCTGAGCATAATTAATTTCAGTTGTAGTCAAGGATTTTGATGCAAAAGCCACGGGCTTATCATCTTGCATTAGGGCGGCACCGAGCCCATATTTTGATGCATCAACTTGCAAAGTCAGTGGTTTCTTAGGGTCAAAGTAGGACAGAACAGGTCCCGGGCTTATAGTAATTATGTCTTTGACCTTTTGAAATGCGTCTATTTGCGGAGAGTCCCATGAAAACTCTACGTCTTTCGCTAACAGTTGTCTTAACGGACTGGTGACCCCAGTCAAATTTGGGGCAAATTTGGACAAGTAGTTAACCATGCCAAGAATGGTTTCTAACTCTGCGCGGTTACGAGGGGGTTCCATTTCTCTGACCGCTGATACTTTGGCAGGGTCGGGTTTGAGACCTTCTGCTGACAGAATGTGCCCGAAGTACTGTACTTCTGTAACACCTACTTCTAGTTTTTCCTCATTAAGCCGGATTCCTTTTTCGAGGGAACGTTTGAGAACATTTCTCAAATTTGTATCATGTTCGTCGCGTGTGCGTCCGAAAACTAGTATATCGTCGCAAATCGAAACAATACCACTTGAACCTTCAAAGCTCTCATCGATCTGCCTTTGGAATTCATCCTGAGATGATTTCAAACCAAATGGGAGACGCAAGAAACGGTAACGGCCGTAAGGGGTGTTGAAAGTTGTGAGGTATGATGAGTCACGTGACAGTTTTATTGCCCAATATCCTGACCGTGCATCCAATTTGGTGAAGTATTTTGCACCTGATAATTGGGGTAGGATATCGTCTAGTGTGCGCATAGGGTAATGGGGACGCAAAATTGCTTTATTAAGATCTTGTGGGTCGAGACATACCCTTAGTTTACCCGATTGCTTTTCTACGACAACCATAGAATTTACCCATGCTGTAGGTGATGTAACCGGGGCAATGATATTTTCGTTTTCCATGCGATCAAGTTCAGTTTTGAGTCTGTCTTGAAGTGCGACAGGTACTCGCCGCGGAGGGTGCACTACAGGTGTAGCCTTGGGGTCGATGTGTATGGTACATTCCCCAGGGAAAAGACCTATGCCGTTGAAGACTTCGGCATATTCCTTGAGAACAACTGCATTAGTGAGGCGCGTACTCTTGTTACATTGTAAATTTGACATCTGTGTCTGAACGGAGTATGTAAATTTAACTAAGCCTAACTCCATACAAGATTGTAAACCAAGAATAGGTGGTGCTTTCGTTTTAACAATGTAGAACTCGAGTTCATGTGTACGTTCAGTGCGCTTACACGTGAGATTGACTGTACCCATTGTACTCAATAATTTGCCGTCATATGCGGATAATGTGCTTAATGTAGGTTGAAGTGGATGTTTAATGCCTAGCTTTTTGAATATATGCGATGGTATGATGTTAACTTGAGAGCCAGTATCCAATTTAAAATCAGTAGAAACTAAATTAGGTCCTACCTCTATCGCCGCATACGCCTGGCCATTGGCAATTATATCCCTTTTTACACTGTCAATATATGAATCCTCGTTTTTATGTTCATTGTTAATCACACTGACCGTTTTTGATCTGCACACTTTCTCAAAGTGATTGAGTTTATGACACTTATTGCAAGTCTTTCCTTTTGCAGGGCACTTGTCCTGGCTTGAATGTGACTTGTATCCGCAGTGTCCACAGGTCGCGTTGACGCTCCGTCTGGAAGATGTGGTCCATTTCTTCTTTGGCTGTAGTTCTTTTGTCTTGGCCTGTCGTTGAATTGTCGCATGTACTTCCGGTCTGGCTGATGCAGACATGGTCTGGAGCTGCTCCTGGGCATATTCATGGCTTTGACTGATGTTAATAGCCTTTTCCAAGGTCCACTTTTCACCTTCGTTGATAAGTTTTTCTCGTATCCTTGGTGACGATACCCCGAAGACAATTCTATCACGAATCATGTCGTCTTCGTCTTTGAAGAGACAGTCCTTGGCCAAAAGTTTCAGTGAAGTCACATATTGCTCTATTGTCCTGGAGCCTTGAATTTCATTGTTAAACTTGAATCTGGCAAAGACCGGATTTAATTTTGGTTGCACGTGATGTTTGAATTTTGTAAAGAGCGTTGATGGGTCCTTTTTATCTTCATCCGTCAGAGTCCATGTGTTGAAAATATCTCTACCTTTGTCGCCTACCCAAAGTAGAATGTAGTTGGCTTTGACCGCATCACTTCTTCTGCTCATCGGTCCATTAAATATTAATTCACAGTGTTGTTGGAATTTAGCCCGTGAGTTGGTAAGGTTGGAATTGTCCCAGTCCATGGTAGGGGTTGGCACGCCGGAAAGATCCATCTCGAAGGTATTAAGTTCGTATGCAGAAATTTCAACGTTTTTAAGGTTTTAAATTCGTGCAAAATCTTCCGTGGATTGTAAAGTTATTGTTTCAAAATATCCATTTACGATCCATGTGCTATTCCAGTTATAATTAGTATCCCACTTCTGACACCATGTTGTGTTATTGTGTTAAAATATAAGATGAGACGTCGTGTTCTAACTATCAATACTTTTATATATACAAGTGACTACTGTGAGGTCTTAATACAGAGTGCTATCAAAGAGGCAGACGCCTGTAAATAGTACCAGTGGAGCTATGACTCATGCACAGAGGGTTCTGATTGGTCAGTTACACATGTATAATGTTACAAATATCTCCTCCAATTACTGCACAAAAAAGGAAAGCATCATTTGAACCTTGATCTCAATATCCCCAACAAGAAACTTCCCATCAACTTCCTCCACTGCAGCAAGAAATAAAACGACAACAAAAACAACCACAGTCTCCTGGATCACGAATTCCTAGGTCACAACAAAAGCCACAACATCCTCAGCGAAAACCTAGGGCTTATAGAAATATACTTACTGAAAGATATTAAAATTTACTCGATGATCGAGTAGAGTCAACAGGTATTGCTTCTTTTCTTGTAAATAGAGATAAATTGGTGTATAAAGATTCTGTTGAACGGGTAAAACCTGAAAATTGGATTGCTA
Source organism: Sinohyriopsis cumingii (assembly GCA_028554795.2). Taxonomy (NCBI): domain Eukaryota; kingdom Metazoa; phylum Mollusca; class Bivalvia; order Unionida; family Unionidae; genus Sinohyriopsis; species Sinohyriopsis cumingii. The sequence continues at coordinate 522,144 of CM068828.1, forward strand.
CAGTATATGCCGCCCATAAAAAGCGAGATTCTTTAGATACTACTAGTCAGGATTTTATTAACTTCAAACCAGAAACAATGATATACAGAGATACAATGCATATAAAAATAGCTAAAGAAAATAATATAAACGTTGAAGAAGCTAAACAGCAACGTAGTGACCCTGATGAAATTCACGGACTTGAGTCAGGCGCTACTGGAAGTGGTTTTTGCTCAACTACGCCAGGAGGAAGCGATTTTATTACTTGTCTGACAGTGTTCTTTCTGACGTGGATAGATCAGAAGTTCTGATTAGAGGAAACGTGCTGGAAATAATTCGCCGGAAATTATTAATGAAGTATCTTATATTTGTCGAAGATTATTTACTGACGGTATTATGATCGCAACATTTATCGTTCTCTCATAGATGAAATTGGGGATGATTATCACAGCGACAAAGCAATTAATTAATCAGCATGTAATTTAAAAATGATTATACATAATGCACAACGTCAACATGTAATGGTCAGGGTAGTAAACTCACGATTGCCAACTTTCAAACCAATTTACGGAGATGGACTCGGTGATACTGTTATGGGTCTATTCAAAACGATGGCTCCAAAACCAATACCGATTGCAAAACATTTATGGACGAAGGCTATTGAGGTTATTCGTGATAAAGGTATTAATTCTATTGGTAATCTTGCCGGTAAAGCGTTCTCGACAGTTAAGGATAGAGTAGATCGATTAGTACAAAGAAACACACATCAAGTAAAATTACCTAGCACTGAAGTTATGCCTGCAAATGTCAGTAAAATAATAAATCAAACCGCAAATCAAAAACTATCAGAGTTGGCTGGTGAAGCAGAAATAAATATAACGGCAAATTTAATAGCAGGAAGTTGTCTTCGTGTTAGACGATAACGATTATAATAAAATGTTCAAACGAGTATCCGATCCGGAGTTCGATATAAACAAACCAGTTCTGAAAGATGAATCTATACGCGATTATTAATTTTATTCCCACGACTCAAGACAGCCAAATTAACGTGGAAAAATCAAATTACAAGTTCAAGATACAAGCAGATAGTTCTTACCTGCTGAAGCATTTATTGAGGTAGAATGTGAAATTATAAAAACAGATGACACTGAATATGTAGCTAATGTTAGAGTTGGTTTTGTCAACAACGGTATCATGGCGTTGTTTGACAGTGCCATGTATATCATCGACGGAAGAAATATTGAATCAATTCAAAAAACGCTTACGTTGCCACGACGATAATAAGTCTAGCAAGATATTCAGACGATTATACAAGATCAGATGGCCCGACAGTGGTGATCTCCAAAGAGACTTCTGACCACCCTGATTACAGACAGTATAATATGAGACGACCAATAAACTGTGCCGGCAACATTGACGCTGATGTGTGGCCGGTGGTTCATGGTGTTAATCCAGAATTCAACTTAGGGTTTACAACAAGACGATCAATGTTGAAAGGTGATCGTAGAAGATTTTCATGCTCAATTCTACTGTCACATATTTTTGGATTTTGCAGAAATGTTAGAAAGATTATTTTCGGAGCGAAGCATATATTTGTACTTGTAAGAAAGGCTACTGATGATGATGCTATCTGGCGTGCTGAGGGAGCTGATCCTGCTGGAACCGCAGCGCTTCATGGAAAAGTAACACTGCTGAAGAACAACAATTACTTTTTTATGGATTCAGGTGGTAAATCATTGTTATCATGGTTGACAGTAACCACAGATGGTGTTCAAATCGTTTTTAATGTTTTATTTATATGGTACATTGCATCACAGCAAGGTGCTTCTGCACCACGACATATATGCATTGCTTTCCAAAATACTGGACGAGTAAAATCGCAGGTACGCAGTCATATGATATTTGATAAACTTGGCGTCTCTGAAGTTTCCTTAAGGATAAACGGACATCAAGAACCATCTGAAGATATATTATTGAATTTTGAAAATAATCATGTAGCGCGGACATATCATCAGTTAATGACATTTATGGGACGTGATCAAAATATAGATACTGGTTTACAAATTTCACAGCTAAATTTTACAACATTTTATCCAATCTATTACTTTTCGTTGGAACATCTTGATTTATCTCGACAATCTGTTGTTGATATTCACCTTCGAGCTCGAGTAAACGTATTACCCGCTGGTGGTAACTACAGAGCAATTTCAGTTATTCTAGCAGATAAAGCAATGTTACTTGAAGGTGCTGGTGGAAGAATGCGGTTTATTGACGTTCCAGTAGAAAACATGTAATTAAATCACCTATCCTATTATACAAATGTCGTATAGTCACGTTAGAGTCACTCTGACTTCCGGTCAGGTGAAAAAAATACAATGAAAACTCGCGAGTAAATGCGGAACAAAAATATCACTGAAAAAAGATCAAATTTCTAGTGGTGGTCCAAACAAATTATCATTAACCAAGTCTCAACTTACAAATTTTAATAAGGTCTTAGAATCAAAAACGGGAGTTCTGCTACATCTTTCTCCGAGCTCTATTAAAGATATAGTTGAAGTAGGTGGAATATTTCCACTTCTTGCAGCTATACCAGCGTTAATAGCCGCAGCCGCACCTGCCGTTGCAAAAGCAGCCGCGTTAGGTGCTGTTGGAACCGCCGCTGGAATGGCATTAAAGAAAGCATCAGGACAACGATATAAAAAGGAAGGGGTTTAAGATTACCAGGAACCCCTTAACGGTGCTGGGAAGCTCTGAAACTTCCAGGAACAATTCGTTAATTCGTCAAATGTCAAAGTTTGATTTACTTGATGCTGATAAAAATTAAATATAAAAAATTTTCAGAGGTGTTTTCATGAGTGACCAATTTCCAATGCAGCCAAACGATTTTGAAACAGGTTTTATTGATGTTCTGATAATTTAGGACCTGGTACTCATTGGGTGGCATACGCTACTGATCCACGTGGAATAGTTTATTTCGATTCGTAAGAGTTGGCTCCACCAACTGAGTTTTTAAAATATATAAACACAATAAAATCTCCAGTCTGGTACTCAACATTACCAATACAAACATTAACCGATCCACCGATATGTGGTTGTGAAGTAATTAATGTGTTCAGTGCTATATCAAAATCATTATTACCACCTCATAAAGTCGTGCATGATTATGCAAGTAATCACGTCGTTTTAAACAGATCTTAAAGTATATAATGGTTGATATTTACGGAAGATCTTCTTCTATCAAGGGCAAGAGAAAAAAAATGACATTGATTTGTCAAATTACGCGACTAAAGATGAACTTGCTGATATTATGAACCTCTCTGGAGTTTATCGAGATGAGGTCGTTATTTTTCAGGACAAATACGGTGTTTTAAAGACGAGCAATATCAAATGGAATGATATAGTGCGTAGAGTTCTTGGTGCTACTACGAATAACATTCCAGAATTGACTGACGACGGTAGAATCAGAGACTCAAATATATCATAAGCAACTATTAGAAATGAAATTGCAAGAAGCGTTGCTAATCGTTTGCGGAACACCTTTGATACAATGACAGGCGAACTCAGCATGAAGGGAAATAAGATAGTTGTTTTAAGAGATCCAACATCTGATGAAGATGCTGCAACAAAACAATATGTAGACAATAGCTATAAAATGGTAGATACTAAGTTATCCACGCTACGAGCTGAGTATGATTCTCACGTAAGCGCGTTTACAAGACTTCGTAGAAACTTTAAAAAATTTGATGAAATCGCAGATAATTTCTTTCGCACTCATTTGAATGTTGACGTAAACTCTCTGATATTAAAATGGCTATATCAGATATTGAAACGATTAGAAAAATCTAGAAGATGTCATAAGTGGAATTCCTGAGATCGTTAAAAAATTAATCAAATTAAAATCCCCCACGGGCAGATTACCAACATAGTATACACAGTATCATCAGGATTCTCAACATGGTCACACCAAAATAACACTATCAAACATACTACAGGGGTCACTGGCGTATATAGGCCGTCCGTATTCACCGCTGCAAAATTTAAGATATTTACTACGTATCCATGGCGTCATTCAACCGATAATATTTCTGGAGTTGTGTCTATCATATTTAATAAAGGATACGAAGAAATATTTATTTTGGAAGCAGCTTATGAAAAAGTGACAGCAAAGTCTTACTGGTGGTGTCTGGAATTAGTGGCTGAAACACCTCAATTGGTTACTAAGTAAAATCTAATGAGCCTTCCGATCAACGTTCATAAAGTTCGGTACAATCAAGCACGTGAATGGCAAACAGTATTGAAAAATATTGTTGACGAGAATGTAGTAAAAATTATAAATATCTCAAAAGTGTATTTATTGTTGATATAATTGTTTAATAGCGTCTGCTGTTATTGATGGAACCGGCGTGTTATTATCAACAATAACAATAAACGCACCAGTAGTGGTGACAATTTGTGTTTCAACTACAACAACGATTGCCGGTACTCTCAAAATCATTGCAAAAAAAAATATGTACTTGTAGAAATGCAAAATTGCACGATTATATAATAAAATTACATTTAGCAACTCTAGTATACTCCAAATTATCCTCTTTAGTATCAACGAGCCTTAGTGATGGAAAAATATCAGATTTTGAGTTCACGGAGATGATAAAATTTACAATGAAGCAATAACAGTGATTGATTTAGAAAATCAGGATTTAAATAACAATGACATCTAGAACAAATCGTAACGAATACGACTCCAACAAAAACAACGATGATATCAGTAAATTCAGTTATTCTAGAATTTAGTGTTAACTTTCCAACTACAATTTGTGTGTGTGTGTGTTTGTACTAGTTAACCTTTTACCACTTGAATTTTTTTACATTTGTCCTTAACTCTTTAATTCATGCAAACTATAGTTAAAGAGGCGTGCGCAGTTGGAAGGGACGGAACTCATATTCTTTTATCTCCCTTGGATTACCTTTTTCCAGTCACCAAAGCAGCAAACCCTTCAATAGCACGTTACTACCGACCCGGAATAAATAGTTACATGCGTTTTAGAAATCTCATATCAGAGTGTTTGAGAAATGTCACACATATTTTTGAAGTCTGCTAGTGTTGTTTCAATTGAAAGTTCGGTGTGTAGGTTGTGTTCCTTCCTTTAAGTTGCGAGTTCCAATCTTCTTAGTTAAGTAAATCGAGAACGGCTGACATTATGTTATGAAGCACCGTAAAAGTACACAAATTTTCAGGTCAATGTATCAAACTGTTCGCTGCAATTTTTAGTCGATTCAATTTTCGAAGTTGTGTTTACGAAAATGCCGTACCCAAGGAATTACGAAGCCGTTCGAGTTTTGCTGAATGTTCGTGTGATTGATGTTTGACTGATCGAAACTGAACTGTCTTTAAAAATGTTACCATCTTATTCAATGGCTGTTTTTGGCTGTTTGCTCACCATTTACATGAACGGCGTTTAGATGTGGCAAATGGGGCGATCGCCCCAGGTCCCGCTCTTGAGGGGACCCCATGCTTCTGGCCTAAGGTCGTCCTTATGAGTTTTTCAAGCTATATTCTCTGGAAAATTGGAAACAAGTTATGACCAAGACGTCGACGTTCAGAGTACACTTGCAATTAAGCAAATTATTGTTCTCAATTCGTGTCTTCATTTTGTTTGAAAAATAACAACAATAATCAGTTTATTAGGCCAAAGGCATTGTCGTTATGCTATTATTTGTATTAAAAAACCCGTTGTCCACAAACAGGAATTTTTTATGAATAATGAGCAAACTAAATTCGTGCGCCAAATCGCGAAAGTTGATCTAGTCTAGACATAATCAGTGTTTGCAGTAGCATACCAATCGAGATACCGATACTCTGGCCCCTCGCGGTCATGGTTGGCCCTAGGCCCCGCGTACTTCTAACGCTGCCTCTGACCATTTGATATGATATTCAAACAGGTTGCAGCACAACACAATTCACCATGTTCTGTACACAGATTTGCTTGTAGTTTAATAGGAGCAACAATTTTCCTACTCTTCAAATATTTTCTTTTACAATTGTTTTTAATCAGCAAAAGAAATACAGTGAAATAAATTGGTTGCAATTATTACAGTTGTAAGTTGATATAATTTGGGAAAATATCGTATATTTAATAAACGCGTACTGCTTAGTATTTATCAAAACAGTGACATAGCATGAAAATATTGAAAAAGAGCGTTTTCATTTTCATTATTTAATATTTGTTGAATTAGAGACTAAAATTATAGTACATAAAAGTATAATTTAGATGAGTATATGTAAGCCCCCCCCCCCCATAAAAATGTAGGACTTTTAATTTTCGTTACAATCATATCAACATTTCATGTTTGTCATAGCAGTACCTCTATCTTAAATCAGTGTTTAAGGCCTGCGTCGTGTAGTACCTATTATTACTATAGACGATGTATGAATGCATGGTTCGATATTTATTTTAAGATTCATATATTCACTTACCCAACTGTTGACATTTATTTCTCCATATTAACTTACGTACGAATAAAGTTTAACTTTATTTGAGTATCATTTCGATCTGAACTTACTTGTGTTTAGGGCAGGGGTTGTTGTTGGTTGTTGAATAATTGTCATCATGGTCTCGTTGGTAGACATTGTTTTATCCACAGTTGTTGCTGTTGCAGTTGTTTCGCTACTAGTTGCATTTGCATTCGTGGTTGGTGGATGTGTAGTACTATATGTTGCTGTTAGTGTGGTAGTTGTTGAGGTCGATCCTGTACTAGTTGTACTTGGTTTCGCGGTTGTTGAAGTGCTGGTTGTGGTTGATGCTGTGGAAGATGTCGAGGTCGATGTTGTACTAGTTGTACTTGGTTTCGCGGTTGTTGATGTAATGCTAGTTGTGGCTGGTATTGTGGCAGATGTTGAGGACGATGTTGTACTAGTTGTACTTAGATTCACTGTTGTTGGAGATGTCGTGCTGGGTATGGTTGACGCTGTGGTAGATGTCGAGGTCGATGTTGTACTAGTTGTACTTGGTTTCGCGGTTGTTGATATAGTGCTATTTGTGGTTTGTGTTGTAGTAGATGTTGAGGTCGATGTTGTTCTAGTTGTACTTGGATTCAAGATTGTTGGAGATGTCGTGCTAGTTGTGGTTGGTATTGTGGTAGATGTCGAGGTCGATGTTGTACTAGTTGTACTTGGTTTCGCGGTTGTTGATGTAGTGCTAGTTGTGGTTGGAGTTGTAGTAGATGTCGATGTCGATGTTGTACTAGTTGTACTTGGTTTCGCGGTTGTTGATGTAGTGCTAGTTGTGGTTGGTGTTGTAGTAGATGTCGAGGTAGATGTTGTACTAGGTGTACTTGGATTCGTGGTTGTTGATGTAGTGCTAGTTATGGCTGGTGTTGTGAAAGATGTTGAGGTCGATGTTGTACTAGTTGTACTTGGATTCGCGGTTGTTGATGTAGTGCTAGTTGTGGTTGGTATTGTGGAAGATGTTGAGGTCGATGTTGTATTAGTTGTACTTGGATTCGCGGTTGTTGATGTAGTGCTAGTTGTGGTTGGTGTTGTGGAAGATGTTGATGTCGATGTTGTATTAGTTGTACTTGGATTCGCGGTTGTTGATGTAGTGCTAGTTGTGGTTGGTGTTGTGGAAGATGTTGAGGTCGATGTTGTACTAGTTGTACTTGGATTCGTGGTTGTTGATGTAGTGCTAGTTGTGGTTGGTGTTGTGGAAGATGTTGAGGTCGATGCTGTACTAGTTGTACTTGGATTCGCGGTTGTTGATGTAGTGCTAGTTGTGGTTGGTGTTGTAGTAGATGTCGAGATCGATGTTGTACTAGTTGTACTTGGTTTTGCGGTTGTTGATGTAGTGCTAGTTGTGGTTGGTGTTGTGGTAGATGTTGAGGTCGATGTTGTCGTACTGGTCTGTTTCATTGACAAAGGGTTGTTTAGTGATTCGTCTGCTGACTCAACCTTCACACTTGTTTTTTGGATCCTGAAGTTTGAAATGAACACGAAGTTTTGGTCACCTGCATCCACTGGCTGTTCAGTTATAATGGCTTTTAGTTCGTTCTCGCTAGGAGGATCCTGATTCTGTTTGATCTCGATGACAATAATGAAAATAACGATGACACTCCCATTTCTACAAAAAAAAACTTACATATTAGAACACCGTAACACCATATGCAGTCGAAAAATTAAAGCTTTATTTTAGACATAAACAGTAAACAGATTCTTGTCGACACAAGGATATGAAAGCGATCGAGCGACCACACATATCATTATCTGTATTCCCTCTTACTCTCTCTATGTATATATGAAGAGAGAGAGATAGATAGATAGATAGATAGAAAACCAAGTTACACATACACACAAATATATTCACACAAAATATGTTGCGTTTGTGTGTGCTTAAGTTACACATGACACGACGAGTAAGTTTTGCAAAGGTTTTGGAGAATAAAGATCGTGGTGGTCAGGGAAATTATCGATACGATTGAAACATGACCGACCAGCAACAGTGCAAAACTAGTATGAAACCAGCGCAAGCACTTTTGAAATCAACTGATTCCTTTTTAGAGGCCACAATATCACAAAAGTACAATTTCAGAAAAGAAAACATAATAAACATAACAAATAACAAAGCGCGAGTACTGTACGAAGTCTACATTGTGTTTGCTTAATATAGGTACAATTAATTACAAAATAAATATTGAAATATGTTGAATGTTGTTACGTTTTAGTGCCAATAATATATATATATATATATATATATATATATATATATATATATATATATATATATATATATATATATATATATATATTCGTACACATTTACAGATATACATATTTAAAGATATACATTGGTACATAGATAAGGTTCAATATTTCAAGCAACTTTTTAAGGGAATCTTGTTGTCATGAGACACTTCAACGTATATTGTCACGGAAGTTGTAAATAACCCTTTGTTTAGATCATTCCGCAGCAATGGCTGACTCATTACCGCCCGCTGTTTAAAAATGTATTCAAAAACATCATCGTTTCCCTCACGAAAAACTATCGTTGAGTTCATTCACGCTCTGTAACTTGGAATTTAACTTGCATATTATTATTTCCAGTGTATAATTTTACCTTACCAATGGAGCTTTCTTAAACGGCAACCATGCTTTTCTTAGAACCATTCCAATATCATAGACAAGGCTGGTTATTGACATCTAAAGACAATTTGATCATTAGAAATCGTTCTTGACAGTCTTACTTGTCCGAAGAAAAGAAGGAACTTTATTTGGCAGAGGTCTTCGACATTTCGATTAGAAACAACATATATAGGGGGAATGTTAATCCGTACACAATCTGATTAAAATCATAGGTGAAAACACTTGGCTGAAACAAGACATTTGGTATAAAAGTATAGATGACGATTCATGGAAGAGTGCAAAATGAACAATAATAATTAATGGCTGATTATTAGTGACCTATTACTTGAATAATTATTTTATTATTTGTGTTGTATTTCACTAACTTGCTGACAATATTAAGAAAGAAGCAAATATTCATACAAATCATATATACAGATTCGTTTGCAATGATATACATGAATGTGCATATTATTCCTTACATACATAAATTCACTCATGCACACACACACACACACACACACACACACACATATATATATATATATATATATATAGAGAGAGAGAGAGAGAGAGAGAGAGAGGATATTTGCTTGAAACGAGTGAATAACGGATATATTTCATTTAGTTTTTCACCCACGAGATGAAATATATCCGTTATTCACTCGTTTCAAGCAAATATTCGTTTTATTTTATGCTCACATACGTTGGCTACCTAAAGTTTGTGAAACAGTGAATTAGCAGATTTCTTACGGTAATGTCAGCTGTTTACCGTATATGTTCTGCTGTGCCATGTGCACAAAATGAGTTCTACATCAGATTGACAAGCTACAAGTTTCCAGGATAATAGACAGGGATAATTGATAAGACAATGACATGTACATAAGGGAAAAGTAGTTCAACGACAGAAAATCAAAGGGAGGTAAGTATGTTCTGACCGAAAAAAGTTGTTCCTGTAGTGAAAAAATATTTTTTTTTTTCACTACAGTGAAATATCAATATTATTTTAATTAGAAAATCAAGTAACTCGCTGCTTAGCATATATATATATATATATATATATATATATATATATATATATATATATATATATATATATATATATATATATATATATATATATAAAAGCAATTATTTGCCCCATGAGTATGTGTTTACAATTATGATTATTATAGTTTCCTGCGTCAAGGACATTGCGTTTACTATATTCTTTATTAGAATTTTAGCAATATGCTTTATAATTATACCAAAGGTTTTATTTTGTAAATATCTGAAACTATCTACAATGAAATTTTTCATTAAATAATAGTTCTTTTTAGAAATTGTTGATTGTGACCTGAGGACAAGTAGATGAGAATATTCTCTTGTTTTTGTAGTAATTATTTATTCGTGCTAGCGGATCTGAGTCGTGTTATTGTTGTGTACCGTAATTCATTTGGACTGGAATTTATTCAAATAATTTTTTCTCTGGACATACAAAGAAGTAGTCTAAAAATAATATTATTGGATATAGAATCGTGTTCAACAAAAGACAGTTGATACATCAGCTCGACACTGGCCACCACAGACACACCAACAATTCAAGTATTGGATTTATTTTGAATTTCTCTTAAAGTTTAATCAGAAGTTTAATCTTTATGACTTTTGTCAGTAATTCTAGGTTTATTTGGGATTTAATTTGCAATACCGTAAGTTCTTTTTATAATTTTGACTTTGTATTGTAAAAATATATATTGTTTGTTGAATTTTACAAAGCTTGCTGTTTCTCACTCTTTTTTATTACTTATTTTAAGACCATAGATTCGAAGTATACACACACACATATCTATCTATCTATCTGCATATATATATATATATATATATATATATATATATATATATATATATATATATATATATATATATATATATATATATATATATATATATATATATATATATATATATATATATATATATATATATATATATATATATATATATATATATATATATATATATATATGTATGTATGTATGTATGTATGTATGTATGTATGTATGGATATAATGTATAGCTGCAAACTCGAATCTCACATGCTATAAACGTATTTTGTGGAATGATGAAACCTTAATGATATTTAAAAACTCACCTTAGCTCTTCGATTTGAAGTCCGTTGTAACCCTTAATACTACCTGTATTGTACAGCGGCCCTATCTGAAATATATGGCATTATCTTGGTATTAGATTCACTGGCTGCGTTTGAAGTTTCAATACACTATTGCCTATGTTGTGTCGAGTAAACGGGAGCTAACTGGATTTTATGCTCTCTGCTAAACGATCAAAAACTTACACTATTTTCAAGCCCTGTCAGCCAGAGAGACGGGGGGGGGGGGGGGGGGGGGAGGGAGGAGAGGAAAATGGGTATAAATCTTAAAAAGTTTTAATAATAATTGTTATCATTAATCATTAGTAAAACCACACACATCAGTTCCATTTTTGATCCTAGCAAAATTATAGGAGCTTCAATAGTATTGTTAGTATTACATACGATGAACAACATCGGGTTTGACACAATAACGTTTAAGAATGAGGAGATGAAAATTTAGTTTGCGGACGTTGTTGTACTGATCTCATCAATCTCAATCCATGGCACATCGATGTCATCACATATCCTACTCCAGAAAAGCTAGTATGGAGAAAACATGCCAGTCTATATAATAAATTTCTTGCAAAAGGTACATGGGAAAAAATCTATTTTGCTGAAGATAAAGCGGTCTCTGCGTTTCGGGATTTTGTTCTTCGGACATTGTCATGAGAAGTTTTTTTTGATTATTTCATCACATGACTATATACGCATAACTGGATTATTTCATCACATGACTGTATACGCATAACTGGATTATTTCATCACATGACTGTATGCGCATAACTGGATTCTTTCATCACAGGAGAGGTACATGGTTATATGTGTCTGAATGATATAATTATATACGTACGAACTGGTGCAAAACATCAATCATTAAAACGAAGACTATTGTATTGCGTCATTATTTCTTCTTAAACTATACACAGTTATTAAAATAAGCATTATATGAGATATCATGTTGTTCTACATAAAACATCAATGGTTTTCTACTGGTGCAGTTTCCCTCTTCCAGTAAACCCTAAAAATTAAATGTGCTTCGCTTTCTCAAAGGATTATATTATTGTGGTTGTTGTTTCGCCTTGAAAGCATGGCGACATGAACAAAACTGAATCGAACTAAAGTGCCTCATCAAATAAGCGAACCTCTAAGTTGAATATTTGTCACTTGTTGATAATTTTAAATAGGAATTACTCACGTTTTCTTTGACGTCAAGTAAGCGACTAGAATGATAACCTTGTACGAAAGACGTAGTTTCCAGGAGGCTATTTTAATATCGTTGAGCTTAATTGTACGCCAAAATGATATTGCATCTTATAAACACACGACAAGCGAACATAGTTTATGAGACTTTTTTAATAAGCATTTTCCCCCACAACGATTAAAGTGTAGTAAAAATATGAATTAATTATAACAGAATACTGAACAAATAGCTATACCGTTCATATACCTCCCAAACATGCCCTTTAAATGGCTGAACTCGGAACTGTCAATCAGTTTCATTGTGTACCCGCTTAAATTTCCCGATTTTTTTCCAGACCTGCACACATTTAGATCAGTATACGAGACTTTACAAAGTGGGGTTCATTTTAGATGTAAGGCCCTTGTGAAATTAGCTAACGAAGGTAATACGGATAATATAGTGACACAGTACAATACAAAATAAACGCATGTAGACCTTTTTATATGAGAAATATTTCTTATTTTCTCTTTCAGTGTGAATCGCTGTAAACGACATTGAAGTAGTGGTATTCCACATATTGTATATTAAATCATTCCAAACAATTACTCTTCATCATCTGCCGCATCATTCATGTAGAACTAGACACAGAAAGGCACCCTAAATTAAAATATAATTTGGTTCGTTTGGAAAATACGTATCTACGTACTTCCACATTTTGTGACCTAAAAACGAACTTTGAGCCTCAACGATATTTTTCATTTTGTTAAAGATTGCCACATGTAAAATCCCAGTTGGGAACATGCATTTGTCTTTTCATTTCAAGCAAATATGTAAATGGTAATAGGGTGGAGGTCTTGAAAGTATACAGGCTATGACCCAGAGCTAATCCCTTTAAATCAAAAGGGACCCATGGGTTAATTTTAGGTGCGCTGTCACGTTATAAGTACGGAACAATAGCCAGATTGCAATATGTATATGCTAGACCCTGAGGCTAATTATTCGCTTCATAAATGTTGCGAGTGTGCGCCGACATCAAAAAGACGGGAGGGGAAGCCACTTGTATATAACATGGCCATAGGAACTTGTTACAGGCGCCTTATTCGGCGGCGTGGAATTCACATGTAAGTGGCATAAATTGTTGGTGTTGGCACAATGGAAATCAAGTGGGGGTCGTAAATCCACCCTTGACAGACTGCCGGGGAGGGGGCAATGTCTGCTAATTATGTAGACCACGGGTGAATCGACATCCACCCGAAACTGGGCAAAGCGTGGCCACCATTGGAATCGCAAGTTAAATCTAGTGTCTTGAAACTAAACGTCAGTAGTCGCTAAATCATCTTGCGGAAATTAGAAAAGGAAGTTATAAGCTACTCCGACGTCATTCGAAATTGGCGGGAAACATTGTTATTCTGGGAATTACAAAGGAGCTTCGGAAAGGTCAGTGACTTGTTTGCTCAATTGTCGCACTCTATTACTGCAAGGTAATTGTTCTTTAATTATGTGCATTATGTATACTTCATTACTAGAATCGTTAGTACGTAGAATCACCATTTGTAGGGATTGATTCATTTGTAGTGTTTGATCTACATACATATTTTGAGATATGAGCAATGTTTATGTAAAGAATTAATATTGTAATTCGCTATTTGGTTAATTCGTAGTAACCTCGTGCATTTATTCATGTGATATTCTAGATTTGCAAATGTTGAGTTGAATTATAACTTTGTATAATAGTTGCATTGGGCAACATTGGTTAATATGAGTATTTGACTATTGGTGTATACTTTGTAGGAGTATAATGTGTAAGGATATATTAGCGAATGGATATGTGGATATCTGTGTACACTTTGTAGCAGTGTAATGTACAGAAATGCGTCTGATTATGTGATATTGTTCTGTATAATAAGATTGACAATCTATATATACCGATGTGATGAAATCTATTGATATATGCATGATAAGCAGTTGATACCGTGTATACCATAGCAGAAGGTATGGGTATTTAGATGTGCACGAATGCGTGACCAAAGAAGGTAGTGGCTTATCTGATGATAGATTGTTGCTTAGTGTGAGGCTAGATAGATAGAGGAAAATACTAATGCATTTGTGTGTGTTCGGACAGGAAGCTTTTAGGGGCCGGAGGACCTATAGGAGGCAGAGAAGGGAAATACCCTGGTACAGTTGGTCCCGAGTCTCTGGGATTCAATAAAAGGAGGGAACGGAAGTGGAGGAAGTGAAGGGTGAAGGACGTGGTTGTTGGACTGAAGATGTACTGGATACCAGTCAAGAAATACTACAGATCATGAAATAAGTAGAAACACAGGACAGGAGGAAATTCTATCACGCTCAGTCAGATGATGAAATAGGCCGTCACTTGGTCGAGTGAAAGACGAGTGATAGGGTTTTGAATATTGAATTTCATTTGAGGAAGTATTATCTGTAATTGAATGGCATTAAAATTGTTGTTTATTTGAATTTCACCTTTTGTGTATTCAGTAATTTAACTGTCGGCATCGCTGACTGGGGGCTCGGAGCTTTGCATCTCTATCACTACTTCAATTTCTAACAAAAACGAGCCAGGGGGAGTCTTCTGTAATAATTAAAGATAATACTGGGAGCACCCCACCCCAACCTAAGGTAGTCAACGACAAGACCCCTTTACATGCACATATACATATATAATTCCGGACCCTGTAAGTATATATATATTTTTTTAATGTGGGAATTACAATATCTTCCAAGTTGAGAACCAGAGGCAATGCCCTTGAGAGTGGGGATGGATTTAAAGTTCAATGTCAATTGCATGTATATATTTATCAGTTCGAGCCTGGTACGTATTATTACGACTCTACGCTATTAAACTAAGTGATAGATAATAGCACAAAAAACATGTTTTGTAAAATTCAACAAAAATTTATTTCCCTAGAATACAAAGTGAATATTTAAAAAAGAACTTACAGTAATGCAAATTGAATCCCAAAATATTCCACAATGTTCTATGAAAAGTCCTAAAAATTAAAGTTCTAATTGAATTTCAGTGCTGCACGAACTAATATCAAACGCTCGCTGAAGGTTTTGACGTGCCTGTAGTGGCCTGTAACGTGGTGATGTGGCAAATGTCTTTTGATGAATAACAAGAATATAAACCAAATTGTTCTTCACTGAATCCACTATAATTCCCTGTTAGTGTTTCTTCAAGCATATTATTTATGAGCTCTTTGTTTTTCCAGTGAATAAATAATTTGAACACATACTTTCACCCAAATCAAATACTGGACACAACAATACAAATGATTCTACTTCAATACCTTACGTCATGAATTAATATTATTTATGAAACCCTCTACCTGACCTATGTCACAATTAGCATTTTCTTGAAATACTATGACATAATGGAATATTTAAGCTTGAACATTCTGAGTTTTTTTAAAAAGATAACATCTGTTACTAAAATTATAGTTGGTCGACGGTTCTTTCAGGGGTTTTCCCGGATTCTTCCTCCACAATTAATACTGGCCACCATGTATAGCCTATCGTGTGCTGAAAAATGGCGTTAAACCCTACAAGAACAACAACTAAAATTATAATAATGAACATGTTAAACATAATGACCTTGACCCAGACCAATATAATGATCCTAATCTTTAACCAACACTCCTATGAAAATATTGACTATGTTTTTTTTGTTTACCATAATAAAAACAACATTAGTGATTCCTGTCAGGAACACATTAAACTTAATTTTGAATGTCCAAAATACAATTAAAAATAACACCTAATGATGGAGAAAAGGCTAACAAACAATGTAAATTAAGTATACGTCAAAGTATTTCTTGGTCACGGGGTGGAAACCTGAACAGTGCCGATGATATGACAAAGAGGCAACATTGTTGCGTGCAGGGATGGGCCTCAACCAGAGCTCCCAATTTAATATATGTTAAATCCTAGGTCATTTATCACAGAAACTAACAAGCAGACACATGTATCATACAACTCAGGAGTTATTTGAAATGTATGTAAAGTCGCACTCAATCATTTATCCCTACCCTCAGAGGCGTGATCAAAAACTGCCAAATTATTGGTACAATCTGCATCCATGGGGCCCAACATTCATGCGGTTTGCTTGTAGGAAAGAAAAGAGAATGGAAATCTTTCGTGTCGTTGGCTACGGCAGCCTGCTTGGACTGATGTAACAAGGGAGAGGAAATCTAAAACTTTTGACGGTTTGAGAAAATAGCAGATTTGTGTATTGAAGTTTTTTTAAAAATTCATTTGCTTTGTTGGTTTTCAATGATCTCATCAAACGTACATATGCATCTTTAGAAGGAATCGATCAACAAGCGCTTAGGCTTTAGAATCAGTGAACTTTTGATGTGACATTATTCCGACATTTCGTTCAAACGTCAAATATTTCAGAATATATAATTTCTTTGTAGTACTATAGCGATCTGACTTGGCCTTAGACATATCATGGAAAATTTGTAATAGCACTATGAAGCCAATAAACATAACGATAATTGACTCCATATCCTCACACTGAAAAAAAAAATATTGGAAAAATATCGAAAGGCATTAAGATGGATATTTGCAATGTTTTTACTTTGGCCACATTGCAGCAGTTGAACATTGCTATCCCACTTATACTAACTGCATCACTATCAACATTACATTACTATTATGTAATCTATATTCAAAGACTTAAACGTCTTCATATGCTTTAGGGGCATACTTTTGTACAAATAGCGACAATTGTCTCCCTTACACAAAGCATAACGCTAGTACTATAATTTCTTTGAATCCATATATCAAAACACCGACAAAATAAATCTAACGGTGTTATATTTGTTTTTAATCCATGTCTCTGTCCTCATACATTTGTTTATCAAGGATTTAAGCATATGTTTTTTTTTCCTACCACTTAAGGGAGAGATAATTGCATTTTTACGTGTAATTGAGAAGAAAAAACATGACGAGTTATTGTAAACTTTCAATATCGAGTTTATATCCTATGGGAATTAACTGAATACATGTATGTATTAGGATATGTATTGTCATAGTATTTCAATTGAATATATATATACAAAATAAGTCAGTTTTAAATCTTCGTGGCATGTATGTATGTCTGTCTGTGCGTGAGTGCGTGCGTGTGTGCGTGCGTATGTATGTATTTATGTATGAACGTACTTAGGTAGGTAGGTAGGTTTGTAGGTTTGTATGCATGCATTACAGGACTAAAGGTGCGTATGTATGTATGTATGTATGTATGTATGTATGTATGAACGTACTTAGGTAGGTAGGTAGGTTTGTAGGTTTGTATGCATGCATTACAGGACAAAAGGTGCGTATGTATGTATGTATGTATGTATGAACGTACTTAGGTAGGTAGGTAGGTTTGTAGGTTTGTATGCATGCATTACAGGACTAAAAGTACATAAGCTGCGCAATCATTCTATTTAGAACCAAAAATAAGTTAGGTAAATAAAGTGGTTAAGTAATGTCTTCTGTAAATTCTTTGGACGAAAGGTAAATATGTGATATAAAATACAAGAAAATGAACAAAGATGGCATACAAAAATATTTTAACAAAAGGTACTCAAAACAAAATCAGTTGTAAAGATAGAATATTTGCTATGCTTGTCTCATCAGAGAGATTCAATAATGTGTTGCGGTGAGAAGTACCGCTCTAAGTAATGTCATGATAAAGCATGAAACATTAAATTATATATAAAGATTGAAACAATATGAGAAACGAACCATCACTCTAAAGAAACATATCCATTAATCCTTAGGGCTTATTTAATGACACAATCAAGAGAGAGAGAGAGGGAGAGATCAAGAAGCGTATGAAAATCGAGAATGAGAAAAGAACAGTTTCAAATGTTCTGAAAACACATTTACAAAATATATGCAAAGGAATAATGCATATGCTTATCTGTTTACTGATACTTACCGCAGCTGAGAAGTTTGCTTCAAATGACTGGTACTCTGAAGAACTTTTGTCATAATATTCAGGTCTAAAGATGGCATCCACACTCAGTTTCATAGTGACAACCCCTAAAATAATTGTGTCAGTATCTGTATATTTATTCAGATATAATGAAAACATTGAGATACTTAAAATCGAAAACAAACCGGTAAATTTATAGAAACACACACACACACACACACACACACACACATATGTACACACACACACACACACAGACACACATACACACTATACATACCTGCTACCTTATGACTGAACTGATCGTTACCAACGTGTATTGTTTTTCTTTCCTCGAGATACATCAAAGACTTTAAGTTTTTTACTTGAACTATTAGTCTCTTCGTAAACCCAAGTTTTATTCAATTTTAGAAACGGTCGCATTTCAATAAACATGACATAAGTTAAAGATTCTTGGTTTGATACAATGAAAGGTTCATAAGCAATCAGTCTAACCCAATTAAGCAAGGATATATTATAGACATTAATATGTGGTACAAATTATATGATATTAGCTGTCACATACATACATACATACATACATACATACATACATACATACAATTCTTTGCAGATAAATTGGTTGTGCACAAAAGGAATAACTTGTCTGTCTTTGAAATAACATGGTTAAGCCGTAATCCAATCTGTATTTGAAATACGTATATGTATAACTTCGTCAATGTGAAACATGATCAGAAAGCTTTTCTCATTGTGCTGGATTCAAAACCAGAGGAAGGTTTGTTTTCTTTTTAATAATTGTGCTGAATTTAAGTACTTGTGAGACTTTTATCATTTGATGTTGATCGGTTTGCGAAATGATGCAAGGGTTTGAAAGTTCGATTCGTATATCCACCTGATAATCTCTTGTATAGAATTTCTCCACAACTTAAGATACCAATGCAAAATATTTTAGCATACGAAATGAGTTTCCAAATGTTTAGTACATTAGTGAAATACGGACCCCCTCCCAATAAAGTCATACATCATTGGCTGTCAAACACTATGCAGCATACGATGTATCGGCTTGAATTTTTAGCGTAGAAACTTGTGTTCAGCATAAAAATAAGTTCAAATGGCAAGATTTGTGACTATTTTCTCAGTTGCTATTTTATTTGCGCAAGTTACAATGTATAACAAATATCCTACAAAAGAGATCCTTAGACATTTACATTGAATAATATAATGTATTAATTATATTTAAGTTTGATTTCTTATGAGCATAGAAGTTGACTTCACATATTATTTAATATCATGATCCGGAATTATAACAAATCCGTTCTGATAGCTTTTTCTATGATTTCCCATCGTTACGTTACTGCGGGACAAAACACACGTGCACAACAGTTGTAGGCGTTATTGTATCTATCACTTTCCACATTCCACTATCAATTCATAACTTGTCATTTACATTGTCAAGCTATTAACACATCCGTTTCTTTACTTTTATAGATATTGTGTTAGACAATTCTATTAATTCCAGCGATAATTACTATCCTGAAATGCGCTCAGCTGTTTACTAACATATATATTTTGTCAATTAAAAGCAGAATAATATCTGTTTCTCCGTTTTTTTTTCTGAACATTCATTTTAAATAAAGGTTTTCACCACGCAGTAAATGAAAGGTGATTCTGTGTTGGTGTTATATATGAAAATAGTACGTATCGTATCTTAATATAAAATTATAAAAGCAAACCCACAAAGATGTCATCACTATGCATTTAAGTTATGCATTTTAACTAAATCTTTGTCACGAATTCTAGAGCAGGGAAAACAAGTTCAAGAATTTTAGACAAATTGAATGAACCAGGTAATATAGGTTTTATGCGTAATGTTAATTTAGGAAATAAAACAAGGCACATACAAATCCCGGAATACAAACATAATAATACTTTCATCCATTTGACGAAATTGTCCCTGTGGCTGTACGATGGAGCTCAAAGATATGATTCATAAACTGAAGTAGTCAGGTGTTATTTATATTCCATAAGAAAACCATTACTACGTTTGCCTTTGCTTTCTCCTGAAAATTATCTAACCAGTGCAAAATTTTCACCTGCATTCAACAGAAAACAGCAATAAAGTCTAAACAGAAAATAAAATGTTGGTTTTTTGTGTGGGATGAGACAGTAAAGAGATATGATTCAGCTCATTTGGTAAAGGTCGTTTGCATTCAAATTCCAACAATTTATTTCAAATGCACTATTTTCCAGCACATGGCACATAAATTATATTGAAGTTTGTATAGGATGAGTCCAAATTAGCTCCCATCATAACTATGTATAGGATGAGTCCAAGTTAACTCCCATCATAACTATCTATAGGTAGAGTCAAAGTTAGTTCCCTTAACAACTATTTATAGGATGAGTTAGCTCCCATGATAACTAAGGTGGTCAATATGAATGGGAACTTACAAGTAATGCACAAGATAACACACAGAGCTAAGATAATACATACAGTGGTGCTCCTGGCCTGGTTGGTTGTAAAACTACTTTTGACTTTAAGATATGAAATTCTTATTAATACCATTATCAACAGTATAAGTATGAAATTCTTATTAATACCATTATCAACAGTATAAGTAGGAAATTCTTATTAATACCATTATCAACAGTATAAGTAGGAAATTCTTATTAATACCATTATCAACAGTAATAGTAGGAAATTCTTATTAATACCATTATCAACAGTATAAGTAGGAAATTCTTATTAATACCATTATCAACAGTATAAGTATGAAATTCTTATTAATACCATTATCAACAGTATAAGTGTGAAATTCTTATTAATACCATTATCAACAGTATAAGTATGAAATTCTTATTAATACCATTATCAACAGTATAAGTATGAAATTCTTATTAATACCATTATCAACAGTAATAGTATGAAATTCTTATTAATACCATTATCAACAGTAATAGTATGAAATTCTTATTAATACCATTATCAACAGCAATAGTATGAAATTCTTATTAATACCATTATCAACAGTAATAGTATGAAATTCTTATTAATACCATTATCAACAGTATAAGTATGAAATTCTTATTAATACCATTATCAACAGTATAAGTATGAAATTCTTATTAATACCATTATCAACAGTATAAGTATGAAATTCTTATTAATACCATTATCAACAGTATAAGTATGAAATTCTTATTAATACCATTATCAACAGTATTAGTATGAAATTCTTATTAATACCATTATCAACAGTATAAGTATGAGATTCTTATTAATACCATTATCAACAGTATAAGTATGAAATTCTTATTAATACCATTATCAACAGTAATAGTATGAAATTCTTATTAATACCATTATCAACAGTAAAAGTATGGAATTCTTATTGATACCATTATCAACAGTATAAGTATCTTCTGACAGCTTGGAAACCAAAATACAAATGCGTTTATAACTTCCATTTTTATTCACGAACGTGCAAGCCATTGGTACGACAGTTAATAACTATGCCATTCTATACTTCAGGAAATAGCCCACGGATGTCAAAACTTCTTTTATTTCACCTCACTTTATTCTCGTCAATTTATTAAGAGATCAGAAGTACCAGTTTAAACTGTTTTTCCTTGTGATGGGAGGTTGGGGTGGGAAGGCGTCGTACTTCCAAATCAACAACTTGAGTGAAGATCTTGTCTACAAATTTTTACCTTTAAACAAATTACATAAAAATATTTAAAATAATACATAATTGCATACTCTTGGTGTTATAAGAAATGAATAAGTGAGCTTGTTTGGAATTTCATCAGTACACAAGGAAATAACGCGTCAAACTCTACAGAAGCAATGTAAGGAAACTATAAGACAAGAGTAGAATGTCTAACAGGAAACACGATGATGACTAAAATTAGTAGTCAATGGCATCACTCAGGACGATAAAGCTGCAAGTATACTCACTAATTTTGTCAGGTTGACTTTCTGAAAGAGAAACAATCAACATCATGTGACATTTTTAAGTTACGCATTGTATGAAAATAAAAACACATATTCATGCATTTTTATAAGCATTTTATTCCAAATATCTGTTAGCCATAAATTCTTTTTTTATTTAAAAAATTAAAACTTTATTTTAAAGAACAATATCGGTTGGATTCATTCTCCTTTTTCGACATTATATATCCCTTGTTTAAGTTAAATAAGGTAGATAAAAATAACATCTGGTAGATAATAATGACATCTGGTAGATAATAATGACATACAAGCTCCTCGTACAGTCCTCAGTTTGTAACAGCAATTAGGTGACGAAAACTGACAGGTATTAATAATAATAATAATAATAATAATAATAATAATTACACTACTACTATTACTAATTATTATTATTATTATTATTATTATTATTATTCACTCACCTGCAGGCCTCAAAGTAATGACGAGAATCGGGATGATGGCCACTGTTATAGCAATCAGACCGATGACAAGCAAGATAACAGCGATTTTACGTCGCTGGAATCCATGTCTGAATTGCTCATTGAACGGCCCGCTAGTGGTATTCCCGCTAGATGACGAATCCGTCACTGATCGGCTATGATAGTAGTGTGGAGCATATTTCAAACCAAGCTAAACAATAAATAAATAAGTAATAAACAAAGGAATAAATCAACAAATAAATAAATAAATAAATAAATGAATAGACATGTAGCATCAATACATTGAAGGGCAATGGAGAAAGCAAATCAAGAAATAATGATCAGCCGTCAGTTGATCATATTGGTTTTGGAAACTAAAGTTCTATTATTCTTACTCACTGTGGCATCTTAATTGATCTGTGCGCTGTATATCCATGTGTCTTATAATTGCCACATCAAGTACCGTTATAATATATGCTGGCTATCCACCCTGTCCATTGGTCAGCCCATGTTTAATTGACATACATAAGACATAACTCGTATGCATCATCGGTAAAATAAAATGTGAATTGTGCAATAGTTGCACCCATGGTGGAAAGGTTATAACTCCTTTTATAGACATTTGATTAGGTTTCATTTGTAACACATATTCTCAAATGATAAAACCTTCAATAATTCCCATCAAAAATTTTTTATCTAAAAGAAGATAAAAGAATACAACATGTTTTCGTGTTAGAATCATGTCAGAAAGTTAAAACTAAATATATGATTCGTCAAAGGTCAGAGAAAAAAAATATTTACCACGTATTTTCAGGCTAACACTCAGCAAAGAAAGCAAGATGCTAAGATGAGCCGCTGTTTTATCGGAATTAACAATCAGACGAAGGTCTTGAACAACATGGGCACTCGACAGGACTGGATCGATATTATTATAGAATTTCCGACATGTAAAACACTGTTTATCATCTAAACTTTGGATTGTATTGCCAGAGAATGCTAAAAACTGACAAAAAACCTCAGTTTAAAGAAACAAGGACACAATTTTACAGCAAGACAAATTAACACCTAATTAAAATATGTTTAAAAAATGCAATACATCCTCTCGCTTTCGAAGGATGTAATCATTAATTTACTTTATAATAGTATGTCATTGCAGGACGTTACCGTCTTATAAAATGATAAGTCAGTTTGTTTTCGCCGTATTGTTTTTCAAAAATGTGGATCAGTCAATTTACAATGGTATGTAACGAAGCTGAGGTAAAAATGGATTCAGAGGTCTAAAGAGGTCTGAGCAAGAGGTCTAAAGACAGAAATGCTATCTGATTTGGTAGCATACATCACAGTAATGCAGTATCTGAAACGGAGAGTCGAAAGCGCTCAGGCTAGCTAAATATTAGTTTCGCACTGTTCGTTGTCAGTTTATTGCATTTATCTTAATCAATCCCTGACAAACGTGTTCCCTGGCTGGATCCAGTGCACTGGAAAGAATTGTTATATATATATATATATATATATATATATATATATATATATATATATATATATATATATATATATAAAGACATAATTAATGAATTGGACATAAGTGCATAGTATTTCATTGTTCAACTGATAAAATGCATTTATTTATTATCTCTTTTTCCGGTTATATTGTAAGGTGTTTAAACAGATTGTCGACATCATTACTTCACAAAAGTCTGATCAACATTGGTTTTCTTGAGCTTTTTAAAAATCATGTGTGCAATTTAAATATTATCTTCTGAAAATAAGGCGATATTTTAGGAACGTACGCAATACTTAATTATTATATGATGATATTTGCCTTTACTTTGCTTTGATTGTTTGGTTTTAATTCATTAAATGCTTTGGATTTTTTAAACATGTATCTTGTAGCTCACTTTGTCCAAACATCAAGTTCAATTTCTACCTGACATGAATCAGTGACTTTTTTCTGTAAACAACTAATACTAATACATATGTTATATTTTTCTGCAAGTGAAGGTTAATAATTAGGATTATTAGTATAGTTGCTTCAAGGGCATTATGTTCATCAAGTTATTTATTATATTGTTAGTAGCAGATCTTTTAATAACAACAAAGACTTTTTCTTCTGGAAATGAACTTTGGGATCTAAATCCGTGTAAGTGTTTTGTGTCTATGGCTTTTATATAATCTTGTTTGCTGTAAATCATTTTTATTCCTGCGACATCATCTGACGCAGAAATAATTCTTATTGTCGTGTTCAGTTTGGGCTGGAATTGTTTATTCAAATTATTATTCACTGGAAGTACAAAGTGCTCATTTATAATACTATTCTCGGAAAGAAATATTAAATTGAAATGACAGTAAAATTCAAACATAGAGACCTTGAATTATAGTACTGTGATTCAACACAGGACTGTTGGCACATCATTACAATTCAGGCCATTTGTACGTTAGTACATTTGAGACTACCAGCCACTACAGGCACATCAACAAATTCAACGTTAGTATTTATTTGTTACATAATTAATGCTTTTTGGATTACGGGATTGATGATAATGATGATGATGATGATGATGATGATGATGATGATACAATACCACGGAAAAGTAAAATTTATATATTCTGACTGAAAAGAACTTCACGTGTTACTGCAGAAACAACCACGCCACGCATGATAATTTCTTGTAAAGTTTAGCTTGGGTACTTGATGTTATGCTCTACGCATGCATTTATTGGAATCTTTCGATTGTGAATAAGTGAAAGGACAGTTTATAACGACTGTCTTTGTTGTATGCGTTTGAATCGTGTACCAAATATTTCATGAATACTAGACGATTCCAAGCAAATAAATGCCAAGAATATGAATGAGCTGCCTGTAAACACGGTTCACTAAAGATATAAAGTTCTGGTTTAGTGGGTTGTGAATGTGTAGGATACATCGAATAATAAAAGAGAGATTGGAGGTATCACCGCAAATTACAAATTCTACAGAAATTCAATAACTCTCCGATTAATGTTATTCTATATTTTTTGGAGTATGCATACAAATCATGGTTTATGCATATCGCTCCCCACCAATAATCGACAACTCATCCACCCCTGCCCCGGATAATTTAGTTAACCGTTCGTCATTCAGAAGTCCATGGTCTAAGTACGAGTGTACTCAGAACAAAGAGAAAACTAAGACACTATAACCTCATTAAAATATAAAGGTTAACATTATGTTCCCAAACTAATCATATTAACTATCATGTTTGAAGAATTATAAAAATGGCTAATCACCAAGCAAAATAATGTAATGAAGTATTAATGTGGAAGACACAATGCATTTTGAGACTGTGTAGATGATGTGAATTGCTATAATATTCATTGTGCACGTGCAAAAAACGTGCACTGCAGATATTGATTTGTATCTTTTTTGTACAGTACAAGCTAATCTAGCTTATTCCCTACTCAAGGGTTATCTATTGTAACAATGCCAAACAGGACGAAATTGAGGTAATGGGTACGGTGTTTGAATATTCAGGTTTACATGACTGATTTTGAATATAGCATGACTTTAAAAGATCAGTCAATTTTTTTACACAGGAATGAGGAAGTCCCGATGCAAGCAGTGATGCAAAATCCGTATGAAGAGAAACATCTGCACATTTAACCTTTCTGTGAATTTTACCCAACTTTCATTTGGTTGTAAACAGGACAGTATAGGTGATTGATTTGATTTTATATAAGGTTGAAGACACATTTTATGGTACTCATTTTTCAGGTGGGGCATACATAATATGGTGGTCACATTGGACACAGAAAGAATGAACTATACACTTGACTTTGACAACACTGTGAGTAATAATTGCGTGATCAACATATTGGATATGAATCAGTCGGATGTACGTGTTATATCATACATTTGACATGTAAGGCACCCGCTGCATTCCCTCATTTTCTTTGTTCGTGTACATTTTTCATCATTAGGACAAGCACATACTCCTGACACGCCTTTATCTCAATTTAAGACGTTTTGCATTGAAAGCAGCTTTAGGGAGAATAAAATATAAGTTTTTAATTTCAAGCAGGCAGAGCAATTGCAAAATGTAAATTCCAAAAACCTGTCTTTTCCTATAAAGATTTCTTTAATTTGAGAAGAAAATCCTGATTTCTCTTCTGAAAATAGAAGGGAGGGTAGAATAACGCCAGCCGACAACGGTCATATTTTATAAAATCTGAAATATCATGGACTAGGAAACCGACTAGCCCAAAGGTTAGGGCAAGTCTATATTCCTGTCCGACAAGTGCATGGCTGCAAGTACAATTTGTCAACAAACAAAAAAGAAGGAAAAAGCCAATTTGTTTTCAGATAATTAATATTTCTTCCGGATCAGAATTTTTTTACTCACAACATAGTTATTAATTGCATATACTAATATGAGGTAATATGGTACGCGGAACTTTGACTTTCAAGACTCGGACGAAAGGGGCTTGCTTGTAAAGATTGCCCTTATTAGTTGTTAGTTGAATAAAGTACGGCGACCCGGAGCCGGTAATTAGTTGATTTGCTATGAGTTACACTTTCTCCTCTATTTGAATCCTGTGCTTCAAATTTGCAAGAGATGCACACGATTGTATTTCAGCAAATGTGTTTGTTTTCTAAAGAGATAGTAGTGAGCTTGATCTGTAATGATCCAAAGATATACAGCTTTAGGCTTGTCGCCATTGATCGTCTACAATCAGAGTCGACATTTTATGGGAACGAAATATTAAATCAGTATGGCTTTTTATAATAAAGCTGATATTCTCTTCAATATTACAGTGCTCCAAGTCTAGTTCATTCCCTAGCTTGAGGCTAACGTGAGTATAGTCAGAACTGTTACAAATTACGATGTTTTCCTAATGATTGTGAGTGAAATTATATGCGGAATATGTATAATGTCATATGTACACGCCAAAAAACAAATCATGAATATTGCATGTAGGAAGATTGTTGGATAGTGAATAATGATAGGTACAAAAGTCAGAATCAAGGTAATAATTTTGTACCATATTTCCCTAACTCTAACAATCTATGTGCATAAGCTATGAATCAATACATGAATGTTGAAAAATCTTGTGTGTTTGTGTGTGTGAGTGTTTTGGATTTTTAAAATAGTATTTGACGCATGACGAAAAGGAAGATATTTATACTCCTAAAGGTAGTCTCTTTGTCCATGGACCGCTGTGTGCACTGGGCACATGAAGTTAAAATAAGTATGCAAGAGGAATAAATGTGTGTGATTTGGATTTTTAAAGCATCTTTAAAAAATTTCAGTCATATCGCTACGATGTCTGCAGTGTGGCAGTTTATAGTGATGTCTAGCACTGGTACATCATGCTGTAGATATGTAGCATGATTTCCCACCTAGTCACATTATCCTGACACCAAGCCGACCAGTCCTAACACTAACCTCTTAAATCTGAGCGCCAGAGGAGGCAGCTGTTAGTACCAGTTTTATAAGTCTTTGGTATGACTCGGCCGGGGATCGAACTCTCGACCTCCCTTATCCGAGGCGGACGCTCTAACTACTAGGCCACCGGAGCGATTTGATCAATCTTTAGATGGACACTAATGTCCAAATTGAAGAGATAAGAGATATAAAAACTGTTACTCAATTTGCCTGATTATAGTCAATTGCATTAACGTTTACGGGTTGGATTTTAAAAGTAGACATGAATTTTCCATTACCCTTGCTTTACTACTTCAAATACCGTTTGATAACTCCTTCCACATTAACTCATGAAATGAAGTCTCTACTTTGCCAAAGAAGTGCATTGAATATTTCAATACTACGAGACTAATAGTACTAAAACTGTTTTATTTAGAAACAAAGCAAAATACGCTATTTGCTATAAACTATGAAAGCTTCCCACAAAAGTAAAATGTAGACTTTGAGTTCTTCATCAAATACGTTACCATGTCATAATTCCTTAGGAAACCTACTACCGCCTCACAAATCGAACCCTTCTCGCTTAAAGCATACTAGCTTAAAGCTTATAAAAGCAATACTTGTAGATTGATTGCCCGAAAAGTTGGTTTTGTAGCTCATGTAGCTTGCCAGACTTTTTCTTTTCTACATGGTCACATCATATTATTTTGTTTCGGAATAAGTGAGTATAGTATTGCACTGTTGATCGAAGGCGTAAATAAAGTATATTTCAGAATGAGAGTTCCTTAACCTATTTCGAAAATAAAATAAACCATCATTTAGAACCACCAGTGTCAAAACAAACAATTATTGGTACTTTTCATGATAAATATTGTCTTTCACGTGTGTCAATTATTATATGTCATCGTGCCGGATGTGCAAAACAAAGGTGCTAAGCATCATAGACTAATTGAAATTTGGATGCGTTATGCACGATTGAGGGCTTGCCACGGGGGCTTCATATGTCACAACTTTTTGCTCCTAAAATTATCAGCAACAGTAACGTCTTAACGGTGTCTTATTCAGTTGAAAAGGACTGTGTACTAGATGATATTTGTTTGCACCACATGTGCAGATTACACAATGCCATATTATCAGATTAAATCAAACTATATGTTTACCTATTAATCCGCCGTTGTCAGGCAGAAAGAAGCTAGTTCAGCATATGGATTTCTCTTTATCTCTCAGAGCATTCACGTTTCAAAAGTTTATATGTTCCAAGTGTATATACTGTGAACTAACCGAATAAGTTAATCCATAGTTTTCATCGAATTTCTTCCTATGTGGATTAAGCTAGAGTGGTGCCTATTGAATATTGATCTACCCCTCAATGAAACGTCAACTGAATATTCAGTTTCATTCTAAGTAAAATATGTATACAATCGTTAAAGCTTTGCAAAATGTTTCATTACAGATGATGTTAGATCTGGGGCAACTGAAAAGTATCTAAGTGTTTTCGTGTCCATCAAATTATTAATTTTCTTGTTGTAAAATTACTTTCAGTTTCACTCATCAATCATTATCTTTTTAGGTTTTATATCTCTATCTTTATAACCTTTCAAGTTAGTCTTCTGCTTTTGTAACTTTTCATAGTCTGAATGGCCTGGTAATTTCAATGATTTTCATAAACAGCATATGTTTTGGTCTAGTAATTTTTAATTGGATTTTTAAAATGCAAAAAAATTATTTGTGATAGGGCATATACGTTTTTGTTTAACAAAATCCAGTAGCATCTTGCTGGACTAGTAATTTTTAAGTTTCAACTTGTATTATTCTTGTACTCCTACACAAAAACATAACACTGAAATTTGTTTCTGCCTGTCATTAGTTTGTTTTAGTCTGAATGTGTACACCATACCGTTAAAAGTTAATTTCGTTAGCTTGTTAATATGTTAAAGCTTCTAATTATATAGGTCTGTACTGGTTTTGGTCTCTGGTGTTTATTAATTATTGCCTCGAATTGTTTAAAGTACACGAACAGGACCTTGACAAGTTGCCTAATGACCAAGGTTTATGCGCTGACATCTTTTCTTTCTTTCAGTCTGGATTTTGGTTTATTAGCTACAGTCGCGTTGATCTGTTATTGTATGTACCTTTATGAAATGCATGCCATGTTTATATTAATATGAAAGTAAACACTCCAAAACGAGAAACAAATATTTAAATAGGGTAATTCGTTACATTGTCGGATGTTAGCGACAAGTAAATTTTGTATTACTTCCATTCGTCACTAAAATTCATGGTCTTAACGGAATATATTTGACGTTACTTATGACTCCGGAACATGACACATTTTCACTCCAAAACTAAACCTTAGGCTCCGAACCCTAAATTGAAAAGTAGGATATTAAAAGTTTAACAGGCCACTATATGCTAGAGACACGCAAGGACTGAAGAAAGTAATAATAATGTCCAATTCTAACTGGCATTATGGATAGGAACCAAAGCCCCAAACTACCTGAGTTCACTCTATCCACATGTTATATTCCAATCATCAGTAAATGTTGACCACACTATTGCTCTGTGTAGACATTAGTGTTAGCCGATTCACTGTTCACCACATAGTCAGTGGGAATGGATATGTCCCAGTGGGGGAATCCAGAAGAAATGCAAAACTAAGTCAATAAAACCATGAATAAACGATCGTGATAAAGGCTTAAAGCTGTAAGGTAACGTACTGAGAAAAAACAAATTGATTTTTAACACTCAGGAGAAATAGTCTGCACAAAACGAACTCCAGATATATGACCAAGATGGGACTATGAGAGAGGCACAATTCATCATTAAACATTGTATATATCACATGGTGTCATAGTCGATGCCTTAGTGATATAAGGAAGCGTTTACTTTCTTTATATTTATGTATTATATACTTTTGAACTCAACGGATAATTTAATACCGTTTCGGGCAGTAGGTAAATTATTTCTTAGTGCCAAATTGAAATGATTTGATACCAAGGCCAGGAGCTTAACTCTCTGAACTGGATGAATAGTTTTGAATACCCTGAAATAATAGATTAAGTTGCTTTACAATTAAAACTCTTTTAAGCGAACACAGAAATCCCTTTATAAAGTGTTGCCCGTTTTATCTTTGGTCACCTTACAAGGCAAACAATGAGTTGAAGAACAGAAGGAAAGCAAGGATTATCACCAGATAGCTAAATAATAGAATTAAAGCTGGACATAAAGAGTATACATCTATCTCTTTGATTCTTTACCACCTTGATTAATAAAAGTAATTTTAAACTAGCAAATGTGCACACACATATATATATATATATATATATATATATATATATATATATATATATATATATATATATAATGTATACGAGTGTGTAGGTTTTCAAATAATATGGAATTTAACACATTTTAAGATAGTGGATATAGGTGAAATGAGTCGGGATTTGAAGCTTGTTTTGTACCTCATGGATGCAATCCAAGTTAGGTAACTCGACTCCTTAAGAGAAACGGTTACGTGAGGGCCAGATTCGCTCGACGTTTTTGCGTTTTGAAATAAAAACATTCTGTAAGGGGCTGTAAAAATGGACCTTGTTGGCACTTGTCCATAGTATATTGTCTGCGTTGTGAACAGAGTAGACCCATACGCACACAATGGTCTGTTGTTGTAAAATTCTCAAGCCAGGAGATCACAATCGTTGAGCTTTACTTTAAACTGAATAGATTCAACGAAATGACGTTACTTTGAAACAGCTGTCATACTACTACTACTACTACTACTACTACTACTACTAATAATAATAATAATATTATTATTATTATTTTTATTGCTTAAAGAGAATACGTTTAATTCAAAATCGACTAATCTTACAAGTGGTCATATCATTAAAAATACCCATAATAATACAACTTATATTCACAAAAGAAACTATTACTAGAGTGTCTGAAACACTTAAATGTAATCATAAAACTAACAAACGTATGCACATTAGATTCAATCATGGGTACAATATACGTGTATGTTCGAGACATGGGAATGCAATGAGGGAATCCAAGTTCAATCTGTCGATTTGGTTGAGTGAAGATTTAATCAGAAGGAAAAAAACGAAAATTGCGAAGCATGTTCCTAACATAAAAAAATCTTTTTTGTTCCTAAAATTCATTGGGAATGATTTTCTACAACAATGCTACAGAATGTGTTCAATATGATTTTTGCAGAATCATATTGAAATTTAGCAAACGAAGATTAGAGAAAAAGACTGTAGAGTGTGTGAATGGATATGGGAAGCTGGAATAATGAGGAACAAGAAATTTAACGCTCATGAAAAACAGTCAGTACAAAGAAAGGTCAGCTAGTTTCCGAAAAAGAAACATGTCGGAGGCACAATGTATCCTTAGTCATCTTATATATCGTCAGTATTATTGTCGGCGTATTGACGCTGCTTGATTAATGGAAGATTACCCCTTTTTGGTATTGGTGGCTTTATTTATGTCACCCTGCCAAGATGAAGTGATTTACAGGGCTCAGTGTTTAAATCTCAAAAGTGGATAACTGAATTTTAATTGATAATCTTGCCATATTACACTGAAATCATCTCAAACGGACCAGGAAGTCTCGGCAAATGCTTTGATGTAAAATATTGTAGATAGTTGTATACCACGTTGAAATGTTTAGCTAATATTAGACGTTTAGATACTGCGCCTTTCTGATTTTCAAAAGCATAATGTTTTTTAATTGAGATAATTTCATTTAATGGTCGCTACAAAGGAAGAAAATTCACAAATATTTTGATAAACTCACACATAAACATTATCGATAACTCAGATATGGTAGAGTGTGCATGTTGTAAGAGGGCAAAAATCAGGTTATTAATACTCAAATGTGCGTGACAATAAGTGGATTTAACTTTAGACTGGAGTCAAGGTGGTTTCTAATGATCACTCTGGAGATTTGACAAACATAATCTTTATACATGATTGGCCATTATGTTGTCGGTTATCTTGTAAACGATGGGATGAATTATATAAGGAAGAAAAGATTTTTCATGGCTTAAATAAGACAGTATTTTGAAGTTATTTGAGGTTTGAATAAATATTTCCATCCTGTTTACCTAAGGATTTTAGACTCTAAATGAACAAGAAAGATGCATCGATTTATGCGTTATTTACAATTGGTAAATGGGGAGGGACCCCATTATTTCTTTCACATTGCTCTTTTTACCTCTTTTATGATTTTTGGATGAATCTCGTTTGCAAAGAGTAGCGAAGAGGCAAACGATATGAAAGCTGGCGAGCGATTTTCCAGTGTATAAACAACATTCTCAAAAGGTCATGCACAACGGCATTTCATCATTTCATAACTGGACAATCAGACTGAGAAATGAATAAGAACAGTTTAAATGTTCATCATAGATCCACACACACACACACACACACACACACACACACACACACACACACATAGACACACACAGATGTGTGTATATATATATATATATATATATATATATATATATATATATATATATATATATATATATATATAATTCCTTTAAGTTTTGAATAAATGATTCATTCAAACATCTATATCTTTAAACATTTAGACATGTACACTATCACATTTAGTTTACATATTGTTCACAACGATTGCATTCGAATAGTATCGACTATTGGGTGCAGTGAAATACCAACTTTATTTTGCTTCACACAGGTACAGACGCCGTTCAATACGACCACCTAATAAGGAAACATGATCAATATTCATCTCATTTATATATATGCTTGCAAAGGACTTATTATTTTCTCTCTATTGATGTATGTTTAACATTATATGCTTGAGGGTTCAATAGACTCAACAAGTACAAATAAAATGTGTCAGCTATTCCCAATATACCTCTTGATTCTTTGTTGGATGCTGTAATTATGCTCTGTTTAAATCAAAATTGTTTTTAATACTTATGCGTTGTTTGCTTAATAACGTTTGTTTCTAAATGATTATAGGAATACACACCTATCCAACTTGATGTATATCTGTCTGTATGTCTATCATCCTACTGTATAGCATTTTGAAGTTTAAAATTTAAATATTAAGTACATATTCGCAAGTAAAGATATTTTTTTTCTTCATATAAATATTAATGAAATAAGGCAACACATTGAAATACTGTTAAATGAACTCAATTATGTAAATTATGAAATATATAATATATTCATTAGTTAAAATAATGTAACAAATCTTATTTTAAAAGCACTATTTTGTCAATTATAAATATTAAACAAAATTAAAATTGGTACGTTTGAATATAGTAGAAAGGACAATCCAACGTTTAATTTGAAGGAAGAGTACGGACGAGAGCAGCATATATTATCATTATAGTTATTCAATGTATCAGAAGAATCAATTTTGCAATATTTGTATTATTTAATGAAGAGAGTACTGCAAGGGCAATATTTGTGTTATTTAACGGCGACAGTACTGCAAGGACAATATGTGTATTATTTAATGGCGAGAGTACTGCAAGGACAATATTTGTATTATTGAATGAAAGAGTACTTCAATGACAATATTTGTATTATTTAATGAAGAGGGTACTGCAAGGACAATATTTGTATTATTTAATGGTGAGAATACTGCAAGGACAATATTTGTATTATTTAATGAAGAGGGTACTGCAAGGACAATATTTGTATTATTTAATGGTGAGAATACTGCAAGAACAATATTTGTATTATTTAATGGCGACAGTACCGCAACAACAATATTTGTATTATTTAATGGTGAGAGTACTGCAAGGACAATATTTGTATTATTTAATGGAGAGAGTACTGCAAGGACAATATTTGTTTTATTGAATGAAAGAGTACTTCAAGGATAAGATTTGTATTATTTAATGAAGAGAGTACTTCAAACACAATATTTGTATTATATAATTGAGAGAGTACTTCAAGGATACTATTGGTATTTTTTAATAGAGAGCACTTCAAGGACAATTCTTAGAGTCAATATAAATTAATCCACGGCAGCTATAGCAATTAGATTACAAATACCGCTTATGGATGATATTGTACGTATCTACATATTCATTCATTCACTCATTCATTCATTCATTCATTCATTCATCCATCCATCCATCCATCCATCTATTCATCCAAATACCCATTCGTCCTCTAAATTAGCCTAAATATACAGCCATCTATGAAAAAACGCATTTATATAGTAATTCTTTAATCCAACCATCACTAGTTTCAATACCATTCCATCTATTCAACCGTAACAGCTCTAAATTCATCTATCCTCCATACTGACTCTTTGTTTGACAAATTCGTTTCAATAATATTATCTAGAACAGTGATATATATATATATATATATATATATATATATATATATATATATATATATATATATATATATATATATATATATATATATGTATGTATGTATATATATATGATTAGCACACTACCTGTCCCCAGTGATCCATGCGTTTCGAATCTTCAGAACCGTCAGCTACATTCAACAAGTTAATCCACTTTGGCATGAACTTCCACAATGAACCACTTTTCTATCCTAATCCGTTTTCTGTGTCACAGGTTTGCTGACTACATAGTTTTTCTACTTCAGTGATTCACACACATATATCTCACTGAACAAAAATATAGCAAGTGTCAAAACGGCGTCGAATGGGTTATGATTGATTATGTTCAGTTCTATTTTTATTGGAATTCCCCATGTTTTGAAATTTTTAAAAAATTTTTAGTGAGATAGACAATCGTTTTCTGAAATGGCATCAAAAGTGGAAATCTTTCTTTTAAATCCTACCTAGGAACAATTAGATCTTTTCAAAAAAGATGATTTGATTCAACTTGCCAGAAAATACGATCTTTCTTAGGTAAAGGCTTCCTTAACGAAACAGGAAATAAGAAATATTTTGGTTCAGTGTTTGGTAGAAAAGATTGTTTTGGATAAAAGTGCTTTGATTTCAGTCAGTAAGTCTGTATCAGACTGACACAAAAATGAAGGAATTAGAATTAAAACACAAGAAGGAATTGGAGTTGAGGAAACCGGAGCGTCAGAAAGAAGACAGAGAAAAGAAATGCTAATGCAGTTACAATTGGAACAAGAAAAAAAATGAAACTGGAGAAAAAGAAAGAACAAATGAAATTGGAGATAGAAAAAGAACAAAAGCAATAACAAGAAGAAGAAAACGAAACAGAAAGACAAATGCGAGAAAAACAAATGCAGTTACGAGATGATCAAAGAGGAGAGAGAGAGAGAGACAGGAAAGAGAGAAAGAAAATCAAATGCATTTGCAAACAGATGAAAAAGAGAAAGAAAAACAAATGCAGTTACAAGAAAAACAAATGCAGTTACAAGAAAAATAAATGCAATTAGATAAAGAAGAAGAGAGAGAGAGGGAATATTAATGTAAAATTAAAGAAATGGAACAGACAAGTGAAAAACACATTCATACTTCGAATTCAAATTTAAGTTTTGATCTTGCGAAGAACATTAAGTTAGTGCCCCTTTTCAGAGAAAGAGAAGTAGACAAATATTTTACTCGTTTTGAAAAGTTTGCTGAAAATTTGAAATGGCCAAGGGAGCATTGGACTCATTTATTACAATGTGTATTCACTGGTAAGGCTAGTGATATTTATAATTCACTGTCAATTCACCAAAGTGGTGATTATGATGAGATTAAAGAATGCATCCTATGGGATTATGAGTTAGTCCCTGAATCTTATCAGCAAAGAATCAGAAACTATGGAAAAGAAGCTGAACAAACTCATGTCGAATTTGCTAGAGAAAAAAAAAGCAGTTATTTGATAAATGGTGCTTAGCCAAGAAAGTTCATCGAGATTATGAAAGTCTCAGACAAGTTGTTTAACTTGAAAACTTCAAAACCTTTCTAAAGTGACATTAAGTCTAATTGACAAGTATCAGATTGAAACCTTGGAAAATGCTGCTCGTGCATCTGATGAGTATGCTTTAACTCATAAAGTTCCTTTTGTTAATAAGACTTCTACTCAACAGTCTTCTGGCAGAAAAGTAATTCAGCCTAATACAAGCCCTTCTAAAACTCAAACTGGCACAACTTCTAAAATAAAACTTCAGAGAAGCTTGATTCAAGATCTCTGTCTCTTCCTACGTGTACCTATTTCAAGAAGAAAAGGCACGTTATTTCTGATTACTACAAATTGAATAATAGGCATCAGAATCAAGACAGACCTATTCCAAATACTCTTATTTCTAAGAGGTCAAGGTCACGGTCATATATTGAAAGCAATACGTTTGTTAGGTCTAAGAAATCGCAATCTGATTTTATTATGAAGAATTATGAACCGTTCATGTCGAAGGGTTCTATATCACTCTTCAGTGATTCAGCCAATCCCACCCCTATTCAAATTTTAAGGGACACGGAAGCGTCGCAGAGTTCTTTATTGTCAGGTACTTTGCTTTTTTCTGAGAAGTCTTGTTAATGTTCCTCTCCATGATGTAAATTTGTCATCAGTCTCAGGACCCGTGACAATCCGAACCGTCTCTGTTTTACCCGTTGAGGGCATTCATTTATTACCAGGAAACGACCTAGCTGTAGAAAAGGTTGTGGTTAATTCACTTGTAACTGACAAGCCTTGCTTGAATCAGAAAGTCGATTCAATTGAAAAAGAATTCCCTGATATATCTGCAGCTTGTGCCGTTACCAGAGTTATGACAAAGAAATCTCCTGAGAATGAGACATGTATTGGTCAGATTTTGATGAGGCTACTTTCACTCCTTGTTTGGATCAATCAGAAGGTATTTATCACAGTGAACCTCTTCCAACAACTCATTCTCTTTATTCGAATCAGGGTGATAAACGACAATCACTTGTCGTCGAATAGAAAGAAAAAGATCCTGAGATTTCCTGTTTGTTTCAAAGGGTCATAAGTGAAATTGAAGCCATTGAAGTTCCTGTCTGTTTTTGTTATATTAAAAATGGAATTCTTATGAGAAAATGGAGACTTCTCGAGGTACCAGCTGATGACGACTGGTCAATGAACTATCAAATTGTAGTTCCCAAACTTTACAGACAGGAAATACTTAGTCTGGCACATGAAACTCCATTGGCTGGTATTTTAGGGATCAATGAAACTTGTCACAAGTTCTTAACTCACTTCTATTGGCCAAAAATCAAAAGTGATGCTGGTAAATACTGTAGATCTTGTTATACTTGTCAAATGGTAGGAAACCCGAATCAGGGAAATTCGTAAGGTTCATCTAGAACCTATTCCTGCCTTTTACGAACCATTTAGTAGAATTATGGTAGATTTTGTTGTTCCCTTACCTAAGACCAAGTCAGGCAACCAATACCTGTTGACCATTATGTGTGCGTCAACAAGGTTTCCAGAGGCAATTCCATTGAGGAATATAAAATCTAAGACAATAGTAACAGCTTTGATAAAGTGTTTTTCTCAATTTGACCGTACAGGGTGATCAAGGCTCAAATTTCATATCTGGAATTTTACTGCAAGTTATGTATAAATTAGGCATCCAACAATTCAAATATTCTGCCTATAACCCTGAGAGCCAAGGGGCATTAGAAAGATTCCATCAGACCTTGAAAAATATGATTCGATCATATTGTTTTGATATGGGTAAAGATTGGGATAAAAGCATTCATTTACTATTGTTGGCTGCTAGGGAATCAGTTCTAGAATTTTTAGGTTTCAGTCCCTTTGAACTGGTTTTTGGATACACTGTGCGTGGACCATTGAAGTTATTAAAAGAGAAATTTCTTTCTAATGAAGATTCTGAAATTAATCTTTTTGATTATGTTTCTAATTTTAAATACAAGTTGTCAAAGGCTTGTGAAATCGCAAGAGCAAATCTGCACTCTACTTAATCCAAAATAAAGTCAAAATATGATTAAAACTCGACGAAAATGAGCTTTCAGCATTGAGATAGAGTCCTGGCTGTCTTGCCAATACCACAAAATCCTCTTCAGGCCAAGTATTATGGTCCCTACCCAGTTGACAGGAAAATAAATGAATTAAATTATACCATAACTACTCCTGGGAGGCATAAACAAAACCAGCTATGTCACATTAACTTGCTAATAGAGTATATTGAAAGAGATAGCCAGGTTAAAAAGGCAATTAATTTAGTTGTACCTGTCCCACTCAGTGAAGTTTTAAGTGAAAGAATATCATCGGATTCTACTAACATTGGAGTGACAAATCTACGGAATTCATACATTTTTAAAGATCTAGACCAGAAACGTTCACATTTGCAAGTGCAAGAAAAAAATGAACTTAAACATTTATTATTAGAATATGAGCACTTATTTCCAGATGTTCCTATAATGACAAACACAATTTTCCAAACCTGTCAAACAACACCTGTACAGGATGAACGCTCTCAAACAGGAATACTTGAAAAACGAAATTCAATATTTGCTGGAGAATGATTTTATAGAGCCCAGTAAAAGTGATCGCAGTTCACCATGCATAATTGTTCCAAAACAAGATAAAATGTTCCGATTGTGTACTGATTATAGGAAGGAGAAAAGTGTGACAAAAACAGATTAATTTTCATTGCCAGGAATCGATGACTGTATTGCTAAGATCGGGAATGCCAAGTATGTCACAAAATTTGACCTTCGGAAAGTATTTTGGCAGATTCCAATAATAATAATAATAATAATAATAATCATCATAATAATGAGGACTTTGTATAGCGCCTAATCTTTAGAAGCTCTAAGCGCTTTACAATATTAGACAACATCTATAACATAAAAACATATATAATGATAGGCTTGCACAAAACAAACACCAAGAAATTAGAAAACAAAAAATCATGCTTAAATATTTAAGGTAGGAAACATTATTAGGTCTTTAATTTTGTTCCTGCAGTCGAAATAAGTGAGTTTTAAGAGCACTCTTGAATGGGATCACTGTGTCTTTGTGTCTAAGTTCAGTAGGCAATTCATTCCACGTTGCTGGGCCCTGGTATGCAAAAGAACATTGTCCACATGACTTCGTCTTCATGGTGGGAACAATGAGTATACGATTGAGAGAAGAGGAGCGTAAGTATCTTGCTGGTGTGTACACATGGGTGAGGTCGGATAGGTATGTTGGACTAGAGTACTGTCCAGAGTAACACGTAGGTTTCGTACTGACAGTGTGAATATTTAATGTTGGTGTTGCTGATATTTATTGTTTGAGGTAAAGGATGTGAATGGGAAAGTCTTTGTGTTGCAATCAGAATGGCCTCATCTTTTAGCATCATTCATCTGCAGCTTGTTACATGTCATCCATGATTTCACATCAGAAATGCACCTCTCTACACCTTGGATGGTATCATCAACTTCAGTTGGGTGGCTAGATTTGTATATTTGGGTGTCATCAGCGTACAATTGGTGAGACACTGGATGATGATCTATGACACTTAAGAGCGGCTGAGTGTATAGAATGAAGAGAACAGACTCCAGATGGACTTTACCAATATAAAGTAATGCCGTTTGGGATGAAAGGGTCTCAGGAATATGATTACGTTGTTCTAGGT
The DNA here is from genome assembly GCA_028554795.2 of Sinohyriopsis cumingii. Classification (NCBI taxonomy): domain Eukaryota; kingdom Metazoa; phylum Mollusca; class Bivalvia; order Unionida; family Unionidae; genus Sinohyriopsis; species Sinohyriopsis cumingii. Next base: position 562,845 of record CM068828.1, read on the forward strand.
TGTTCTAGGGTTTAACGCCATTTTTCAGCACAATATAGGCTATACATGGCGGCCAGTATAAATGGTGGAGGAAGAAACCTGGAAAACGCAGGGAAGAACCACCGACCCACGAGAAGCTACTGGCAGGCTTTCCCACCTACCCACGGTAGCCGAGCCTTGGACTCGGACTAACGCAGACAGAGGTGAGATGGCAGTGATCCGGAACGATGAGATGAACGCTTTAGACCACTCGGCCACTCGGGGCCCCCATATGATTACGTCTGGTCTAGACAATTGTGATGCTTACAGCGACGATGTCATCATCTACAACGACACCTGGAAAGAATATTTACCAACAATTCGGAAATTATTTGGCAGATTCACAGATGCATGTTTGACAATTAATTTGTCTAAAAGTGCGTTCTGTCGTGCTTTGCATACCTTTCCTAGGACAGATAGTGGAACCTGTAGATGGTAAGGGCGAGCTAGTTCTGACTTTCCCGTGTATAGAAATGTATTATTTCATGCACACTGTTTAATTTATATGAGTTCTTTTTAAATTCATGTATAATTAGTCTGTGGTCAAAAAAAGCTTTATCATATAAATCTTTCTTTTTATGGGGGGAAGATGTTACGTATATGTGATTTAATATATATTTATTTTAATTTAATTGTTTGTTTGCGGGTTTTAAATTCTTTTAATTATTTTTCTTACTTGTTATTGTAATGCCAATTTATTCACTGGATATGATATTTTTCCAGAAAATTGGTTGAACTAAATCATTATTTTCATAAACACCAGGTGTTCGCTTGGATGCTAACCTTGATTCAAAATTAATAAACAAAGTTCTATTTTTATTTTAAAATGATTGGCTGTTGTCATGGTCCTGATGGGGCTTTGGATTTAAGATGTAAACAACTTTTTTTAATTTTTTATTTTTTTGAAAAAATGATTGGTTTTCGTCAAGGTCATTTTTTGTGTACGTGATATAAACACGCTCACGTGACCCCCTTTGATTTCGCAGTTCTTGTTTTTCCATTACTACGCATTTGTTAGTTTTAATAGCGATGTGAAGAGAGATTTCTCAGTTTTGGGGTTTTACACTTGGTATCAAGTTGTTTTCTTTGTTGTTGCCGGATCTCGAGTTGATTATCTTCAGGTCATTTGGATTTCAAAAGGATTAATTCTTTATTCTCTGGAAATATTTGAAGAGTGCTCATTAATAATTATTGGGGAGGCAATTCTTGCAAATTTTATTGTTGCAAATTTTATTCTGATTTCCAACACAGGATTGTTATTTACAAGGAACTGTAAACGACAACATTGTATGGGATACGGCTTACGTCACCGCCTTCCATATTTGATTCTTCGTCGGGACTCGAACTTGAAATCAGTAGAACATTTTTTATTAGGACTTTTGCAATTTAATTCGTGGATTATTTTTGGATTATTTTTTTTATTATTCTTGGATTATTCTTGGAGCTGATTCTTGAACCCGTAAGTTCTTTTTTTTTCTTCATATTTACATAATTTTTCCAGGGAAATACATTATTTGTTAAATTTTAATAAGCTTGTTGTTTTCACTCTTTCTGTGTTACTGTTTATTCGAGCCTAAACACGTAACAATATATATATATATATATATATATATATATATATATATATATATATATATATATATATATATATATATATATATGCAGTTAGGTAGGTAGGCAGGTAAGTATGTCGGAAGGTAACTGTCTTTATGACTGTTTATATATCCACTAATACTAATTAATCACATCCAGTTTACTATTACGACTCTTTCTTCAGTCGTACATTAAGTAACAAAAAGAGCACAAAAACAAGTTTTGTAAGGTGCAAGAAATTTTATATTTTCTTTGAATAGAAAGTGAAATATATAAAAGATCTTACATTATTCTGAACCTAAACTCTAATAGTCTTAAACGTTCATATCAAATCAAAATGTATGAAATTGCAACAGAACTGCATTAGTTATCAAGCAATTATAAAGGTAAATAATGGAATGTTTTGGGCACGTATACAACGTACATTTACGGAATAAATGTAAATTAATCTGGTCGGCAGTCTAACTACAAAAAAACCCCCATACGTTGCATAGCTATATTATATATTAAGTGACACCACATGAGCTTGGAATCATTTTGTTGTCATTCCACTGGCTTTTTACCTAATGATAAAATGGAGAGAATGCTGAACAGCTGCCATCTTTGTCCCTGGTGATAAAATAAAACTGAACACACTTAATTAGAGAAAGGTTTTACATAAACGTTTTGAGATCTGAAATGGATCCAACTAGTGACTTTAGAGTCACAATTCGTCATGCCTATTTGACCATTTGTCATATGGTATTGCACGGATGTTAGCAAGCATGAATATTCCACATATTCTACGGAATATGAATATACTACAGAGCATAACTGAAGAGCAGATAACGTCAAGACTGAAGTTTAGACCTAAACGGAATTCCCGGTTTTTACTACATGAGAACACATTTAACGTTCTGTTATTGCTATTTCACAGTGTTGCCTTCAGGGGCAAGGATCCAAGGATCACCCAGCTGAACAGGCGTTTGTTTCTTTTATCGACCCTTTATATTTTTTGTATTTTTCTGAATGCTGATATCCATCATATTTGGGAACAAAATAAAAACGACGAGCTCTAAAATACTTATATTTAGTTCAACAAATGCTTTATAGTAAGTTTGGGCAACATTTGTTATTAAGCAAATGAATTGCAATTGTTGCGCATATTTCTTAATTTTAAAGCTTTGGATAACCTCTTTATATAAGTAGATTCCTTCGGTATATGAAAAGGCAGTGAAATGACAGTATTAAGGTAAAATAATGTGAAAAATAAATCAACGTAAAAACAGCAAAAATAACACAATATTACAAACGCTATGGATGTGTGAACTGTAAAAGTTATAAGATATTTTTCTTTCAATTTTCTTTAATCGTTACTTACTTAGAAAATTAAAACCAAGCGGTTTAAACCAACAAGACATATAAAGAGACACTCATGCACAAATAAAATTATCTTTTTGCGGCCGACGCATTTTTTTAAAATAATTCTCTAAATTTGTTTATTAGTCTCACAATAGCTTATAGTTACTATTATGCAATGAAATATCCAGGATATAATTTGCGCTTACATATATTTACTTAAAAAAAACAGATGTCGTTGTGGCTCATCGATTTCTAGGTCAAAATAAAATATTTTTTCAGCATCTGCATCAAGCAGAAGTAAACAAGTTGAAACATAATAAATTTAAAGTTTTCATTCCTGTAGAAATAGTCATGTAAAGTTTTGCGAACAGAACGGCTTTTATGTTTTGTTTGTTTTGTCTTTGCTTTGTGTTTGCCTTTCAAAAAGACTCATTAAGAGTCGAAAGCGCTCAGGCTAATGAGATGTTAGTTTTGCACTGTTCGTTGTCAGTTTAGTGTGTGTGTGTGTGTGTGTGTGTGTGTGTGCAAAGATAAGACTCTAACGGCAAATGACATTTTAGCGACCACAATATATTGCCGGTTATTAAAGGAGGCGGTTTCCCAGGCATCTTAGAGGATACAGTTAGTTTCTTGTGCGATTTTGAAACTCAGTCCATTAAAGATAGAAATAGAAACGAAATTCGTTGCTTTTATGATTTCACCACTAAAGAGGTGACTTTAAATCTGTCAGGTAATTCAACTTCAGCAGATGATAAATCTTGCTTAGCACGAAACAGTTCCTAACGTGTTTTATTAATCATGACAAAGATAAACTAACAAATTCTCTACTGGTCAGTCTGAAAGGACGTATGGCAAAATATTACGCTGCACCAGTCGTACATTATACAAATATATTCACTTGCAAATAACGAGATAATACAATGTACAGGATCCAAATACGTATTTTCATTTTGTTTCCGGCAAACAGTGAAACATTATAGTAACTGAAACAATTCATAATGTTTACAAGACTATTAAAAATGAAATGCATAAATGATCATTTATATTTTGAGACTAAAATGCTGGTATGCGTTTCTGATAGTTGTACAAAAGAATGGTACGGTTGATCAAGTAAATGTTTAAACATTTTTAACATATATTTTCCAAATTATTGTAGAATCTAATTGATAAATATATCTAAGTAATATCACGACTGTTCAAAACAATGAAATTTTGCTGGTGTAAAGATTCCGATCCCATAATTCCAGCTATGGAAAAATAGCGGGTTGCTGAAGCGGATGAACACAATCTGAAAGAGTTAATAGGACTTGTGCAACTAATTATGTGAGATTGAAGACAATCTGTAATGGATACACTTCTATGCAAATTCAGTCGTCGAATACCCAATATCTAAACTGTGTAAGTACAAATATTGAATTATAGACAGTTTCACGTTGTACTATACATTCTTAATAATAAACAAATATATTGGCTTGAAGTTAAACATACTAGATGATATAGAAATTAATAAAATGGGTATAATTTTTCTTTATACGCGCGAACGGAGTTTCATCGGAATCGCATAAACACAAAAGGAATTCCCAATTAGATAAATGGATGATGCAGTATATTTTTAGATTGCGAATATGTTACTTTGCACGAGTGCAATAGCTGTTGAAAGACTGTGCAGAAGCAATAGAATGTGTCAAGCCTTTTTTGATATGTGGTTTTCGTATTATTAGAAAAATACCCCAAACAAAGAGAGATAAATGATATTTCAAACATCTCACATGTCAGTAGCAATTTGGTGCTTCAGAAAAACACAATGAAACGTCCCTGATATAATTAATGACCAGCTAAAGTAATGAAGTTCATCACTGTTGCAATACTTGTATGCATACTATAACAACCTCCAATGCTAATTCCAACTACATTAAATATTATTATAAAATAAGGAGCTATAAGCTAGTACGCGAGCTACTGATCAAACAATACACAGGGCAAATAAAAAAAAAAAAAACAACAAAGGAAAGAACATTGTCTAGTTATGTATATATTCATTTGCTAATTTCATACAAATTAAGTAACTATACCTAAAAGTATACGTTCTTCAAAGACAATATATCTTTTGTGTACAATAAGAGAACAAATATTTTAAACATGATGTACTTGATGTAGTGAAGAAAATGGTACAAAATGGATGACCGATCGATTTCATTTAAAGACAAACAACATGTTCACAAAATCAAATGCAATGTAACCTCGTGATTTGCTTGGTAATTCAAAGGCAGTACTCAATGTCCGTATTAGTATATATCATTTCAAGATTTTATGATGCGAAATAATTTACCAATAGTCATTGCCCAGACTTGTTTTCAAAATCAATCCAATCAGTGAGATATATCAAGCTGTTGTTAACAAAAGGCCATGTCATATTTAGGGGATCTAGGGACACATTTGTCTGGATAGGTAGCATGTACCACTGTCATGTAATATTAGCAAAGCCAGATGTTCCCATTTGCAAAATGAAAGACCATGTGCTTATATATATATATATATATATATATATATATATATATATATATATATATATATATATATATATATATATATGTGTGTGTGTGTGTGTGTGTGTGTGTGTGTGTGTGTGTAATCTACACTGCATGAATGAGTTGATGAGCGAATGACTGGATCGACGGATTTTTCTTCTGTTTATTTTAATTGCTTCTAACTACATTATGTTTAACGTAATGTATCTGACATAACATCTTTACATTGTTTTCAGAATACACGTGTATTGTTTCTTTTTGAGATTAGATTCTAAATTTTACAAAGGAGTTTTATAAGGTAAAACAGAAATAGATTATTTCAATGTGTATTAACAGCATGTTTCTTAAACTCTTTAAATATCTCTCTGTACTTGAATGCTTCTAAAACTAAAACTATATTAAGGAAAATATGCATTAGCAAATTATTACCTAAAGGAATTTAAAGCACGCTATTTATCAAGAACATTTCTGAATAGCCATTGAAATCTAATTTCTCAATGATTACGCACAGGCATTTTGTTTATTGCAAGGTTCCATCGGTACATCCTGTTCGACACTAGCTGGGGGCGCTTTATGTATAATAGTTTATATAATTCCATTCAGTACCTAGCCCAAAATTGTCATGTTCATTGCCCTTATGGCTGCTATCACGGTAAATCGTTATATTTCGGATTACAGGCATCAGTCTAAGCCGACCCACCAAGCAAGGAAAACAAAATCCACACGTCAGTGTGTATCTCTGTTACTTGCTTACTGGTCCGATCCACATGTTTATTGCAGACATGCTCTCTAGAGATGAGGTAGAGGTTGTGGATCATTAGCTAAATCATTTCTTCAAAATTTGCCTGTCATTATATATAACAACCTCTTTATAAATATTTCGCATATTTAGAAAGTTCCGCCTGTTAATCAGTTACAGTATGGTTTATAACAAATATCTTTTTTTGTAAGTTTTGAAATTTTCTCCCAAATATTTGTGAATACTAAACCAGTCCAGAAAATGCTTGATCTGTCAATAATCCACTGATTATCTAAATAAAATTTCTACATATCGGCCTGACGGGATGCAGATATTTAGAAAGCTGAGTAGCGATGGCATCATTGCAAATCTTATTGTCTTGAATTACAATATCCCCCCCCCAAAAAAAAAAAGAAAAAAAAAAGAAAGGACAGTGCATAGTGGAGTGTCAGAACAAATCTTACTCTTTCCCCCAAATTACATTCTCTCATGGGAATAGCGAAGACTATTTTATTCATCTTCAATATACAGCTTCTTTGTGTGCAGAAGAAGTGCTTCCTCAGCCCTCCGTAACAGTGCCAAAACGACTGAACTAATACAAGGGATAGGGTAATTAATTCAACATGTTTGGATGAATAATTTTAAATGCAGCAGAGTCGATAAATATCATGATGTATTCTAGTTAGCTATAAGCCAATGAATGAGCAGTTGCATATCAATTCTTAGCCATAAAATACTGTATGTAGATAAATGTTTGCGAATCGTTATCTTTTGTAAATTCGGAATAATTTAGAAACAACGTGTTTGGTTTTCAGAAGATATGTATTTTCACTGAGACACATTTATGAGCTAATCTTAGCTTCCGGTTATTTTTCCAAACAACACAGATTTTGACAGCAACAAAAAGTCATTTTGCGCATCGTGCATTGTAGATTTATATATACATTAATATTGGATTTCACACGCCTTTAATGCACCTAGACGCGTTTGTATGCATATCATTTCTTCATGCACAATCCCCCAAACAATTAACTCTGAACTGAAAAACTCATCTGTGTTACATCAGCAGAATGTGAGTGCTCGCCAACCCAGAAAAGACACCTCACAAATGAATTTTGAAATTGCTTATCAGAATTTAATTATTTGCTTTCATATAAAAATAACGAATCTCTAGGTTGTTTTGAAACACTTGCTGTTCAGGGTCAGGATCCAACGTAATTCGTCTAATATGGATACAAAACAAAACACAAACAAACCAATCAGCGTATGATCCATACAGAAATACGGACAAAGCACATGCTATGCAACATATATCACGGGAGTATAGGATGCACGAAATCCGTCAAATGACTGTATTTTGTGGTGTATGATTATAGTGACCGACGTTAAATTTGTACACATGTAATCTCGGAGAGAGGCGTCGAGAATGGCCTTTTAAAGCTGTATTACCTTCTATGTAAGGCGTCGACTAACTAGGTCAAACTACAAGATTAAATATGCATGCGTAAGGATTAGCAGAAAACAGGCAGAATCCTAGCCTTGCAGTGCCAAGTAAGTTTAGATACACAAAAGAGAGAAACAAAGTTGTATATAAAGCCAATGATGAAGAGGACAAGATCTACTATTTTAGAATTCACATTATATCTCTGAAAAGTCCCCCAATCCTTTTCGGTAAGTGCATCATCATGGAACATAGTCCCATAAATCATCCCCCCCCCCAAAAAAAAAAGAATGCAAAGAAAAAAAAAGAATAGGTTGACACTGAGAGATGATATATGGGATTGATGTCACCTGTTCATTAAAATGTGCAATTTTGCTACAAGCAAATCTTTCCGGAAAAAAAAAACACTGCGTACAATTTAGAAACATACCGGTAATTGGTAACAGCCACATCTAGCACCTGATTCAAAATGGACGCAGGACATAGGGTTGTGCTATTCCGCGTGGATTTACAAGTCACCAGACATACGATTTGCTCCGGAAATATAATGCACATGTCATGAAAATAACCCTTCATCCGACGATAGCTCCACAGCCGCAAGAGATACCGGTAAGTGAAAAAAAAAATGTACACCGATGTGTGCAGCAAAACTGACTGAAGACTTTTGCAGGTTTTAATGACTAGGCGATATCAGCCCCTAAAACACCAATCAATATCATAAAGGGCGAGTGGCTTATTTATCAGCCTACATGGAACACATCCAGGAGCAAACATTGTTACTTCCATTTATTGCATCTTTCGACCTGCCGACGGGTATACTCGATCTATTATATTCTAGATTAGCAGGTTCGTACGCCGTTAAGATGTGAACAACGGTTAATTAGTTCCATCCGAGTGTTAAGTACAGCTTGTAATTAACATTTTTTTCGTTCTTAAATACAACAGATGAGCTTTCAGAATTTAGTTTCTAGTTCCATTTTTTAGAATATTCGAGAATAATCTTCAGCATTTTAGTTATCTTGTGAATGATATGCATTTTAGGTCATCTGCAAGCGTGGGGCAGCAGCAATTCTAACGTCCAATTTTACAAGCTAGTTTTCTTTTTAATATGTTCTGCAGCAACTTGTCTATCAAAACCAGCATATAAAGGATGGGAGCACGCCTCCATGTCTAACTCCTCGCTTGATGTCGAACCATCGTGACTGGTGTTTGTTCACTGCTACTGCGCTTTGTACACGTTGACATGTATTCCTTATAGTTCTCCAAATTTTGCCCTGAATTCCAATATTATATAGTTTCAAGAGTACAGCAGCTTGCCAAACGGTGTCAAAGGCTGTTTGAGCACCGATAAAAGTAGCGTACGGGGGACTTCCATAGTCAGAGTAATAATTAATCTCTCTTGAAGATTAAAAGCTGCAGTAAGGAAGCTGAGATTTATAGAAAGACTTCATGTTCTGGGTTAATGAGTACGATTCCTCCGTCAGCAAGAAGTTGTAAATGTTTACTTGCACCGTATTTCTCATATAACTTGTTCAGCAGTGGTAAGAAGGATATCGGTATGTTTTCCTCATTTCCTTTGTAGATGGTCACAGCGAGAACTTTGCTCCAGTATTTCATATTTACTCCTGCTTTAATATCAAGTTGAACAATATTTTTAAAGAGGGTCACGGGAACTGTATGAATTTAATACAAAGCACCTGAACATTAATATGTTGACCTTGTGATCGCTATCTAAAAGCGTTTATATTGCACAATGCAAAATTTACTGTATCAAACTTATGTTGATTGATCTGTGCATATAGCCTACATCAATGAAATAGAAATAAATGCAATTATTTATAAATTATATTACCTGTGTTACGTACGTGCTAACGAATATATGGCAAGTATTCAATGTAAATGACATGTATAGACTGAAAGTTATCTTCAAATATAGAACCTAGGACAACGTGCTGAGGATGTTACACACCCGCCCACCTACTGCATTTAGATAGAATGACTAGAAGTTTTAGCGCCGCAGGCCTATTTAGGACCGTCACAAAAGCGGAGAGGTTGAAAACAGTAATATGCAGTTTTCTGTTTAGTTTTTCAGTGGTGCTTCCTATTAAATCCGAACATCCTGGTTCATTGGTCAGCGTATTTATAGGCATGCAATAGTCAAAACTGACTTTAAAAAAAATCTACTAGCGTCAGACAAGACCAAATGACGCAAACCATTTGCAGGAAATTACCATCGAAACACCTTGCATTTTCTAGTAATACCAACACGTCTAATTGGGCCAGTAATTGTTAATACTTAATAATTTATATTTCGTATTGCCTCTACTAGAGGCTCTTTTATAACCAATAATTGTCTTCTACACTTCACACTTTTCTTATTCGATAATGAATACCTAATTTAATGAGTAATCATTTCATTGAATAATTCTTTATTGTTTTCTATGTGTGTATGTATGTATGTATGTATGCATGTATGCATGTATGTATTTATGTATAGCGTCAAATAGGAATGCATGGAATCTAAGAGGAATTTAATTTTTAAAACGCCCATAGGTTTAACCTGGTGAACAGTATTGACTCAGACTGGTGTATAGGGCGTCAAGTGCATTTATAACATAAAAATTATGATATTTTAAAAAGAAATAAAAATGGCGACCATTTTCTGGAAGTAGACTTTTAAAAAGGTTATCGCATGTTCAGATCAAAATTGCAAATTTTTTGATCACTTTAAAAAAGTTAGATAATTTCGATGTAAATATAGATAAAAAATAAAGTGGAGGTAGAACATTCTGGAGGGGAATTATGACATCTAAATAGATGTTGGATAGCTCTTACTAAAAATATCAAAATATAAAGATTGAAACTTATTACTAAAATTAGGAGATAACTCTTGCTGCAAAAAAGAAACATAACTCTTATTGAAAAGTATAAGATAAAGGATATTACTAGTAATACAAAAATCAAAGACGGAGACAAATCTTCTTACATTTAAGTGGAAACACCTCTTGCTACAAACTATTTAGGCGGCGCTCTATAGACAGTCTGAACTTCTTAAAGAGTAACAGGTGTAAGGTGAAGTTCTTTACATTTGCTACATGCACCTTGGAGAGAATGTTGACATACCTCTAGGTTACTTTCGTGTACTTAAATTTCTTCTGATATTGTACTTGTGGAAATTTTACATGACCGAAGTACACGGGTAACCAAAATGACTGCTCCAATGGGCTCAACAATGAACATGAATTAGTCTTAAAGTACAGTACCTTTAACAGTTATTAAAGGAGGGAAAACAAATTTTGCGAGTCGAGACTGCATCAGCATCTGAGATTGCAATGGATAGCAATGAATGGATTACCAAATATACAAAATATATATAAAACGTTATCAGCCCTTTGTCTCTTTCAATTTACGTCTTAATACAGGAAATAAAAATTCGAAGCAAAGCCATGATGGAAAATCAATAACCCACATTACACACATCACTCCTACCCGAAAAGTCTGGAAATCAAAAGTGCTTTTAACAATACCTAAGATATATAAGGGTTTTGTTTGTTTTGTTTTTAAATAGCCAGTACAACAAGCGAGGAAAACTGGTGAAATTGTTCTTCTGTAAACATCTAACCCTATGTGAAATATGAAACTGAAGCGCGTCACCCTTACAAATTAATGAAGATACAATTCTTACTGCAAAATAAACAGGATACAACTCTTGCCGAAAATTAAAAAATAAAGTGGAGATAACTTTTGCCTAGAAGTGTTAGAAGGGGTAACTCTTAACAAATATGTGAAATAAATTTGCGGAAAACTCTTACAAAGAGAACAAAATAGTGTCCTAGAATACTCTGAGTAAAGGCATATATACAAGAATACAAGTGATATATAAATAGTAAAAAATTGCAAGGTATTTCTTAATTTTGTAAAAAAAATTACTAAATTATCGAAATTAACAAATTGTTAAAAGTTTGTTACTAAAAGGCTTGTATAAAAGAATTTCAGTTCGTGACAAAGTTATGAAAGGTTAAGTTCTCGTAAAAATCTAAACAAAAAAATATATAATTTAATTTCAAATACTCAAAATGATAATGCAAAAGTTGAAAACACACAAAAATGCAGCCAATATATTATGATGATAATTGCTGAAAAAGATGTAATAAACAACAAAAAGAAACATAAAAACACAAACTAAAAAAAAAAAGTCATTCAGTAGATTAAACAACAAATGAAAAGATTTTAAAAAATTAAAAATAAAGAAGTAATGATCATTGTTTTAAATAAAGGAAAAGTTCGATTAAAAAATATTTAAAAAAAACTGAAAAATTGAATTCAAACAAAGCAGTTCCGCAAATCTGGGATATTTTTTAAAGCAAACATGTTAATGAAAAGACTTTACAGAACAAATGTTTCACAAAGCAAGTTGTTATAAACAATTTAAAAAAAATGTGATGGAAGATAAAAAAGGAAGAATATAGAGACTTTTGAATCAAATGAAGGAGAACCTGCTCCCTGTGTGAAATGCAATGCAAAACACTAATGACTGGTGAAATGATTGAAATTTAGCTGTTGTCCCTATTTCATGAGATTATACCAAAGTAAGTAAAATAACTTATGTCTTGATTTAATTTTCTTCTTTTTCTTCTTCTTGTTATTATTATTTAGAAAGACAAGCAAACATTACTTATATAATATCATACATACCATTACACAGAGCAAGAGAGGAAATGGGAGAGGTTTTAAAAAGCGTTTGCTCATAAATGGTGTCATTTTTGCATTCTGTGGACAATCCTTGTTAAAATTTGATATTTTTTTGTTAAAAAATGTATGTTTGTCCAAATTGTTGATTTGTTTAAAAGAAAAGTTGTGTATTTTGGTATAACTTTTACAAATTTTATAATGTTTTAAGTTCTGCTATAATGTTTATGTTTTTAAAACTTTTTCATATTTTACCGTTATTGCAACTTCAATGAGGATTTGGTAAAAATAACATTTTTCTGGAGGACAATTTTTAAGTGTAGCTGTTTATGTACTTCTGCCATTTTGTCATTTTCCTTGCTATTATTGATAATTTGTTTTAAAAATCATTGAATTTTGAATTTATAAATGCATTTTACAATGTTTTCAATAACTTCTCAATTTTAAAATGTTTCTATTACTTGCAAAATATCATATTTTTTCATAATTTGTATGACCTTTTAAAATGTTATGAAGGATGAGTGATTCATACTATTTCCCTCTTTTAATTATTAAATTTGGTAGGTCCTCATATAATGCGCATGTCTTCATTATAAATTTACAAAAGGAAAGGTGAGCAATTTTTCCTTTCCTGTTTCTTTTGCTCCCTTTTTAATATCTAAATTCATGACCGTATTCGTTCAACGAGTTGGTTTTACTTGAAAGACGGTATAATCAGTTCACTTCTAAATTGGTTGCTGATCGGCTTTTTCAAGAATGATGGCATACATAACAGCTAACCAAGACTCTGTCAAAGAAGGTAATGCAGTCGGCTATTTTGAACAATCTAACTCTTTATTAATTTTAATGATGAATTTGGGAGTAAATTTACCAGAGACATGGACTTTTCATCTCTACACGATGTTGTGCAAAAAGCCTAAAAAAATAGTGTTCAAGTTGTTCTCGACATTTGATCAATAAAGATGTGATACCGAGCGGACAGTCCTGTAAAAAGCGTAATATTCTAAGGAAAGTTCCAGCTGAACAAGCATAATTTCTTTTAAATAAAGAATCCTTGCATCGTTCTTAATACTGTCGATATAGTAATCAAGATATTCTAATATGAGGTAAAGTGAAACGAGACAAACAATTGCAAATGAAATTCAACTTAAAAGATCGTATCTTCTATTAATATGTACCGCGTGGCTAATTGGGTCAGTAAATTTTAATTTATACTTCACTTTGCTCTATATCAAGGTCCTAAGGTAATCAATAACAACCACATTGTCTTTTTCCTTAGTCTAAATTGGATGAATATTTCATTTTGTATTTTCCTCCTATGTATGTATGTATGTATGTATGTATGTATGTATGTTAATATTCTATGCCATATTTACTTACTCCAAACTCTATTATACTCACACACATAGTAGTTATACTCTTTGAAATGCTTTGAATGGTGCATTTTTGATTAGACAAGGAAATAATAGTAGTCTACATTGGGTCGTGTAAGTAATGACGCCTTTCAGACGGAGGAAAAATCAATACAGAAATAAGGTATCTAGACACAGACAATGTACTTTGTTCTTTCTACTTAACACACCAAATCATTGAACTTCATAAAGTCCTATAATGCAAGCATTGTAGGACTTTATGAAGTTCAATGAGTTGGTGTGTTAAATATTTTTAAAAAGGCGCAATAAAAATCACTCGTTTTCGAATATGACCATAAAGAGTATATAACATGACGAGTCAATAGTTTGGAAAGATCAAAGTAAACAAACTGCAAAATAAAAAATTGATCATTATTTTTCAGATGGCAAGGAAAGCAATTAGCCATTCTTTAAATACATATTGTACAATGATATACACGTTTAAATTCTCACATCTCAGGGGCGGATCCAGAGATTTGTTTTGCTGGGCGTAAAGCAAGTAGGCAAGGGGCACTTGTGATGGAACCCATGGTGGGGACCCAGTGGGTGAAGCACCCGGTAGCTCCTTTATTTAATGCGTTTTTTGTTCTAAAGGAAAATGATTGAGAACCCATTCACTGCTCGTTGCACGTATCCAATATCTGACACAAGAGAGTTTTATTCTTGTACAACAACGTCAAATTAATATTATTGCCAGTGCTTCTAACGGATGTCATACACAGAACGTTTGATTTGCTTGATTGATAGTTCTAGATAATATTTCGCCTCTAAGTATAAATACAATACAAGCTATAAATATGACAAAACCTCACTCACGCCGATGGTAATTTCTTAGAAACCTGACAAAATTAGTGCAAAAAATAACCTCTCTAGAAATGGAAACCGAGGCACATAAGTTAAGAATATTAGACGATTAATTGTCTTAATTATTCCAATTTATTTAAGAACACGTATGTGCTGGTGTTCTCTTACATGCAATAAAGATGCGTATCACAATCTTTTCATTTTCTACCAGAATTTTCAATAGTGTGTATTATCTAAGTGCAACAACATAATCGCTGAAGTGAACAATGATTGCAAATTTTCGATGAGATGTAATTTTCGGGGGTTGGGTGATTGAATCATTGTGATTTCTGTATTTCATAACACCATGTTAAGTTAATATTACATTCTAAACGCTATGCTAAGTTACTATATGAGTGTATATATATATATCTCCGGGTAAAATTTGAAATCCAGCTTTTTAATAGCAATCCGACCGTACGTATAAATTAAATAAATGGCTTCTAACACAAACAGGTGAACTGATCATAATATGATATCATATTATACTTGACTCAATAAATGATATAATGTTATACTTGACTCCATTTACAAATGATATAATGTTATACTTGACTCCATTAATAAATGATATAATGTTATACTTGACTCCATTAATAAATGATATAATGTTATACTTGACTCAGTAAATGATATAATGTTATACTTGACTCCATTGACAAATGATATAATGTTATACTTGACTCCATTAACAAATGATATAATGTTATACTTGACTCCATTAATAAATGATATAATGTTGTACTTGACTCCATTAATAAATTATATATGATGTGAGCATTAATTGTTTACATGATTTTTAAAATAATGTAAATTTTTTTGGTAAATATTAGAACGAACACTGAAATCATTACAATTATATATAGATTAAGATACGGCATATTTATTGTCATCTTTATCGTCATCATCTAAATGATACTAAAGGATAGAACAATCAGTTTCAAATATTTGGGGACATTTCTTAGTCAAAGAAAACCACAGATAGGTCGACACGGGCGTAGAAGGATATATCCACAAACACGCATACACACAAAGTACATGTATATGTAGATACATAATATATACATGTCTGCCTGTTCATCCATTAATCCATCTATCCATCAAACACATTTTGTCATCCAATTATCTCTCTCTCTCTCTCTCTCTCTCTCTCTCTCTCTATATATATATATATATATATATATATATATATATATATATATATATATATATATATATATAATTAATTCGTTCGTTCGTTAGCTCATTCATTCATCCATTAATGTATTAATTCCCTCACTCTTTCATTCATGTGTTAATTAATATATAATTCCGCTAATATCTCAAACTATCTCTCCGCCTAAATTAGGTCTCTTCATCAATCCATCAGGTCATACAGTCTTGACTTAGACGCAATAATAATATCTATGTGAATCAATTATCTTAAGCTCTGTCTCTTGCTTTGACCAATGTACTTCTATAAATATACGAATTACATACATACATACATACATACATACATATGTTGGAGAGATGTTTTACACTTACCTGTCCCCAGTGATCCAAATTTGACATGTCGACCCATTTTGGCATCAAATCCATGAAGGAACCATTCTGGTTTCTATGTACTGCCCTCCTTTCTTTTCTGTTCCTTTCGTAAGACATTTTCTAAATTGAAAAGTTTGCTAATTATTTGGAATTTCGGTTTTATGCTAATTCAAATACATATACATCCGTTTGAATGCGCCAACCTAACTAGAGTAAAGACGTTTAAACGGTTAACAAGTTGGTTTAGTCAATGCTATACAAACGTCATATGCAAGAATAATGTAAGAAATATCAGTGAGTTATGCTCTGAATGACAATAGAAAATTGGCATTCAATGTTGTAACTTAGATTTGTATAAAACAAATTATTGACGATTTTGTTCGTACTGTTAGCCAACCGTTACAATCAATTGGCGAAGACGGGAATGAGTAATTTAACACTTCCTGCTTCGTCCAACATAGTAGTGAATGCTTATGTATGTATGTATACATGTGTGTGTGTGTGTGTCTGTGTGTGCGTGTGTAATTAGGATTTTTAACGTAGCTTTAACAATTTTTCAGTCATACTGCTATGATGTCTGCAGTGTGGCAGTTTATAGTGACACTTAGCATTGGGTATCCTGCCGCAAACATTTAGCATGATATCCCACCTAGTGACATTATCTGACACCAGGCCGACCAGTCCAAACACTAACCTCTTAATGCTGAGCGCCAAGCGAGGCAGCTGTTAGTATGTATGTATGTATGTATGTATGTCTACACAGGTAGGGAGGTACGCAGGTAGGTAGGTAGTCACGTACGTACGAATGTTGGTAGGTAGGTAAGAACGTACGTATGTATGTATAGGCAGGAAGGTATGTAGGTATTTACATACGTATGTATGCATGTATGTATGTATGTATGTATGTATGTATGTATGTATTGGATCAAGCAAGGGAGCACGTATGTCAGGGATTGATTAAGATCAATGCATTAAAGTGACAACAAACAGTGCAAGACAAAAATAGTTTCTCACTAGTCTTTGCGCGTTCGACTCTAATTGAAACTTCTTTTTCTTATTCTAAGCCAAGCACAAATCAGACAAGATACGTAATAAACGGTAAAGCTTTGAAATTACACAAATCTAAATAACGATTTTTGCTGGAATAAAAGCTTATGTAAACTTCTATAATTGCAAGGCTTTTTGTGTTTATTGTTTGTCTTGTGTCAGGATTGCGTGTGCCTTTGAAAAGAATAAATTAAAGTCTGTTATATATATGTTCGTATGGTTCTTGTCAGCTTTTACACAATGTTAGAGATGAACTGTGCGTTGCAAATAAATGTATTATTTGAGGGATTTGATGTCAAAGCAATTACATTTAATAACATCAAGCGTTGTTTGGTCTATGGAACTGAATCCTTGGCAAGTTCGCACATTACTTTGGTGCATTAGAAGAAATACATGACTGATGCATTAATGTGAGGATAGATGGATGAATTTAAGAATTATAAGTTGCCATACGATACAAATAAAACTAGTTTGAAGATAAACCCGTTTTATTAAACAGACGTTTACGAGGCGCATCACCAACAAGTTCAGAATCTGTTCATTGTATAAGATATTTGAACTGCTCCTGCTGCAAGCTCAGTTTTAGGCAGACACACATACGCACGCACAAACGCACATATACACTTTCCGTGCAGTACTTTAAATGTTGCATTACTCATTAGACGTGCAGTGAATGATCAATAATTTGTGTTCTTTCAGATGGAGGCATCAGCATCACACACACACACACACACACACACACAGTGACAATTGGAAAATATAGGTTTTACTACCCTTTTTATTGATACACGATTTTTAAGACTTTTTGAGAGTCAGAAATGCTACGGGTTGTCAAAAAGGTAATGAGTGATATGATGACATATTTTACAGTGCGACTATTGCTTCCTTAGACTGACGGGTAAACTGGTCAAAGTGTTCAAGATAAATAAGATCATATGATATGATGACATATTTTACAGTGTGACTATTGCTTCCTTAGGCTGACGGGTAAACTGGTCAAAGTGTTCAAGATAAATAAGATCATATGATATGATGACATATTTTACAGTGTGACTATTGTTTCCTTAGGCTGACGGGTAAACTGGTCAAAGTGTTCAAGATAAATAAGATCATATGATATGATGACATATTTTACAGTGTGACTATTGCTTCCTTAGGCTGACGGGTAAACTGGTCAAAGTGTTCAAGATAAATAAGATCATATGGTATGATGACATATTTTACAGTGTGACTATTGCTTCCTTAGGCTGACGGGTAAACTGGTCAAAGTGTTCAAGATAAATAAGATCATATGATATGATGACATATTTTACAGTGTGACTATTGTTTCCTTAGGCTGACGGGTAAACTGGTAAAAGTGTTCAAGGTAAATAAGATCATATGATATGATGACATATTTTACAGTGTGACTATTGCTTCCTTAGGCTGACGGGTAAACTGGTCAACGTGTTCAAGGTAAATAAGAAGATCATACTGACTTAAATTGAGGTCAAAGAAACTATAAGATCTTGTGTGCACGTTCCTACTGTGATTGAACCAACCCAAAAGGAAGAAGATAATGAAAGCATAGCAGCCACGCCCTTAACATCCACACCTCTACCCAGGAGAAATAGGAAAAGAAGAAAAGCGGACTCTATATCCCCCCAAGAGAGGGATACATCACCCATAAAAGAAGCCAGTCAAAAGACCCAAACCAAACAAAAAAAGATAAGAGAAGAAGAAACAGATGAGGAAACAGATCAAGAGAGTGAGAGGGAAACAAATGCTTCTGAAGAGGATGAGGAAACTGACCATGGAAATAACCAAGAAGATGAATCAGAATATGAAACAGGAGCGGAGATGGGAATTGGGAAAGAGTAGAGGAAGGAAAATTTTTCAAAGGAAGGCTCCTACATATAGTTATAGAAAAAACTCACTTTATAAATATATATATATATGCCAGCTAATAGAAATCACAAGAAAATATTTCTAAAAAAATTGTCAAAATACCTGGAAAAGTTTTCCATGGAAAATGTAATAATGGGGTGGGGGGATTTTAATTGGGTAGGTGATAATATAGACAGGGAAGGGGACCTAGCACCAAACGACATAAGAATCAAACCGGAAATGGAACTTTTCATCAAGAAACACAATTTAATAGACATATATAGAAGGTTAAACTTATTAAAAAAGAATACACATATGAGTATGAGGATAAAATAACTAAAGGAAGTAGGTTAGACAAATTTCTCTGTACCAATTACAATGAAAAAACATACAAAAAGCTGGGATAGAAAATTTTAAAATTTCGGACCATAAAATTATATATATGACTATGGAAATTACAAATAGGAAAAGATGGGGAAAAGGGAGGTGGATGCTTAATAATTCATTACTAAATGATACAAACTTCATAAATGAAATTAAACAGGAAATAGAGAACTTTAAACAAAAAGGAAATATAGATATTATGATGGAATGGGAAACTCTAAAACAGAAATTTAAAGAAATTGCAATAAAATTTTCAAATATTAAAAGTAAAAAATTGAAAATGGAAAAAGAGGTAATTACATTTCAACTTAAAAAAATTAAACAATAAAGAATTAGAAGCCAAGCTTAGAAAAAGAATAGACAAAATTATAGGGGAAGAAATTAGAGGAAAAAATCAGAGCGGGAAAATTGACCCAAATTTATAAAAAGGCAGAAGAACTATATAAAAGGGAAGAAAGACGGAAGGGGGGAGAAAAAATACTAGACCAATTAAAAGTAGCAGATAATAAGATAGCAACAGATGAGGGAGAAATCATGGAATATATTAAAAAATTTTACACTAATTTATATAAATCACAAAATATCACAGGAGATTTAATTGATGAATATTTATTAAAAAAATCCCCTGCGAGGTGATATCGACAGAACATAAAGACTTATGTGAAGATTTCATCTCGCAGGAAGAAATAAGAGAAAGTATCCTAACACATTAACAAAGGAAAATCACCAGGAGGAGATGGACTCTCCGCGGATTTCTATATGAAATTCTGTGGACAGTTGTCGCCCATACTTGAATGGTTATACAATAATATATTACTTACAAATAACAAAATGCCTGAAACAATGAGGGAGGGTATTATAATATTAATATATAAAGGAAAAGGGGAAAGAGATGACCTAAAAAATTGGAGGCCCATCTCCCTCCTAAATAATGATTACAAGATTTTAAGCAAAATTTTATCAAATAGAATAAAAAAAGGCTTGGACCAAATTATAAACATACATCAAACATGTGGACGTAAAAGAGAGAAATCCAAAATAACATTTTAAACATAAGAACAATCATAGATTATCTACAGGAGAATGGAAAAAAGCTGCCATGGTACTTTTTGACCAAGAAAAAGCATTCGACAGACTTGAACACAACTAAATGCAAAAAGTCCTAGAAAAATTTGGCTACGGAGAAAACTTCCGAAAATGGACTAAAATACTGTACAATAATACAACCTCTAGAGTTCAGGTAAATGGAGCCACGACAGAGAAATTTGATATCCAAAGATCAGTGAGGCAAGGATGCCCACTATCCATGCTATTATACGTAATAGCAATCGAAATGCTAAGTATCAGCATAAAACTCAAGAAAGATATAAAAGGTATAAAAGTTCCAAACATAAAAGATGATGTGAAAATGTTACAACATGCTGACGATTGCACAAACTTTATAGAAGATCCTAATTCCTTTAAACACTTAATTAACGAATTTGAAAAATTCGGCAATGCATCAGGATCGCAAATCAATCACGATAAAACAGAAATCCTAGAGATACGCAACTGGCGTGGTAAGCACTCAGACTTACCGGCACACCTGTTCAAAAAGACAGTTAAAGCATTAGGAATATATTTTGGAGCAAATGAGGAAAAAGAAAACTGTAAAAAAAATGGAAAATGAAATTAAAAGAAACGTTGATATGTGGCATTAACGCCACTATGCATCATGGAACGGGCCCAAGTGGCCAAAACATATATGTATAGTAATGTGAATTATACTATGAAGTCCACTGATATAAGTAACGTTATATTAAAACATATAGATAAGAATATTATTAAATACATATGGAATTTTAAATTGCATTATATTAAAAAGGAAACCCTATATAGAGCTAAAGAAATGGGGGAGGGGATTGGTCTACCCCGCCTTATACTTATGAAAATAACCAATATTATTAATAGATTTATAAAATTAAATGCGGACCCCAAACTACCATGGGAAGGACTATATATATATATTAGTTCGGCTTTATTTTGAGAAATAGGGTAGATATATACAAAAATAGCAAACTTACAAAATTGTTAGAAAGTCCGAGGAAATTTAAAAACATCAAAGACTTATTATTAAAATTTAGGGTTAGGAAGGAATTGTGGGAAACAGAAGAGAAACTTACCTACGATTGGATTAGAAATGATATAACAGGGAAACTACCATGCAAACTTGAAAAAGAGCACATGTATGTCAATTGGAAGAGAGCATGGGGGCACTGGTCTAAACTAGGCTCCCTAAAGATTCAAAACCTCTCCTTCAAATACATGCATGATGCATGGTTGACGGGAGAGGCTGCAGCGAGACGGCGCATGGTCAGAGTACCACCCAAATATCCGCTGTGTAAAATAGGATCCTTTAGCAAAAGACACACACTAATACAATGCACACAGACAAAAGAACATAGAGAAAGGTTAATAGCAGAAATTAGGAAATATGACACATATAAACCTCAGAATATATTATTTTTAGATGGAAATTTTAATAAAAACACATTATACAAGATCAAAGAGTTTATAGTTACCACAATGAAAGCGTGTGGTCAGGTGATAATAATAGATAAGTAGTATAGGAGTCCTCCATGAGGAAAGTACAGATAAGGACGTTATGGGGCTATGTCACATGGCGCTACGAGAAGTGAACAGGCCCATAAAAGAGTCTGGAAAAAGAACCCTCAAATGGACAACATAATTTATAGATATACCTTCATCAGATTACCTGTACCCCTCCCTTTATTTCTTCTTCCTTTACACATACTAACATAATGCAGCTGCAATGTTGCGCCAATACCCCGAAAGGGAAGACTATTGAGAATTTTTTTTCGATCTTTTGTCATATTTAAAATCGGTGGACATGCTCTAGATGGGAGATATACAACAAATAAATAAAGTATAAACCCCACCTCGGGCAAGGCCTATCCCTTCCTATCTGCGAAATTGTTTCAGCACACACATACAAACCACTAAGGTTTCAAATAGTTTCTATGAAAAACACTTCTCGCCCAAATTTCAAAATTGAATATTTTTCTCCTGATGTGATATAAACAAGGAGAAAGTCAGGACAACTGGGATTATTTAATTTGGAATAACTGCTGTCCCTACACGGAAACACAGTATAGCAACTACAGACATATAGCACATACACATAGCAAACACGGGACATAGGCGACCCTAGCAAGGTCGACACATAAAAAGGGGAGGAACTCCGAAAGTGTAATATAAACCACTTTCGGATGAACAACCCTATAGATACACTAGGGAACTTAGAAATACCCCAAACGAAATTTCTAACGAAGCGACATTCCAAAATTTCTAATATAACAACACAAACAACACACCTTTGGGGGTAACAGACACACATAAACCTTTTATAAGCTTTGGCTAAGGGGGGGGGGGGCATCTGTCTGGTGCCCCCCCCCAAAAAATTCATACTGTACAAACGTGAGCACATGTATATTATCATATCTTCTTATCAATAAAGCAAGGCAATAGTTGTTTTCTTATATATATATATATATATATATATATATATATATATATATATATATATATAGAGAGAGAGAGAGAGAGAGAGAGAGAGATGTACTTTTGAAGCGTCATTCTGAACAAATCCCGCTAATCAGATCATTGTTTTGTGCGCACGAGTGTGTGTGTAATTTGGAGTTTTAACGTAGCTTTAACAATTTTTCAGTCATATTGCTACGTTGTCTGCAGTATGGCAGTTCATAGCGATGTCCAGCACTGTCGATTTGAACTCTTACCTGTACGGTACTGCCCCCCCCCCCCCCCCCCGGGCCCCGTCTTTCCATTAACGACATATAAGGAATAAATGTCTTAACGGTACCACATGAATGATTTTACTAGCTTACTTGCATCACTGAAATTTGCGATCTATCTCATCGATATTGACTGTCACTTTTATTTATCATAAAAACACCCCTTTGTAATGCTAAACAAGTGTATACTACAGATAATTAAAAATGTGAAAGGCGCAATCCGTTTTGGGACAGTATATATGAAGTCTAGCACTATCGTTTATGATATTTTTTGAATGTCATATTGTTCCATCTAATGGATGCACTGGAACTCCCATTTCGCCTAGTCAGTGAATTGTTATCATTGTACCAAAAAGTATATAACACATCTAAGGGGTGGGGTGCTTAAATCTTCCTGGTTGGATGAATGATTTTGAATATTGCACGGCATAAAAGATCATGCTGTATTACTGTGATGTCTAAACAAAGCATCGATGACGAGAAAACAAATGTTTTCATAAATTATACAGTATGAAGAGAATCTGCGAATAAATAAGCTTTTTTGAATCTACGAGAGTTTGATAATCAACGTGTAAGATTTTCGGACAATAAGTACTTTGAGGGTCGGGTTAAGTGCTGCCGTTACAATGCTAACAATTGCTGAGCAAATAACGTATATCTACACAGATAATTACAATGTACGCGTGGAAAAGCATGCATACCATATAAGAAAATGAAGCATTCGAATTGTACAAATGAATGCAGCATTAAGTACATACAGTTATAGCGCCCAGTTAATTATGTGTATATTGTATATCTTGGGTAGTTTCTTAAAGGCCTTCATTAATGGACAGTCTTCTTTGAAGAGTGTCACCATAAAGTTTCTCTTACCAACATAGTCACTTATAGATCGGTAAAACTTAGTCTTTCGTTAATTTAAAGGAACTTGTGAAGTCGTGTTGCTGACAACGTATGTTTGGTTTTCGCTTACTCATGAAAAACGAGATCATAGCACAGACAACCACACATGAAAGGGAGCGTAACGGAATATCATCTGTGGTTTGTGATAATGGATTAGTGCCGAGTTTAGGTGTTCCAAAAAACCCCACACAAAACATAGATGGAAAATAGGATACTAACAAACTGTATTACAGAAGCCTTTTGCACCATCGCTTAGGTCAGTCAGTCTCCAAATGTTACTATGGCCTGATATCTGTCTGATCCTGAAGGCGGTTTTCTTTTCATGTTCATCTAGGGTATTGACAGTGTTACGCCCTGTTATGTAAATGACAGGCAGCACGATAATTTGCTGCCCTCTGGTTAGATTGACACAGACTGTGTATATGGAGACGAACATTGTGAGCTTCGCATGTTTTCCTTGCCTTCCAGCCATGAAGAAAAGTATTACTTTTAGTCTTAATGGAAGGGCGATGGCATTGTAGCAGCAATACGACGCATGTACCTGGGCTGCACACAACACTATGAGCAAGAAATACTGATTTACTGCCTGTATATCATAGCTGAAAGAATCTGCTCAACCGGTCATGCTTTTAATTCTTTCTCCAACCACTGAATATACACGTTTAAAGATTAAATCTGACTTTGTGCAGATTTTCATTATTATATCCTCACGGACCAGACTAATTGATACAGTCACAATTTTCGAAGGTCAAGGTAGGTCACGATGGAGGTGTTCTATTAAAGGAATTGACTGGCTGATGATACGGAACGTCACCTCTCCATTAACGTAGACAATTTTGGCCTTTACCATGGTGTTTTCCATTCATTTTGGAATGATTGTGATGTCTAAAGGTGGCATTGTGTCAAAAAAGCTTTTGAAGCACTGGGAAATAAAAACACTCATCAGAAAAAGGTCTTTGCCATGTTCTCAGTATGTTCAGGGTATGCTCTATCCACACCCATGACCTGGCCTCAAGACAAATTCAAAAGCAGTTTCCCTCAATTAATTCACATTCTACTTGTTTTGGCAAGAGCCTCGTTACGGGCAGTATGATAGATGGATATCTGGTATAATGTGTTATGTTTATGACCGAATGTATTGGGCGCAATCCAGCCTTGGCAGACTGTTAACCATGCAAACATGAGTCCCCTGGTTGCTTTGATGAACATCTTCGGGGAAGTAGCCCATTAAAAAAACAATGTTATTTCAGGGATTCCATGTTGCTAATAACTCTAGCCCCTTCTGTCTCACTTGTTCAATGAAAGGAAAGTATTTCACTGTTCAGAACACGAGAGAGTTGAATCAGATTACTTGCATCTCCCTTTTCAGTAATGGCTTTCTTCAGAGCAAATAACAGATCCTTGAGGGCACACGCTAAAGACCTATTTCCTTCCTCACACCATGTTTAGAACTGAAACAAAAACTTTTAACACAGTGGGTCATATGCCAATTTAAGTCCATAAATTGCCTTCTCATGGTCCTTTCCACATAGCATATGATCCACTGTTGGAGTGGCAAACATGCTCGATTCATGCAACATGTGGCTGAGACCAGCATCTCCAAAGAGCGATCATACTCCATCAATCATTGACATTAGTAGATGCATTTCATAATTTTACCCTAAAATGTTTGGGATAGGCAGCTTGAACATATTTATCGTACATCGTTTGATATAATCCCGACCAACGGCACTTTCAACCACTGACCATCTTAAGCGCTGATTTAGGTGGTACACTCGTACATACATGGTATGGTTACTTTTCCAGTTAAATGCAAATTCACCTGTAACAGATCTAGTTAGACAGGCAACATAAACCACCTGCCCAAGCTTCCCCACAACTCTGAACAGCATCACTCACACTAACACTACAAGTTAGTTTTCTATTCTTTCGGCTCCCTTTTCGAGATCTCAGTAAGTGGATATACAGATGTTATTATTCGAAAATGAAAAATCACCATCTAGGCTGTCTTGACCTTATTTCGAACTTCGTCAAACATCTTCAACTATTGCCCTACTTGCTGAGAACTTGATTTGGCTTCAGTTTGAGTTATCACCTGTGACAGCGAATGCACAACTCTCGTACATGTAACTGAATTTGATGTTCGTCGCAGTAATTTGTCCCACGTAAGACTTGTTAATACGTATGTCGGACCTGGCTCCCTCAGTGGGAGGCAGGCCATGGAATAGCCTACCACAAACACTATTTGCCAGAACCATAACCATTTACAATGATTGTGTGATTACAAAATCACACAGAGCATCTAGTTCAGGTTGCTTAGCTTTTAGGAATCCATTGTGCTGCGGTAATTAAGGAGCATATATTTCAATTTTGTGGAGGTCATTTATTCCGATCGGGTGCAAGTAATATCGATGCTACACTTGGACACTGAGAAAATGTATTCTACGCTTGAAGCCGTAACTGATACGCTGTTTGCAGTTGGCGAAATCACATTATGCTTAAGAACGTCTCTTTAACGAAGCGAATAAAATATAAAAATATTGAAGAAAGTGGTAAGATAGCTTCGTTTCGATCGAGATATTTATCATCCCGTTAACCGATTTCGGAATTCCCGGCTTCCATGCTTTCGTCAGAATATGAATCCATTAGGAAGAAGACATCAGAGTAAGTAAGGTCCGGCTAAAGCGATGTGACTTTAATTTGTGGAAAAGCGTCGATATGGGCTGCCTAGTTCCTGAGATATTCCTAAAAATGTTGTCTCTCGTTCCCCTTTCAATCTTCACTACACAACGCCATTATTTAGGCAATAATATTTATTTTGCCCGAGGGCAGTTTAGTACTGCTGGACCTCTTTGCGTCTTATGATTGTACAATTTTGAGCAGTTTTCTGTCCGTCGCATGATGATCTCTTGATCTTCTGTGAAACATTTTCTTGATTTAGTTTAGATGGTGGTTCTTGCTGTTGTTTCTGCTCAGACTGTTTTCGATTTCACAACAGTGTTTTTATATCCAGGACTCCTTTTGCCTTGTTCGTGCTTTTGCTGATCATGGTGTTTTCTTTGTGCATTATTTAGCTTCCTCATTATCTCTTTTTGGCTTTATCAGTTCCCTTCGTTTGTCACATAGTTCCAAGACATTTGTTGTGATCCATCATTTCTTTGCCTGACGATCTTTGCCAATAATCGCGCTGGCTGTGCCGCTAACAGCTGTATTGAATGTGATGATTAGGGACTATAGGTCGGTGTCTTGGTTGCCCAAGGTAATAAGAGGTGCACATTTAGCACAAATCATTCCTTGGAAGGCTTCTACGACTTTAGGGTCTTTCAATTTTTCAAGGTCATCTACAGCCTCTCTAAGGACAATATCGCTCATTCACCCAGTTTCGGCCCAAATTATCAATGCCGCAAGGGACTACTCTTCAGCGGGCATGAGTAAAATCGAAAACATACTCAAGCAGCATGCATAGTTCCCATTCTTGATGATAGCTTGTCACAAAAGCGTAACCTACAACCAGCCAAACCCTGCCCAGTCAAGTATATTAAGATTAACCGACCAACCGTCTCCATGTCTTTCAGTGACATGAATATGTTACATAATGGCAGAAAGAAAAATGCAACTACTACGCTACTATAAATTATTATATTTCTGGATTTAATGGGTAGTTTGATAGTGAAGACAAATTTTGTTTTCATTTCGTTTATCTTTTTTTTGTGTCTTTGTTTTGTTTTTGCGTTAATTCAGTTTTGACTTTATGCAATCGAATATTTTCTTTCATTGATTATTTACAAAGTGGCATAATAAAATAAAACATTATTGTATTCGCTCAGTCGATTTCGAAAATCTGCTATCTCTATAACTCATTGTAATATATACTTTTCCTTGCGTTCAGTCGTTTTTGTATTCGCTCAATTTAATGTTTTATTTCAACGGTCATATACAGAAAGACACAATAGATACTTGCAGTTTCCGATGCGTATATTCGACTGAGAACGTTAGGTACAAGTACATCCGCTTAATCGTGCTTTTTTCCAGTTGTTCTGTTTTTTCTTTGCCTATAATAAAGACTCTTCATAATGGTATGCAAGTCAGAAAAGAAATCTTAGCGTTGTCAGTTCTTTTAAAGAAATTTTCTTTATATTTTTTTTTACATTAATCGTAATCAATTTCCGATACACACGATCCTTTGCTAAATCCAGTATGCATGAGATGATTCATATATATATATATATATATATATATATATATATATATATATATATATATATAATGCATCATACATACTAATGTTTTGATTGTGCATTCACTTATCTATCCGTCCAGTCATTCATTCAAGCATTCAGTCAGTTAATGTGTGTTTGTGTGTGTGTCCTTTCACTCATTTGTCCATTAATTCATCTTTCCATCAATAGAAAATCCATAAATCTGTCAATCTATCATTACTGCCATATATATGCCAATCTTTTCATTCATACAGCCATACTGTATTCCAAAGCAGCGCATTTGTTCAAATATCAAATATCCAGTTTGACTCATGCCTATCAATCTCACGCGTTTCAATCTATTTTTGTCTCCTGTCTGTCGAATGATACATATATTCGCTTTTCCTTTCTATCTATCTATCTATCTATCTATCTATCTATCTATCTATCTATCTATCTATCTATCTATCTATCTATCAGATAAAACATAAAATAGATATAAACATAGGTTAGAAGTAAACTATACACATTATTCATAAATGCTAATGGTTAGCGATTTAGTTGTCCCTAAAATCAATACCCTTATATTTTGATCCGAACTTTTCCATTCGCAGGAAATTTTATAAATGAAAGGTTTCATAATTACATACAATGTAAAATATATGTTAATTGATTCACATACAGATACATGTATCTCCTTAGGTATGCAACAATTAGGTCGTGCAAATTTGTTTTCGAACAGTAAACAATTTATTTAAATAAGACAATGCTATGCACACTGACTCTGAAGAATAAAATACGAAATTTTAATTAAGGTGACCCGGCAATGTAAAATATATATGCAGTCTTAGGATTTTGGGACACCTGTATATTGCATTCCCTTCACGCTATATAGGTATAATAAATAATAATGGCACGTTGCCAAAAGGATTGGTCTTTTTGGCGTGACAGAGTAATACATACAAGTGTAATGTCGATAGTACCTTTATAAATCAATGATTTGACAATAACATTTACAATGAGGTGGACCAGGAAGAAAAGATCGAATCTTCATTATTATATTGTTAAAAATGAAGGTGAGATATGTTGTTCAGCACTATTGTGCAGGGTTATTGAGTATTATAACTATTATCATATCCCTATTTGATGGTAGTGTGATGCCCTATGCTTGTTCGTTACTTGTTTATCCTACTTCCTCATAAACTGAATAAATAACTTATATAAATAATATATACAATAAATTAGTATTTAATGGCATGAACGAATTCAGAAATAATAATAAATGATTTCGTAAAACAAGCAAGTTGGGTGGGGGTGGAAAATTATCTTCGTCGCCATTTGCTCAAAGATATTGTGTCCATGGTTTATACTTCTGCTCTTTCATTATACCCTGTGGACTAAAGATTACAAATATGTGTATTACGTATCACACCTAACAATTGTCATAAAATCTAGCCTGTCTGAGGCAAAGAAGCTTTGCCATACAAACACCGTATATATATATATATATATATATATATATATATATATATATATATATATATATATATATATATATATATCCTACTTCCTATATACTGTTTCGAGAAATTTTTCACTCTTCAAATATTTCCACTTGTTCCAGATTTGCAACGATATTCTGCCTAGTAACACCAACTCACTCCCCGATTAGTGTTTCCTTTGTACTAGGAAAAGGCATAAGACACCAAGCCCGTCATTATCATGTTTCGTTTGAAATTTCAAGTATCATCTCATACTTAATCCAAACATAGATATATCCATTTGAAGAGAATTAACCTATGGTGCGAAGTTTCCTTTGTCTGTGCAAGTCATGTTATCGCAGTCCATTATAGAACTTGTTCTATTTATGCTATTTGTGCTGTTTAATCTTATTCCGATGCAATAACTTGTCTTACTTCCGTCCAGTGTTATGGAGAAAACTTCACCGCGGAAACCACTAGCAGTTTGCCTTTTGATTTTGACCCTCATGATATTGGTCATATTTTTGGATTTTCAAGTAATTCTGTGCGGTGGTCAATCTATCCAGACGATGATGATGGGGCATTGTATGTATCTATTGAACCTGACAGAAGGAATTACATTGAACGAACTGAACATAGGCATTTCATTTCGCTACACGTTCCTGTATCTGGACTTAAATTATTTTTTAGAAGTGTTTACTCACTGAATATGTAGAACCGCTCAATTAAAAGCCGTATACGTTTAATAGCAATCTGATCAAAATTAGATCTTCACTGTCCTACGTATAGATTTGACAGCGGCCGCTTAGTGGCCATGTTCAAGTGACCTATCAAAAGGCAGCTTTCATAAATCTGGATGTGAATCAAATCGTTCGGCACACATTGATGCCCTTCAGCCATACTAGTCAGTCTCCCAAAGGTCATGATATAAGACTTCATTTGATTGCCTCATACAATTAGCGATTATGATAATACTATAGGTCACCAGAACATGACCCCTTAAGCGGTCGCTGTCAGATTTTTACATAGGAGAATGGAGATTGGAATTTAATCAGACTGAGTTTTATTGTTTCAAGTTACTTTATAATTGGTTTCAAATTAAGTGAAATAAACTTCATGAATAATCAAATAGGATTTAGCTAATTTTTTTATGTGTGCTGTTCCAGCAAAAACTCATTATTTCTTGAAAATCTCTCTTTTGTAGGCGTTCTGCATATACCTTATATCCTAAATTATTGCTAATGTAAAAATGAAGACCTTAGAGTTTGTAAATTTTTACGGATCACTTGGGAAATACCTCGAGCTCAATGTCTTCCATCATGTTCCGCCCAGCGTTTTCACGATGCAAACCGTGTATGACCGTTTATACCATGTAGCAAACATTAACACACATCAATACACATATCTTCAATTGTGTTCATTATTATATAAATCGGCAAAATGCAAATTATTTTCATGCTTTTCATATTTTTATTTTCCTTTCGTAATACATTTTCTAATTATAGGGTTAGATAATTACACATAATTTCAAATTTATGCTAATTTTACACAAATAAATCGTTGTGAATACACCACTATACTTAGAGCAACGATGCAGCTAAACGGTTTGCAGTTAAGTTTAATCAGTGTTACAAAAACTGCCTATGCAGAATAAAGTGCGAAATATAAGTACGGATAAGAGTTGGAAGACATTACACAAGAAGTATTCAGTGTTGTAATTAAGATCTGTACAGAGCAATATCGGGAGAGCTTTGCATACAAAGAAAACCAACTATTAGAAATGAATCCGATGCCAGTTATGGGTAATCCAGCACGTTCCGATGGGTGTAACAATGCGTGCGTACACACACACACACACACACACACACATACACACACTTCAGTGAGACCGCTACGGTAGCCTCAATGGTTACAGCATCCACTCGGATGCGGGTGGTCGCGGGTTCGAACTCACGTGTTAAGGTTGCTAATGTTAGTAATTATATAGCTATGCAGATATGACTGTATTGTAATCTTCATTAACAGGTACTAGATAATGTAGCGCAGTGCAGGGCCAGTTCAGATCAAGTGTTGGGGGAGGGGTTCAAAAATTTCAAAAGGGCCCTTATTTTTTCTCGAAAGTGCAGCCACGCAGTAATGTATGTGCCTATTTACTCACAATTTGCATAATACCTAACAAACGCGCGCAGGAATAAAACGATGGTCAAATTTCAAGTGACAAGTGACTGTGCGTTGTGAATGTGTGTGTGTGTGTGTGTGTTGATTGTTTTCTAGCCATGGGTGGGTGAGTTCCGGACACCCTGGAAACCTACCCCTCCAGTCCGGCCGGTAATGTAACGTATATATGTTGTTTATGTGTGATGTGCTCTTGTTGATATATGTATTGTCTGTTTGTTTCTGTCTATTTTGCTCGAGTGTAATCTATTCATTGAACTGTTTTATTTCCGCGTGTGTTCGAATAACATCTAATTCGTATTTATCAAAGAGTTTAATACAGAAATATAGTTGGTTTACTTGTACTACTAGTACCCCAACAGTGACGTATAACGTTACCGTCGGGTATTTGTTCTCGTCAACAGAACAGTCGGGGTCAGACTGGAATCGCTCAGAAAGCAGACTGCAAATTAATATGGCGAAAAGTGGCCGACAGGAAGAAACATTAGATTTGGCAGGGTCTAATCTATCGGAATATACCACATTACTTAAGACCAGGTGCGGTTCAATAGTGCACAACAAAGTATATTAAATCGACAAGAGAAATGGCAGTCAACATTATTACCATGTCAGTGACATACAGATAAATTTTCCTGTTTTTTTTCTAGTTCATTCCCGAAATGCGTCAGACGAAAATATTATAAAGGATACAATATATTCCGTTTGATTAGACTGGACCTATAATTTGTTCGTGTCTACAGCTTGTTGCAGTATTTATTTTCCGTCTGCATTCCGACGACAACATTAAAGGAAAGCAACAACATATGCATCATGCAGATATATATTTTTATTTGGAATAACTATACATAGGTACGTATTTGACTACATGACAGTTGGCGTATATATTATCTTTGGATGAGGCGCATGACAATTGCGTTAGTAAAAATATGCTGAATGACTCATTTTATACGTAGATTACATGCATGGATGGTGTAGAATGCAAATAAATAAATAATTAAATAAACAAAACCTAAACAAACAAATTAAAAGAACATCAGTATTTCAAATAAGAGAAAACTAAAACTTGCTAAGCACAAAAGTAATTTCCACTGACCGTTAAAAATAAGACGACACAAAGCAAGTTAGATTAGTAAGGTCTAAACAGCGTTCTTATCCGCCACAAAGAGCCCAGTAGTGTTCTTACCCACCCCCTACCAAAGAGTCCATATAGTGTTCTTACCCCCCCAGTCCAAACAGTTTCCTTACCCCCACCCCCTCACACAACAGTAAAAAAGCAAAAGGGACGGGCGAAATGAGTGCTCAGATTTGTTACAGTTTGTAAAATTAGAGTCTTCTATTTTGAATTGATGCCCTGAAGTTAACTGAAAAATATCCTTTAATAAATTATCTTCAAAGTTAGATAGTGAAAATTATGCTCTGCGAATGTTTAAACTGGAGAAACATCCGAGGGCTTCGCTCCATAGCCTCCCTAGGGGTTTCGTCCTAGCTGCCCTTCACCTGCTTGTTTATGACACCTCACCTCTACGTACCCTCTCCCACCTCCACTCAACACGATACTTCTAGAGCTACCACTGTTGATTTTTTCGAGACATTATTATTAATGAGGCTCCCACGGTAATCAGTGTGGAATGAAGATTTGCACCAGGTACGTCACTCTAAGAAAGGTAACTCTATCTGTCGTAATGTAACTAAATTGCAGATTGTTATTATTTTACGTTATATAAACCAGGTGACCAATTGGATTGTTTCATATTATACTTTTAATGTTATTTTATAGGAAGCAATACTTATGAAAATTTTACAAAGCTAAACGTTTAATCGCGTGACCGATCTTCCAAGCTGCTAATTTTCATGAACATATACTACTCAAATCTGCTGGATTTCGAAGCCAATTTTAGAAATTTTCCTCGTTGACACGAAGTTTTGGAAGAAGAGTATAACGTAGTCGAAAAACGTGTAGCACAATTCGCTTAGTTGAAAGATATTTTTAGTACAACACGTAAGGTCAAGATAAAAGTTATGCAAATAAGCCTTTTCTATCATGCCAAGAAATCATAGTAAGAGTCATCAAAATTATGTACAATTTTACATATTGATTGTCCTAATTAGGAAGAAAGTAAATAAAAAAACTAAGTAAACGTGAGGAATAGAACGTGATACATATAAATATGGATACAAAAATATGAGGATATACCGTGGCAGGTTGAAAATATGATAAGGCGTTAAAGACAAACGAGCATGGCCAAAATTGAATTACACAAGACCTATGCAAACTGGTAGAATAATTTTTTGTTTCTTTACGTTACCTTATAATGTTTTCATAATTTACAATTATTTCTAGCTCCTAAATTCACACGCTTTTGAAAACAGCTTGATCTTCCAATATAAGATTTGCATTTTAAATTAAAACTATTTTTGTCTTACCAACCAAAAGACTGGCATGATAACTGGGATAGATATCGTAATAAATTTTATTATATTAGCATAGTTTATTCAATTGGTATCTATCTGATAAGGCAGATCAACGAGTTTCTTCGTTAAGTTAATATGTACTACAAGACAAACAATTCGTATTTATCTGATAAAGTAGGTCAACGAGTTGCTGCGTTAAGTTAATATGTACTATAAGACAAACGATTCGTGTCTATCTGATAAAGTAGGTCAACGAGTTTCTGCGTTAAGTCATTATGTATTAAAAGACAAACGTCTAGTAAGATATATCAATGCCTTTAACTGTATTTTCCTAATTTCTGAGCAACATCAACATAACTGTCATCTTGAATAGGGTGAACAAATTTAAGTATGGATACAATGTATGTATGTATGTAAAATATAAAGTTTCTTCATTTATTCGGCTAATTAACATTTGAGTACTTTTGTATCGCATGTATCATTATTTCATGCTAATCACAAAAAGACTGAAGTTCGGGTTTGAAAAAAGGTATTAACTTTTGCAAGAATGACAACTTTTGACGTTGGATTAAACCCAATCGACATTGGCCAATCGCTAGTCGTTATATAGTCTGTAATTTGTACATATTCATGAGCTGAAATACTGCTTACTTATTATGAATAAAATCGGATTAATATCAGAATATAAGATATTTTGAGTGAAAGTGGGTGTAGAAATCTTAACAAGAATAATCTTTCATCAATATACCAATAAAAACGATGGTAAAGTATAAGTAGTAAGGTGGGATACATTAGGGACAATGGGACTTAGCATTAAAAAGACCCCTGGGACACTTTAGGGACAATGGAAATTTAACATGGAGAAAAATCGTGGGTCACTTTAGGGACAATGGGAATTTAACATAGAGTTTGGGTCTGTCTAGGGACAAGGGAAATTAACATGGGAATAGAGTTTGGGCTTGTCTAGGGAAAAGGGGAATTGAATATGGGATTTTTTTTTAAAAAAGTTTTTTTAAATTTAAATTTAAATTTAAATTTAAAAAAGGTAGGCAATTGAAAGGCTATCTCTTTTCGAGAAATATGGGGGCCCTGAAAAGGGCCTTTGGGTTTTCTTCTTCTGCTTCTAATTTCTTCTTTTTCTCCACCAAGTTCTTATTTTATCTCCTACACTCTTTTTCTTCTTTTCTTTCTTTTTTTTTCTCCTGCTTTTCTTTCTTCTCTTCCTCTTCTTCTTTCTTCCTCTTCTCATTTTCTTCTTCTTTTTCAATTTTTTCGTTCCATTTGCGTATTCTTATTCTTTCCTCTTCATCCTCCTTCTCCTCCTTTATCTCTTTCATGACACCACTTATCTTGTCCTTTACCTTTCTTAAGTTATTAATTTCCATCTTTACACGATGGGGACTATAGGAATAGTGGTCTTCAACGAGTCTTATTAACATCTGCTCCATCATTCCTAAATTGTCTAAAACGTCTTGCAATGTTTGCATTTTGTCCATTTGGTTAGAAGCCATCTTCTTTGTAGAATGATTTGAACGACGAATACTGTGGGTTCTTATAGTGAAAGCGCGGACGTGAAGGAAAACATCCCCTTAAAACATAAAATTAATCTTACCTAGATCATGACCTAACAACGCGCGGACGTGAAGGAAAACATCCCCTACTTTCTCATTTCATATAATAAAACCAAAACTATACTCTCCACATACGCTAAGAATCAATAAAGAAACCCATAATCTGCTATTCACACTAACATACCTGAGCTCTTACAAACGCTAACACTCAAACACATACCCTCACACTAAAAAAGAGTCAGTGTTTATATTCACACTACTCTACCTACACTCATTGGCAAATGGATCGTTATTTCTTTTCTAGAGTATTGGGTAGCCCTGAAAAGGGCTGTTTTTTTTTGGAACTTCATGGACACCTGGTTAATGGTGGCACCTTCCAGGCCTGGCGCCACATACACATCTTGTCCCCCAGTTACTTTTTACCTTTTTGGGGGAGAGAGCAGAGGCAGGATATGTGGCTTCAGAATCCCAATTTTCGGTTTCTGGGATTCTGAAATTTTTTCTTCTTCTCTCCTTTTCCTCCTCCTCTTCTTTGTATCTTCTCTCCTCCTCTTTGTATCTTCTTTCCTCTTCTTCTTTATATCTTCTCTCCTCCTCTTCTTTGTTTCTTCTTTCCTCCTCTTTTATCCTTCCCTCTTCCACAATGGCTTCTGCGGCCAGTTCATTTAATATGCGCCTGGCATATTCCAGATGCACATGAAGTTCCAACAGTTTCTCCAGTCTCGTGTTCATTTTTGGTGTTGATCAATCAACAAGGGTAGCTAGAGTGCCGAAAGAGTTTCAATTTATAGTGAAAGCGCGGACGTGATGGAAAACATCCCCCTAAAAACATAAAATTGATCTTACCTAGATCATGACCCAAAATAACAACGCGCGGACCTAAAAGAAACACTCACTCACTTTTTATACTACCCATCACTATTTTAAAATTTTTTATAAATCACTTCAATAGACTATTTACATACGCAAAGCAATCCAATCTAACTCCAAATATACACCTCAAACACCAAAAAAACATGATTTTAATCTACTATCCACGCCAACGTACGTGAGCACTTACAAACACACAAACACATACACTCTCACTATCAATAAAGAGTTAGTGTTTATATTCACACTACTCTACCTACATACATTGGCAAATTGATCGTTATTTCTTTTCTAGAGTATTGGGTAGCCCTGAAAAGGGCTGTTTTTTTTGTTGTTTGCTATGGCATTCTTTTTTAGTTTCTAAGAATGCGATGTCCTCTGAGGATAGACTTTCTGGCGATAGGTCTGCTTCTTCGGAAAGAGAAGAAGAACTCTTTGGTGTCGATACGACAATCGACAAAGCCTCTGTCAGCTTCAGGTTGCTGCTGTTGTTGTTGTTGTTGTTGCTGCTGTTGCTGCTGTTGCTGCTGTCTCTGAAGTCTGTACTTCTCTGTCCATTCTTCTTTTTCCCTGTTCATTTCTTCTCTGAAGAGCTCTTCTATCAGGTCTTCAGTGATTTTTAACATTCTCACATTCTCTATTTCTTCTGGCTTCGGTATCAGACTGTGTCTGACCCTATGCAAATTCACGTAGGCTTCGTTGAGCTTAGGTAGTTTGGAGCACATCTTCTTAGGAGGATGAGTCGACAATGGATGGTTAGACTGGAAACAACCCCAGTGCTTAAAGTCAAAGCGCGGACGTGAAGGAAAACATCCCCACACGGTTTTCGAGCCGCAACGTTCATGAGAGGGATAGTAAGAAATGAAAGAGCATCAATCCAACATTCTTATAGCTAAACAAAAGACAAAGGCATTTTTTCAAAACACAACATTTTTTATTCAAAAATCACTTAACACTAACCAACAACAACTCTAACATTTTTAACAATAATCCAACAATATAACATCAAACAATCTTTTCAAATCACAAACATTTTTTTCTCAATTGACAATCTACTTTAAACAGGGTTGACAACGTTGTGAATGAAATTGTGATTTCCACTGTTGGAAATCATTAGGCCATTGATGGACACTACGTTTCCTAGCTTGAGACAAAAGATAAGCATAATGGT
Source organism: Sinohyriopsis cumingii (assembly GCA_028554795.2). Lineage (NCBI taxonomy): Eukaryota > Metazoa > Mollusca > Bivalvia > Unionida > Unionidae > Sinohyriopsis > Sinohyriopsis cumingii. Next base: position 600,864 of record CM068828.1, read on the forward strand.
CACAAAACCATCGATCTACTTTCACATCATTTCTAGTAGAAGAACGAGGATCAAAATGAGTCACTAAATGTTCTAAGGAATAGCCCAGGCTGCGATGATGCAGAAAATACACACAGTACTGTCCACACACCAAGGAATCTGTGCCTTGTAATTTCACGTTATTGAATCGGGTGGTCTGAGCATTTCTTCTCATAAAGTCGATGATATCGTCTTCCAAAGGGGGCAATCTGTACGAATCGAAATATTCCACACATCCTTCTTGAGGAAAGTAGACGGCTACCCTGTGGGTTCCTGGGAGATGACTGTCGTCCGTGTTGATCACGTAAGCTTGATGGTCTTTAGGTTTGCGATGAGGGAGTTCATCTTTAACACAGACGACAGGATTCCAAGAAGCCGTATACGAACTGTGGTTCAAAAGGTAATACAGTTCCCAGGTATCCATGTTTTTTTCTTCTTCACAGGTAATAATAAGTTGTCAATTCGATCCTGACTTTTTGCTTGAAAATGTCTGACGAATAAACGGTTATTCGTTCTGTTTCCTCACTCTGATTCAGGAGAGCTTCGATACGATGGATCTCTTGAGTGGTTAATGGTGGACAAGAATGTTTACGCAAGTCTTTATACCATTGATGCAACACGTCTTTGTTCGAGATGAGACTCCAAGCTTCGTCCAGATACTCGTCCAATTTTTCTTCTTGACTTAACATTAGGCATTTATCGTGTTGAATTTGACTGGGATGATCGTTTTGACATCCATAGCAATTTTTCTTGATTAATTCCGTCATTTTTTCCACCAAGTGTTTGGCAAAACAGGAGACTAAATGGGCTTCTTGTTCTGGCCATCTCGACTTCATCATGATCACTTCTTCTTCCACGGTCTCCTCACATTTCATCTCCAAAGTTTCTCCACTAGGTAAAGAGGGATAACAGTCTTCCATGGCTTCTAGTAATCTAGAATGACTTCTCTCAAACTGTTGATTTCTATGGTATTATCGAATTCTGCATACAGGATGACGTTCACCGTTACATCAGGGTCTCGGTTTGCAAACTGAATTTCCACACGAATCTGGCCAGATTTTATAGGGTGGAAATGTCCCTCGTCGCTGCCTTGGTCTGGAGTGAAATCGAAAGCCCACAAAGCATAGCCTCCTGCATAATCCTCGTACGTAATACCGTGACTGGTGTTGGTTCCTAACTGTCCGGTGGCTTCGTACAGGGACAAGTACGATCTCAAGTAATTCTTCGCGACACCAAAGTTAGGTTCGAAAGGTCGGGTACACAAGGTCTTGCCATCGCGACTGACTTCGATCTTGGACACGCCAAAGTGTCGAAAGTTGAAAGGATTTTTATCGATAGCTCCGTTGAAGGCTGTATTCTCGACGATACCAAGGATCAAACGTTTGGGTAGCTGTCCTTGGAACAGATGATCTTCGATCATGGATCGCTGTCCAGCGGGAATGGTGAAGGTTTTCACTTCCACTCGTCGGATCGGATACTTGGCGGTCGTTCTGCTCAACGTCTGACTGATGTCGTTACCTACTTTAGGTAACACTTCCACACGTCGCACGTAGAGTCTGGCTTCTTGGATGACAGTTTTGTAATCGTTAGCATTAGACAACAGATGGAAAGCGGCACTGATGCGATTCAGTCTCAGGCGGACATCCACTCCGTTCAGCAAATACTTTTCTTGCAACCACATGTCCACATGTAAACGATCCATCAGTTCTAAACTACGACTTAGTGCAATTTTCTTTCTTCGTTCTATAAATCCCGATAAATTTTGTTCATCCCCAGCAATTGTAGTGCTGTCGAACTTTGCACCTAATGCGTCAGGCTTCCATACCACGCAAGCATCCAGATGAGTATTCTTGGCTTCTTTTCCGTACGTCAAGAGATTTTCCAGGTACGCTCGGTAAGGGTAAGTATCCATGCTGCTGCTGACCAGTTTGTTATTCAAATACAAGTCCACTCCACTGAACAAGGAATGCATGAAATTGTTGACGGGAGCTACTCTGGACGTATCAATGAGAGGGTCATTGTCCACTTCGGTTACTTTGACTTTCAAGTACAAGTAACTGCTATTCAGATCGATGTAATCTTCGGGCTGTCCCTTGATTTCAAACTCGATGGGAGCTGAATCTGTCAATGAGGAAACGGGATGAAATTCCACCCACTGGGATTCTTGCATGGTCATCATGGTGGAGGGCATGGCAAACAGATCCAGTTCCGACTTGGAACAAGCACATGACTCTCGGTGCATCATTTTTTTCTCTTTCTCAATAATCGAAAACGTCTAAGTCTCGAACGGTTCTTCTTTTCTTGGCCTTTCTCGCTTGAAGTCTGGTGAAAGGGTGTTTTCTTCGTCGTCTCTTTCTGCCTTGTCCTTGCTGAATGCCTGACTCGGTAGCGTGCAGGGCATTTATAGGTGTGTCTCGGCGACCCAAAATGTCTTTGCCCGTTTGCAGCAAGACATTTTTGCCTGCCCTCATGAAGGCTTCTTTAGGGTTTTGTTTGTCGATGATGACATTTTGGAGAAATTCTTTGCCTTGTGTCAGTGTCGCATCTTTCAAGGCGTGCAATCTGCGTGTCACCATCGGTTTCAACACAGGGGCCACCGAACGAAAGGCCGATTTTAACATATCTCCTAAACCGTGTCCTCGCTGTCGTGCAACCCCTCGGTACACTGGATACATGACTTACGAATCGTGAGAGAACCGTTTTCGAAAATGGAGTTTCACCGTGACTTTTCCTTTGGTGAATGGAATATTTTGTCCCAAATCTCCTTTTATAGCAATGTTGACCGTGTCCAAATACGATTTGCTGACAGGCAAATAGTGAGGATGGACAAATTCGCGGTGAACGTGGTAAGTGTTTCCACCTTCCTGGTCACTGGTCGTGGTACTATCCACTTTGAAAGGAATGACACGCAGTAACGGTACGAAGGTGTGTCCCACCACGCTATACTCCACCACATCGGAGTACACGAACATCAAATTCAGTCCTTGGTTCAGTTCTACAGGGAATCGAAAATACTTGTAAAATTCCATATTGCTGTTGATCTTCGGATTAAAATTTGGAGCCATTTTTGTGTCTCCACCTAAAATATCAAACAAGTCACGATTGAAACTGATGGAGATCGTTTGGGTATCCGGAAATTTCATCAGTAAGCGACGAGCCACTTTATGGTACTCCAGGGTGACACGTTTAGTTAGTTTGTTCAGGGCTTTGCCAAAGGCTAACTCGAACCTGTCCGCAATAGTGTCCACCAAATGTTGGCCACTAAAATAAAACCCTGCCGGAATTTTCAAGGTGTAGATTTTGAAGGCTGGATTGTTGGCTGGTCTTGTGATCCCTGAAAACCCACCGATGTCATTCATGTAGTTTTGTAATTGTTCGCTCATGATTTCCACCTCAAAAGTGTTTTGCGTTTCAGTGATGTTTTGGATTTGTGTAGGGTGAATCATTTCTACCAAAGCCACTTCCCAATGGGCTTCGTGATCTAACGGGATGGCTTGAGGTAATTTGGCTGTGTAACAGCACAACTTGTTGTGGGGAAACACCTCCATGGAACTGTCACTGTGTAAGGTTAAGTAAAATTGGTTTTCGTGACTCATAATTCCAGAGTTCTGTGGCTGTCCGAGGGGTTAGTGGACGTCAGAGGCGTGTCTCCGCTCAAAATGGGGTTGTGGTTGTTGTTGGAGTGGTGACTGACACTGGCACTGGACACAAGGTTCCCGTGGTTCCCGTTCGAGGAGAATTTCAGGGAGGGATTGGGAAGCAGGTAACCGATGCAACTGCTCAATAAAATGGTCCACAATTGTTTGTCTCCTTGTTGCAAACTCAAATTGGCAATGGCTGCCCCGATGACACAATACACCACGAAGATTTGGAAGAAAAAGACGATTTGCGTTTTAGGCACACGTTCTCCACACCACACCCACAAGGGTTGTTTTTGGAAATCTTGCACAGAAGAACTAGGTGAAGGAGGAGTGGTCGACGTAGCTGCGTCTGTGTGAAAAGGCATGATGGTCACTTCTTTTTATAGTCGATGACTTGCGAAGCGTCGATCCAAGAATCAAAACTGGGTGGATATCCTTTCCAACGTACTTTGACTTCTTTGACACGTCGTTTGCCCACTTTACGGGTTCTGCGTTCGAGAATGCTTTCGATGTCGTACACGTCGTCTTCATTTTTGGTGACACGTTGTAACTCGAGCAAATAAAACGTTCCTTTGAGCACTTCTCCGTTCATGTCTTCCAATTTATAGACGGTAGGATGACGGCCATGTACTCGTCCAGTGACGCGAAACAGTTCTGTCGTCCAGTTAGGTAAGTAACCTTTGTCAAAAGTGCGTTTGGTTTTGCCAATGCGCACCCAATCTCCTACGGCCAACTCTCCACTTTTCTTGGGGACAGCCCTCATCGGGGACGTACCAAACAGACGCTCAAACACCAGCACTTCGTTGTCGGGAGTCACGTCTTGCGGGGCACGTCCGATGCTTCGATGGTAAGATTGGTTGTACGCTTGCACCAGGTGCGGTAAGATGTCGATGTACTTCAGAGTGTGGTGATGCGTAAAATATTTCCACATGTGTTCTTTCAAAGTGCGTTGAAAACGTTCCACGATGCTGGCTTTGGTTTCGGGATTCTCGGTGGTAAAAAAATGAATGTCACGTTTCTTTAATTCTTTTTGGAAAGCTTGCTTCAGAAATTCGGTGCCTTTGTCCGTTTGCCATCGAAGAGGGTGACGACCGCTTTGTTTCAACACTCGTTGCAGGGTTCGCACTAACTCGCTGCTCGATTTGGAAGTCAAGGGCACGACCCAGGCAAATTTGGAAAAGACGTCGATGACACAAAACAAATATTTGTAGCCACGATTGTAGCTGGCCAAATGAGAGACATCGGCTAAATCGGCTTGCCATTGATGATCGATGCCTTCCACTCGGGTGCGACTTCTGGCAAACTTGCGTCGAATGGGTTTGTGCAAAGTGTAGGTAGCTTGTTCTTGTAACCATCGTTGCACTTGAGGTAAACGGAGACTTTTCAGTCGCGTTTTGGCAGCACGATACAATTTTTGAACTCCTGCGTAACCTGCAGGATGCGAGGGATCGTAGTAAATGCTGGCTAAGACTTTTTCCATTTTTTTTGTGTTTGTGTGTTAATAAGGCACCCACTCTTGGAAGAGGCTACTCTTTTTCTCTTGGGGTATTTTCTTGGATTGCAATGCCTTGCGTGTGCGACCGGCAATGGGTGTTGAAGAGGAGGAGCATGTCTGAGCGGGGGATATCGGTTCTTGTTTCACTTCTGTCTTCACTTCTGTCTTCACTTTCTTTTTCTCTTGTGATGAAGAAGGGGGGGGGGCCATCATCTTTTTAATCCATCCAATTCTGGAGGTAGGTGGTGTTGTTAACTTGCGTACTTTTTCTGGTGGAGTTTGAAACCCTTCTTCTTCTTCTTTTCCTTTTTCTGTCTTGGTCACTGGTACTGGTGGTACTGGTACTGGTGATGGTGCTGGACTTTTCATCAAGGTCTTAAAATCTTTCAGAGTGGGTAGAGCTGTTTCGTTTAAAGCTTTCTGGTGAAAGAGTTGCAGTCGTTGCAAGAGTTGACCGTACTTTTGCGATTTTTCTGTTTCGGACAAATCTTGGCGATCCATCAAGGACTGCAATTCGTGTTGTAACTGGGACATCTCGCTCAAATGGGGATTGGGAGGTAAATGCGGGGTGCGTTGTTCTTGCCAACGATGGTATTCCATCCATCGTTTGTAAGGCACTAAAGCTAGTTTTCGTCCTTCCATGGGGTTGTCAGGGGTCGATTCTGAGATCTTGGGACTTCCGAGGGCCTTTTTATCTTGCTCCCACCAGTCCTCCCAACATGGTTCCCAAGACTCCTTTCAGTATGGGGCCTAACAAGAGAGGTAAAATACCTCCACGTTGCACTAACATCTTCTTTTTTTGACGAATGGGAATTTTCTTTTGAACCATTTGGCGAAGAACGTGACGATGTTTGCCTAAGCATTGTTTCTGGTGTTTGGACAAAGGGATCGTGCCTTTCAAAACGTTCAATCAACATTCGCACACGGTATCGATGACCTCTTTGGAGGCCGATTGAATGAGTTTTTTTCGTAGGGGTGGAGAAGCTTTGGACAGGACAGATAACATGTCCCAATGTTTGACTAAACGTGGAGGCAATCCTTTCCTTTTCTTTCCTTGGGGTTTTCTGGAGGGTGACATCTTTACTTGTGGATTCCGGGACATTCACCAAACAGACACTAACGTCGATGACTTAACACACACCCTTTTATCTTTTCTGGGACTATCGCTTTGTCATAAAGGTGACAATGTTTTTCCCAAAATCGCCAAGGAATCCTCCCCTTTGTTGACGCCTCTTTTTCTTGGAACGACTGTGTCTTTTCTTAGGGTAATGTCGATGCTTGGCTAAGCGCTTTGTCGGATGGCGCGTCTGCCTTTGTCTCTTTCTTTTTTGGCTTCTTGGAGGTGACATCTTTTACAAGTTCACTGATACCCCTACTTGGTCACAGGCCTTTTTTATACTGGAACGCGTCGCCACTGATTGTCTTTACGTCGTATTAGTTTGAGGACAGGCATGACACGTCGTGCAGGGGTACGTAACGGACTAAATCGAGCCAGTTCTTGCTTGGACAAATCCAGTAAACTTTGTAACATGCCCGATCTTTCTTGGACTTTGATTTTGGGAGAAGGTACTTTGTGAGCAGCAGCCACTGTCACTAAATTGGAGGGTCCTGCCACTGGGGAAGTTCTTTTGGGGTTCATCAACGGAGATGTTCTTGGTGTAATCAACGTCTCCAAGTACTCTTCAGTTCTGGGTGTCATCAACGGAGAAGTGGATGAACGTAAGGATGCCGGAGACGCAGTCACTGCGGTGGCAGATCGTGGTTTGCGAAAGTAAGGTTGCGTCCTGGCCGAAGTGCCTCTCTTGCGACTAGTTTTCTTCTGTGGGCTTTTCTTTTTCTGGGGACTTTTTCTCTGTTTCTTTTTCTGAGGGCTTCTTTTCTTTTTCCGGGGTGGTGTCTGGTCAGAGGAGGGTCCTGCCACTGGAGAAGTTCTCCTTGGGGACCTGGTCTTTTTCTTCTTGGGACTTCGTTGGACTTTTTTCTTGGGGATAACTTTGGGGGCATTAGGATCCCATCTTAAGAGGGATCGAATGATGACCCCTCCTAGAGTACCGCTCCCTCCAGGTTTCAAAATGATTTGTTTTTTGGTTTGAGTGTCGATGCGGGGATCGGCCAGTTGGACCAAAGCGACTTTGTTCCGATCGAAAAAGCGCTTGGTTTGATGAGGAATCTGAATGATTCCTTGGAGTAATTGACGTGCCGTCACCGTGAACCATCGTAAGACTTCTTTGAGACTAGCTTCTAAGACACGAGCTCGTGTTTGTGGATTTTTTTCTCGACTGATGCCATACAAGGCACGAATCAATTTGACGGGAAGATGCGACTGAAGGGACGTCATGTTCACACTGTGTGAGACAGACGAAAAAGGGTCTGAGGTTTTTATAGATTTTTTATGGGGAGTGAAATGAAGTCGAGGACGGAGACGTGTACAGGACAGGCCCTCCGTCTTGGCACCAGTGGTGAAACAAGTGGGTACGAAATCGCAAATCCTCGGGGGTCGTAGGTTTCAAATCGACGAGTAAATAGGCGTGTGGAGTTTGAGTGGCATCGTCGTACGCCTGAGTCAACCAAGGCGTGCCTAACTGTTTGGCTAAGACTTGCACTTGCGATTTATCTCGAGGGCTTTTAAACAAGACCACGTAATGCGCATTGAGACTGATGGTGCGATGGGCTTTACTTTGTTGAAACAAATTTTGGGTGATGTAAACGACACTGGCATTACGGTGATGCCCTTTGCGCGTGAACCACAATTTAATTTCTTCTTCGTCTTCTCCTAACATGTCGTCGAAAATGACCAAATGGGTTTGACGGGAGTCAGAGACGATGCCATCGTCTTCTTTATGAATGCCTTCCACAAACACGATGGAATCGCCTTGACTTTCTCGCAAGAGGTTGTACGCCGATTGCCACTCTTTGTAACACCACACGATCCGCTGAGGTGGCGGATCGATCAAATGATGTTTATGTTCGATCAAACGTTTGACGAATTCGGTTTTGCCTGAACCGCTAGGTCCAGCAATGAGCATGTTAAAGGGATGGCGAAGATACAAAGCCTCCCAACTGGCACGATCTAAGTGTTCGTCGATGACTTTGACAGTAGAGGAAGAGGGAGTAGAGACAGCAGAGGTAGCCATTGTGTGAGGAATGTCACTTGTGACACGAAAAAGAAACAAGACAAGAGTTTATATACTTTTTTCAGAACACGTTTATTGAATGTTTCAAATATGAACACGAAAGACAAAAATACATAAAACCCAAATAGTGATGTACAGGAATAAAAAACACATCAAAACGATCAAAGTGGAATATAAACAAGTCTCTGTACAACATGTTTTGGGTAACCAAGATGTCCTAGGGACAGTGTGTAATGTTCTTACAGTCTCTACATGAGGTACTGTCACACAAGTGTCCTCCCGGAATGACCTTTCAGGCCTGTCCACGACAGTCCTGTCCTGAAGCGAGTGGTTGTTCTCGGTGACGGGTTCTTCTGGCACCGTCACTAACACAGGTTGAAAAGTCACTTTTTTCCTTGAACAACTCTTGTGCCACTTCTTGGGTCCAAGCCTCAAAACCCCCCTTTTTCCAATCACGAACATCTGTTCAATGGGGGTGTAAGTCACAAGCTACACACACATCGTCATACACGTCTTGGGTAGCTAAAAGTTGACGAATCTTTTTTTCCTGTTGAGATCGAGAAGTATCCAGATGAAAACGCAAGGCTTTGAGCAAAAGGAGTTTTTCGTGACCATTTAAGGCCATTGAGGTGGTAAGTACTGATCGTAAAGAGTCCACAAAGAATCGGCTGGTAAACGAAATCCCAGAAAACAAGTCACTAAGACACACACCACTTGTCGACCCAAATTGAATGGATACAGTTCTTGTAATAATTGATGGTAATGATCCACGGTTTGAATATGGTCATTGAGTTCCTTCCACGGAATCTGTTGGATTACATGTGACATAAGCCGTGGGATGGCAGCCTGTTTTTATATTCTCTTTTTTTCGGATGCAATACACGTACTTTCTAGCCAGAGATCTTCGTTCTCCAGTAGGGAATCTAAATCTTGCATACTGTAACCGAAACGTCAGAGTTCGTTTAGAAGTTTCCTCTTCCGCTAAGCAGATTCCACGTAACAAATGTCGGTAATCCTTTAACTTGTCTTCCTCAATGCGTTGCACTAGGTGAATCTCGAAGTAACCATAATTATGAACATGTCGATCATTAGCGACCTCAAAGTTTTGAACAATGTCTGACCATTGAAACAATTTCTGACGAATCAGTTCTCTTATACCATTCAGGTACCAGTGGTTAAAGATCTGGTGACGTAACGGATGCAATTGTTCTTTACGTTTCACTTGTATTTTCACCAGCTCTCGGTAAATCCTTTCTCTCAACTCCTCAGGCAAGCCCAAAATGTTCTCTTGTAAAGTATCCATAAGTATATACACTGTTTTTGGAATCGTTGGGTGGTGGACAATAGCCTCGTTTAACTTTGTGACTGATGTAATATCCACTCATAATCAGTCTTCTTGTACTTTGGAACAAAGCATAATTTAAAAACGGATGAATCACTTTGAGTTTGCGTTTCACTTGTATTTTGATCAGTTCTCGGTAAATGCGTTCTCTCAACTCCACAGGCAAAGTACGAATGTTCTCTAGCAAAGTATCCATGAATAAGTCAGTCCGTACAATTCACAATCTTCTCATAGAGAGCAAAAGTAATCCACATAGTGAGTAATTTCTGACCACTGCCATTCAGGGTAACGTCCAAGAATGTCACTGAACTCTTTTGATGTAAACGGTCTAAAGCGGTATAATAGGATGAATGCACCCTTGACCCAAAGAAATCTAACACACTGGTTGACTTTTTTCACTTTCCTCTTATGAATTTCTCGACACAAAAGTTCTACAGTGACCCATTGAGATTTCACTCTGGCAAGTCCCTGCCAAACTTCCTTATAAATCTTCTCTTGCAGTTCTTTAGGCAATGATTCAATATCGTTTTTGAAATGAAGTTTAAATACTGGTCTCGGTGATGTCCAACATTTGACTCCTAGCCAATCTGGTTTCTTCTTCGTCAACGACATGGTAAGTTACTTTAATGTCTCGGTCCCACTAAGGGTAAGTAATGACAATTCGGCGACCATCGAGCATGTTCTACGTAGGCCGAATCTTGTGGTTCCCATGGTGAAGTGACACACCGCAACTGAAGCACTTGACTTTATCTCCTTCGCCCAAGTAGAAAAATCCGGCTCTGGCTAATTCTTCGGGGGTCGGTCCTCCTAGATACTTAGGCCATTTTCCTTTTGAACGATTGAAGACGATTTTCAAAGTCGCAGTATTCCGACAAACGAACAGGAAACGAATTTTCTTTTTTCACAGGTTCGTTTCAGTTTGCTCAGGGCTGGATGACATCCGTAGGGGGGTAGACGTGAAGGTGAACATTCCCCTTTAAACCCAGTAAAATGTCCAAGAGGACGAGCGGCATCGCTTTCGCATCCCTCAGGTTTGACACGCACAGCATCACTTTCCATGATAGGGGTAGTGACACTAAAGTTCCCATGATGCTTTACGGCATCGCTCAGGTCACAACGTACAGCATCGTACCCATCGCAAGGCTCACAATCGCATTCCACTTCCGAAGCCTCACACTTGAATTGTGCCTTTCTAAACAACTTGTTCTGTGTTTCTCTGAAAGTATTCATCTTGTTCGCTCGGTCTTGGTAGTCACAATGAACTATCGATCTTGCCTAGGGTTCCTTTTTATATACAGACCAATACCGACGTGTCCATACGGCAACGTAAAGTGATTGGGAAGTCGCACACGCTTCTGGTACACGATTTGATAGACTTTTTCCAAGGGCCGACTGACGATGTGGTGAGTGGGTAAACGTACAATCTTGTTCGGTTGGTGAGTGGTCACTTTAAAGTTTCCATCCTCTCCCGATTGCAAGGCTTCTTTCAATACCCCAAAGTTGACCACTCGACTGGTACGATGATTCAGAGTCAGTCCTTCCACTTTGCACGTCGTGTGCACTTCTCCTTGTTTGTCACGGTATTCGTAGCCGTAATGTTTGGGACGGCCACTGACGAAACTTAGAATCTTGTCGTCGGGATGCTCGTCTGTCCAGGCTCCTAAACGGTCTCCTTCGATGTCAGGGTGATGTTGAATCGGGTGATGGATGTAAATGCAACTGTCCGTGTCAAAGTACAGGACGCGTTCCCCTAACAGCTCTAAAGCGTCGTACAATTTTAAGAGAGCATGAGCTGTCACGTAAGCCGCAATGATGACGTTTCCAAAAGGGTCGTCTTGTACAAAGTCCAGATCTTCTTCGTAATTGACCAAGATCAAATCCTCGCGAACGACGTCCACGTGTTTCATGTATTTGGTTTTGTCGTGAATCATCTGGAAGTAGCGGGAAGTTTGTGTCAAATATTCCGTCTTGGGTAAAGACGGTCGTTGTGCCATTTTACCCCACAAGCAATTTAACATCACTTTGGCAAACGATCGCCTGCCTTCGTTTTTCTCGATGTGGTCTAAAGAGATGCCTTCTTGTTCATAGTATTTCTCTTTGAATTTTATTTGGTCTTGGGGAGTGTGACACCAGGAAGGATAGCCGCTGGCTTCTTGCTTCAGTTTCAAAAGGGCATCCACGTAGTCAGAGAAAATGCCTTTCTGAGTAGGGTTACCCTTGTGGTATTGTTGTGTCTTGGGAAAGTGGCAAATTTCGTACACTTCTAACAGTTGGTATCCCATGTCCATAGCTTTGAACAATTCTCTGCTGACCCACGTCCCCGTCAAGGCCCGTTCTTCCTGGGTGTGCTGACAAGGCTGATCTTGGTTGCACGTTTCGGCACAAGTACGGCACAAGGGAAACATCAGTTTGCCTTGACAATGGTGAGGTAAGACGGGATGGTATAGATTCGTGGGAGGTAAAACTTTGCACTTGATCAAGCCTTCGTATTGTCGAATGTTTTTCAGGTCGATGTGTTCCGTCAGCAATTGCGGGTGCCCTACAGGAAAGCGACAATATTTGCACACGTAGGGATGCAGCGAACACACGTCCAAGTATTTGATTTCTTCTCCTTTCTCTTCGTCGGCTTGGTACAGCAAACAGGTGGCATTGGTCCTTCCTCCGTACAAACTATCCCTCGGGTTCAGCGGGTCCATGAACTGGTAACTTTCCACGAGGCGTTTAAACTCGGGATCGGTTTTCAAACGGTGATCGTATTCGTGTTCCCACATTTCCACCACTTGGTATCCTTGCTGTTCTAACTTCAAGCGTCGCTGACAAGTGTCCTGGTACAGGTCTTCCATGGTCCGTTCCAAAAACTGATTTTCAGTGTCACGGTCTGGGTAAAAGACGGGACATCCGTGAAATAAGCAACCGTTAAACTCGTACACGATCTTGGGGTTTTCTAAGTCCCAGCCATCGACCGAATACGTTCCGATGGTCTTTTCTCCCCCTCCGTTGCGGGCATGCTGAATCCACTTGTCTTCCTTGTCGCACAAGTAATGTAACCAACGTAGGGCTTTGACCGAGTATTGACGCTTGACAAAGTGGGTCGTTTGAGGACTGATGACAGCCACGGTGTTTTCAGGCATGAATCGTTGGCGGTACACTAAGGAACATGCTTTGGCAATGGTGCAAGCTTCTTTCAAAGGATCGACCCCTCCGTGTTCCATGAACAGTTCTCGAAATTTTCCACAGCAACGCCGTAAAATGTCCACGTCGGAACGACAATACTTTAGCATTTCTTCCTGAAAGTCGAAAGGGTCCGAGGCGTGAGCCTGGTACCAAGCGTAGAAAGCTTCTCGTTGTTCGGTACGCATGTTGTCGGGGTCGTAATAGTGAGCCTCAGGTAAATGGGGTAGAACGGTATGTTGATTGGCTTCCGTATTGAAAAAGTGTGGAAAATAACCTTTAGCCATTTCTGTCATTCCAAACGTTTTAGGCATTCGACTCAAAGGCATGGCCAGATAGCTCATCGAATCTTTAAACTGTACTTGTCCCACTTGCATGAAAATGATTTTGGCTCCGTTCAAAGTGACTTTAGGACGTTCGGTGCCTTGTTCCGTATAGTACCTCAAAAGAAACTGTCCATCGTATCCGGAGAAATTGTGAGCCATCACCGTGGCATGACGATGACAATCTCCGTAACGTTCGATGTCCTCTTGGCTCCACGTCTTGTCGATGGGATCTAAGACCCATTGGGCAAAATCGGCTAACGTGTTCGGTCCTCGAAAGATTTTTTCACGCCCTCCGGGAATTTTGCTGCAGTGAGGGCAATGACTGAAGATAGGTTCTTGAATGCACTTCTCGCACGCTCGATGAGCCACGCAGAAATTAGGAATGTGAATGCCGGTCTCTTGCATGCATTCGAAATCGAAAAAGATGAAATTGCCTTTCTTCTTGTGACCGTCCTCTTTCTCTGGTGGGGGTTGGTATTTTTGCACGTAGCATTGGTGTTCCAAGTCCACGATGTGGTGACAAATGTGACATTTTTTCTTTCCTCGACATACGTGTGCCTTTGCATTATTGGTAAGTATGCCTTGTCCATAGGTAGGGCACAATCTCAGGAGTTGACAAGCACATTTCGTCTGTGAACCTTGTGTTTTCAAATGTTGTTGGTAACAGGTAGGGCTGACAAACGTGCGCAGACAAGTCGAACAAGGCACTGGTTCTTCGCTCAGACAGGGTGGAGAGGCCAAACATCCTGGGCATTTTCATCCACAATGCTTGTGTTGCTCTCGATTGTTATAACCATAATCACATTTCTCACAATAATAACCATATCCCAGGAATCCGGTGATACTGGTAATGGTATCGAAATGGTCATCGTGATAATAAACATGAATGTATTTTCCGTCCTTAAAATGTTGGCCTCGAAACAACAGAGGCCCGCGCATTTCTTGAGGGTGCACTTTCAAGGTGTAGCGTGGAGCTAGGGCATCTTGCAATTTTTGCATCTCAGGAATGCCACAGGGTGTGTCTTTGGACAGGCCAGCTTGTTGCAACAGGAGTTCTGCTTCGTTTCGTTGTTTGGTTCGGTTCGATTTTCGAATGTTCTCCCAGGTTCTTTTCCATTCTACCGTGTCGTTCTTGTTGGCATAGGTTCGTCCCACCACGATGGCACGGGCTAAGCACATCTGGTCTTGAGGGTTGTTAATTCGGACGAGACTTGTTTTGGTGTTGCGAAGGTCGTCCACCAATAAAACCTTTTTGCGTCTAGTCCCTTGAGGAAGAGAGACGTGAGCCATTTTCAGTGTGGCTTTACCATCGGTGATGTCAAACTGGTCATTAGATTGTTGTACGTGTTGAATCTTGTCCATGATTTTGGAAGGGGTTAGTTCTGCGGGTCTGCTAAACCCGATCCAAACAGGGGATTTCAAACCGTCGTGATCTATGGATAGTGTCAAGCGATCGTCTTCTTTGGGTTGACATTGTCGCTTGAGTGCAGTGAGCACAGAATCCCACATCTCGGTGATAAACCCTTCTGCTTTCTCCAATGGTACGTCGGCCTTGAAATCTTTAAACTTCACCGTGTAGGTGTAAGCCGTGGTTCTAAATTTTCTAGAGGAGCGCTTTTCTGTCTCTCGAATGGAATAGTATTTTTCAGGGTTGACTAAGGGTGACGAACTTGGTTTAGAGGTTTCAAATTCTGGTTCACTCATGTCCTCTTCAAAATCACTGGCATGAATTTGTGCCAAGATTTCAGCTCTGGTACGAGGCGATAGATCACGTTTCTGCCTCTTACTTTCTTCTTCTTTCTTCTCGAATGAATAGGATCGTTTCATCTTGAGTGCAAAACGTCAAATGACTCAAGTGTAAACACCATAAACTAATTTATAGTCATGGCAGACCAGCGTATATAAAAGGGTGCTTGTCTTGTCCTTTCACTATTCATTTCACTCTCAAGCCGAGCACAACGATGGAAGAGACTAACCAAATCGAACGTTTCGTCAGAGCTTTGCGAGGGGTCATTAGAAAATTCTCTTCAGACCAGCCGACGGACTACTCTCCTTCCTTTCGAGATAAAAGTCAAGATACTTGCTATATCTGTCAGAAGAAAGGGCATTGGTCTTCAGAGTGTCCAGACCGTCAAAAAAGAAAAAAAAAACAGGGGCTAAAAAAGACAAAAGTTAAGATACCTGTTATTATTGTAAAGAAAAAGGACATTGGTCTCCAGATTGCCCAAAAAAGAAACAAGAGGAATCAGAAAAAAAGAGGAATTCTTCAGAAGAAGAGAGGGATTCTTCAGAGGAAGAGAGGTATTCTTCAGAGGAAGAAGAGGAAGAAAGAAGACAATTCTGTTTACAAGAGGCAAAGAAACAGGAGAAGAAAAGAAGAAGGGAAGAACATGAGGAGAAAGAAGAGGAAAAGACGGTGAAGAAATAAAAAAAACAGAGAGACTAAACAAGGAGAAAGAAGAAGTCAATGAACTTTTTATTAAAGTGTTGTGTTGTGAATTGTGAATTGGATTGTAAAAAAATGGATAAAAGAATAAATTAATGATATAAGGTAAGTGTCTTTGAGTTTTGATTTTAAAATAAGAACGTACACTCACGCACTCATACACAGAAACGTACTATAAGGGTAAAATAGGTGGGGTTTTTTTTGAGTTATTTGGCAAATTGAAATTGTATTTCTTATCGAGAAATGTGGGTGGCCCTGAAAAGGGCCTTTTTTTCTTTATGGTGTAGGGGTGAGTTTAAGCAATCAACTTTAACTGCCTTAAGCCTTTGCCACGGCCAAGGCCTACTTCTGGACTGCGTAATGTTGATGATGATGATTGGGTTGAAATCACTAAGGGTGGTAGGGTAGGCTTAGTCACAGGGTGGACGTGTTTAGCTCGGGAAGGTCGTATTCTCTTCGGTCGTAATAAAGAAGTCTGATACATTTGTTTCAGACTTCTTAACTCCGCTAAAATGTCCAACAGTACCGTGACCGCTTGATTTTCACCCTCTTATTTCATTGCTGCTGCTTCTTCTTGTTGTTGTTTTTTTCTTACCTCTTCTTCTTGCTGCTGTTGCTGTAGGAGAAAAGCTTGTTCCGCTTCCTTTTGTCGTTGTATAACTTTCTCCAATTCTTCTTTCTGTCTCTGTCTAAAATTCTCCACTTGCGGTAATGAAGAAGGTAACGCAGGTTCCGGAAAAAATTCTTGCGAGGAGAGAAAATCCACAAAATCCCAATTCACCTCTTCTGAAAGTAAGTCCGGGTTCCCTTGGACAGTCTCCCCTGTTGGTGCACCCCAATGGATCGTTTTCTGAGTTTCCGTCATGTTGAATCACTGTCGCATAGATTGACTGCACACAAGCGCTAACGAATCTATATAGACCACGTGACGTCACAGACTGTTCTCTTCGGATTGGATGCGAGCTGATTGAATTTTGTAACGCGTGTTCGGATTGGTGAATGAACTCAATCCGTTTCAATCCTACCTGTATCTATAAATAAGCGCAGTTCACTGCATTGATTCACCTGTTCTCGTCGCTTCAAGATGTGGACCACAGTTGAGTCATCCACCCTTGTGTCTTCCATGATGTTTAGGACGGACATGCTCATGTATGTCCGATCGAAGTGGACCGTTGTCCACAGGACAAACACCAGCCTGTGGATACGTAGGATCTACGTTGAAAGACAAGGATGCCTGAAAAGAGTGCTGATTTACGGACCAACAGTGAGACGTAGCCTAAGGACAAGAAGAAGACCAATGCGGTGCCCTTTATGTTAATGAATACATTAACATAAACCCAAAGGCCCTTTTCAGGGCCAGCCGTATTTCTCGAAAAGAGATAGCCTTTCAATTGCCTACCCTTTTTTAAATTTAAATTTAAATTTAAATTTAAAAAAAATCCCATATTCAATTCCCCTTTTCCCTAGACAAGCCCAAACTCTATTCCAATGTTAATTTCCCTTGTCCCTAGACAGACCCAAACTCTATGTTAAATTCCCATTGTCCCTAAAGTGACTCACGATTTTTCTCCATGTTAAATTTCCATTGTCCCTAAAGTGTCCCAGGGGTCTTTTTAATGCTAAGTCCCATTGTCCCTAATGTATCCCACCTTACTACTAGTATATTTGACGGATCACTCAACCATTCATTTTTATACACTGGCATTGTAATTGCTGTTTTCGATAGGTTGGAAAAATATTTGACAAGATTCATGTCAAATAAAATAAACAGCGAATTATCTGTGATGACATAAAAATAAATAACTCGTATATCAATCACTTATATAACCACTGACATTTGAATAACCCTCCATGTCAGCGATTCATTTTGCTAAGGAGTTCACCTACAAATTCTATCTTCGATACGTTGAACAGACAGGATTACCCAAACGCCATAATGGGTCCGAGGAATAAATTCATGTCAAGGAAGATCTTAGTCTTTAAGGAAAAATTGGAATTCTTTACATTTACTCACTACCTCTTTTGGCTTTGGTGTTTTTATAAACCAATGAATATTGCATCATGCGGGGTTTAAGTGGAAATTCGTCAATTAAACTGCATTTATATTGACTAATCTGAGCAATATATAAAGTAAAGAAAATGTTTAAATTGAAACCAGTTGATTAAAATGCAAAGATATTTTATCGGTAGGTGCAAATATATAAATAGGCAAATAATGCTCCAAGTTCTATAAAAGCTATTTCACTCACCGAAGCAGCCATTGTAGGCAAGATCACAAGCTTTAATAATATCTGGGACAGCCAGATGACAAAGGCCTCTTACACAATTTTGCAAGTATATATATATATATATATATATATATATATATATATATATATATATATATATATATATATATATATATATATATATATATATATATATATATACTACGTTTTATAAAAGTAACTTTTGGCCCAGCCATATGGCTCAGGCTTTTATAGAACAGTTGGAACCCTGCTTTATTGCATGGAACTCAATCCACCCGAAGGCCGCATGAGGGCATTTTCGATGGCCCAAGGGCCGCACCACCTATTTTATCTCTTATTACATCTTGTGACGCCAATCATTATGCAAAGGAAAACGTAGTCAATATCCATGTTATTCCACTCACCGATGCAGCCATTGCAATAACCACACGCCGTAGAATTATGCGGGACAGTCAAATGACACAGGGTTGGTGAACATTCCTGTAAGAATATGGGATCTGCGCACCATACATACTTCCCACAGGCATAAGGGTGGGGCACATATGTAGCATTGGAAGCTACGCATATGTTGCCTGTAAAAAAGAACAATGACTGTTATAGCATGTTTGATTTGAAACTCTCAAATATGGACTCATCATGAAAGATATTATTCCATTGGTATACTCTAAAAAAAAAAAAAATAAAACGCTATAAAGTATTCACAAAGTGCTTGCAACGTTTATATGTGTCTCTGATACGGTATATTTTCGTCCAATCCGATTATTACTCACACCAGCCTTTTCGGCCATGTCTGACCTGTTTTGAACCATGTACGTCAATGTCAACTGTGTACTTTATTTATTTGATTAAAAATGCATAAACTTCTTTCAGTGAATATTTGGTATTGTAGTTTTCTTTTCATGCCATTTGCTTTAGAACAGTAATTAATCTATTAAAAACTGATGTCCAGGGACGGACATATTTTAAAGCAATGCTGTAAACCAATTACCGTTTCAACGTTTCCGTCATCCATTGATGCATGCAAAGACAAACTTTTGAAAACAGTATCGCTCCTCTTAAAATCATCGAATCAGAAATGGAACTAAATATCTGCATATAACTAGCATTAAAGTGTCTCAAATATTTATTTTTACCTGCATTAAACTTAAAACGTGATGTGGCATATATGAAATCATTTTGTTATTATAATAAAACAAAGTAAAGCAATCTGTCAGCTTTATTTTAAATTGAATTGCTGGAATACTGGATTTGGAGGATGTGTGGTAGTGGTAAATTTGTCTCGTTACAAAACAAACCAAACAAAAAAAATACAACTGTCTCTCTGATGGTAACCCAAATCAAATAGAAAGAGAATGTCAAAGCGAACGCAGCAACTTCTGAGCCTGAACTCATAGTTATCTACAGGTTGTGTTTAAGGGAATTTACTCACTGCAATTTCCTAATCGGATTACACTCATAGTCATCCTTTATGTGTTTATAGAATCGCTCAAATAAATGATACGTATTAAAGACATTAATTTCAGACCTCAAGACAGCCTCGTCAAGTATATTTAATGGTGAAATGATTCGGCCAATTATTTGTTTGACAGCGGAAGATAAAGCATGCAAGTGTATTTGCAGATAGGTAGAAAATCACGCCTATTTTTACACTGAAGATCGAACCCAAATAAAGTATGCCACACGTACATTTTGGATGATATACAAGTAGTGAATGGGGATACCCTAGCGACAATGGGACTTTAATGTTAAAATAGGGGGGTTGTACCCTGGGACAATGGAAAATTTAACATTCGAGAAAAAAGTTTGTACCCTGGCGACAATGGGAATTTAACATGGGGAATAAATCGTGGGACTGTTGAGCGACAAGGGGAATTTAACATAGGGAATATACTTTGGGACTGTTGAGCGACAATGGAAAATGGAACAGGGTCGGGACCCTATTTTAATAGGGTCCCAACCTGATGGGTCTCTATTTTTTAAAAATAAAATAAAAAAATAAAAAAAATAAAAATAAAAAAAAATAAAAAAAATGGGGTAGGCAATTGAAAGACTATATCTTTTCGAGAGATTGGAGTGGTCCTGAAAAGGGCCTTTGGGTTTATGTTAATGTATCCATTAACATAAGGGGCACCGTATTCTTCTTGTCCTTAGGCTGCGTCTCACTGTAGGACCGTAAATCAGGACTCTTTTGAGGCATCCTTGTCTTTCTACGTAGATCCTACGTATCCACAGACTGGTGTCTGTCCTATGGACAACTGTCCAGTTGGATCGGAAATACATGGGTATGTCCGTCCGGAACATCATCGTTGACACAAGGGTGGAAGAGTGTACGTCGGTCCACATGTTGAGGCGCCGAGAACAGGCGAATCAATGCAGTGAACTGCGCTTATTTATAGGTAGAGGTAGGATTGAAACGGATTGAGTTTATTGACCAATTCAAACACGCGTTACAAAATTCAGTCAGCCCGCATCCAATCCGAAGAGAGCAGTCTGTGACGTCACGTGGTCTATATAGATTCGCTAGCGCTTGTGTGCAGTCAATCTATGCGACAGTTATTCAACATGACGGAAACTCAGAAAAACGATCAGTTGGGGTGCACCAGCAGTGGAGACCACCCAAGGGAACCCGGACTTACTTTCAGAAGAGGTGAATTGGGATTTTATGGATTTTCTTACCTCGCAAGAATTTGTTTCGGAACCTTCGTCT
This sequence comes from Sinohyriopsis cumingii, assembly GCA_028554795.2. Taxonomy (NCBI): domain Eukaryota; kingdom Metazoa; phylum Mollusca; class Bivalvia; order Unionida; family Unionidae; genus Sinohyriopsis; species Sinohyriopsis cumingii. The sequence goes on from CM068828.1 coordinate 621,393, forward strand.
CCTTCATTACCGCACGTGGAGAATTTTAGACAGAGACAGAAAGAAGAATTGGAGAAATTTATACAACAGCAAAAGGAAGCGGAACAAGCTTTTCTCCTACATCAACAACAGCAAGAAGAAGAGGTAAGAAAAAAACAACAAGAAGAAGCAGAAGAAAAGAAACAACGGTGTGAAAATCAAACGGTCACGGTATTGTTAGACATTTTAGCGGAGTTAAGAAGTCTGAAACAAATGTATCAGACTTCTTTATTACGACCGAAGAGAATACGACCTTCCCGAGCTAAACACTCCAACCCTGTGACTAAGCCTACCGTGCCACCCTTAGTGATTTCAACCAAATCATCATCATCATCAACAGTACGCAGTCCAGAAGTAGGCCTTGGTCGTGGCAAAGGCTTAAGGCAGTTAAAGTTGATTGCTTAAACTCACCCCTACACCAAAATAGGCCCTTTTCAGGACCACCCACATTTCTCGAAAAGAGATAGACTTTCAATTGCCAATAACTCAAAAAAAACCCCAAAAACCCATTTTACCCCTATAGTACGTGTTTATGAGTGTGTGAGTGTACGTTCTTATTTTAAAATCAAAACCCAAAGACACTTACCTTTTTATACCTAATTTATTCTTTTATAAATATTTACAATCCAATTTACAATTCACAACATAGCACTTTAAAAAGTTCATAGACTTCTTCTGTCTCATTGTTTAGTCTCTCTGTTTTTTAAATTTCTTCACCGTCACATTCTTTTCCTCCTCTTCCTCCTCACTTTCTTCCCTTCTTTTCTTCTCCTGTTTCTTTTTCTGTACCTGGCTGCTTTCTTCCTCTGAAGAATCCCTCTCTTCTTCTGAAGAATCCCTCTTTTCTTCTGACTCCTCTTGTTTCGTTTTTGGGCAATTCGGAGACCAGTGTCCTTTATCTTGACAATAATAACAGGTATCTTGACTTTTGTCTTTTCTAGCCCTTTTGTTTTCTTTTTTGACGGTCTGGACACTCTGAAGACCAATGCTCTTTCTACTGACAGATATAGCTAGTATCTTGACTTTTATCTCGCAAGGAAGGAGAGTAGTCCGTCGGCTGGTCTGAAGAGAATTTTCTAATGACCCCTCGCAAAGCTCTGATGAAATGTTCGATTTGTGTAGCCTCTTCCATCGTTGTGCTCGGTTTGAGAGTGAAATGAATAGTGAAAGGACAAGACACACACCCTTTCATATACGCTGGTCTGCCATGACTATAAATTAGTCTATGGTGTGTAAACTTTAGTCATTTGACGTTTTGCATTCAAGATGAAACGATCCAATTCATTTGAGAAGAAAGAAGAAGAAAGTAAGAGGCAGAAACGTGATCTATCGCCTCGTACCAGGGCTGAAGTCTTGGCACAAATTCATGCCAGTGATTTTGAAGAGGACATGAGTGAACCAGAATCCAAACCCTCTAAACAAAGTTCACCACCCTTAGTCAACCCTGAAAAATACTATTCCATTCGAGAGACGGAAAAGCGCTCCTCTAGAAAATTTAGAACCACGGCTTACAAATACACGGTGAAGTTTAAAGATTTCAAGGCTGAAGTACCGTTAGAGAAAGCAGAAGGGTTCATCACCGGGGTGTGGGATTCTTTGCTTACCACACTCAAGCAACAATGTCAACCCAAAGAAGACGATCGCTTGAGACTTTCCATACAACACGACGGTTTGAAATCCCCTGTTTGGATCGAGTTTAGCACCCCTGCAGAATTGACTGCTTCCAAAGTCATGGACAAGATTCAACACGTACAACAATCCAATGACCAGTTTGACATCACCGATGGAAAAGCCACACTGGGCATGACCCACGTCTCTCCTCCTCAAGGGACTGGACGCAAAAAGATGTTATTGGTGGACGAGCTTCTCAGCACCAAAACAAGTCTCGTCCGAATTCAAAAACCCTCAAGACCAGATGTGTTTAGCCCGTGCCATCGTGGTGGGAGGAACCTATGCCAACAAGAACGACACGGTAGAATGGAAAAGAACCTGGAAAACTATTCAACGATCCGACCGAGCCAAACAACGAAGTGAAGCAGAGCTCCTGTTACAACAAGCCGGCCTGTCCACAGACACACCCTGCGGCATTCCTGAGATGCAAACATTGCAAGATATTTTAGCTCCACGCTACACCTTGAAAGTGCACCCTCAAGAAATGCGTGGGCCTCTGTTGTTTCGAGGGAAAGACTTTAAGGACGGAAAATACATTCATGTCTATCATCACGATGACCATTTCGATACCATTACCAGTATTACCGGATTCCTGGGATACGGTTATTACTGTGAGAAATGTGACTATGGCTATAACAATCGAGAGCAACACAAGCATTGTGGATCGAAATCCTCAGGATATTTGGCCTCTCCACCCTGTCTGAGCGAAGGGCAAGAACCAGTGCACTGTTCAACTTGTCCGCGCACGTTTGTCAGCCCTGCCTGTTACCAACAACATTTGAAGGCGCAAGGTTCACAGAAGAAATGCGCTTGTCAACTGCTGAGATTGTGCCCAGCGTGTGGACAAGGCATACGTACCAATAGTGCCAAGGCACACGTATGTTCAGGAAAGAAAAAATGTCACATTTGTCACCACATCGTGGACTTGGAACATCAATGCTACGTGCAAAAATACCAACCCCAACCAGAGAAAGAGGATGGACACAAGAAGAAAGACAATTTCATCTTTTTCGATTTCGAATGCATGCAAGGAGACCGGCATTCACATTCCTAATTTCTGCGTGGCTCATCGAGCGTGCGAAAAGTGCATTCAAGAACCTATCGTGAGTCATTGCTCTTACTGCAGCAAGAATCCTGGAGGTCGTGAAAAAATCTTTCGGGGACCGAACACGCTAGCCGATTTCGCCCGATGGGTCTTAGACCCCATCGACAAGACGTGGAGCCAAGAGGACATCGAACGTTACCGAGATTGTCATCGTCATGCCACGGTGATGGCTCACAATTTCTCCGGATACGATAGACAGTTTCTTTTGAGATACTATACGGAACATGGCCCCGAACGTCCTAAAGTCACTTTGAACGGAGCCAAAATCATTTTCATGCAAGTGGGACAAGTACAGTTTAAAGATTCGATGAGTTACTTGGCCATGCCTTTGAGTCGAATACCTAAAACGTTTGGAATGACAGAAATGGCTAAAGGGTACTTTCCACACTTTTTCAATACGGAAGCCAATCAACACGTCGTTCTACCCCATTTGCCTGAGGCTCACTATTACGACCCCGACAACATGCGTACCGAACAACGAGAAGCTTCCTACGTTTGGTACCAGGCTCACGCCTCCGACCCTTTCGACTTTCAGGAAGAAATGCTAAAGTATTGTCGCTCCGACGTGGACATTTTACGACGTTGCTGTGGAAAATTTCGAGAACTGTTCATGGAACACGGAGGGGTCGATCCTTTGAAAGAAGCTTGCACCATTGCCAAAGCGTGTTCCTTAGTGTACCGCCAACGATTCATGCCTGAAAACAACGTGGCTGTCATCAGTCCTCAAACGACCAACTATGTCAAACATCAATACTCGGTCAAAGCCCTGCGCTGGTTACATTACTTGTGCGACAAGGAAGACAAGTGGATTCAGCATGCCCGCATCGGAGGGGGCGAAAAGACCATCGGAACGCATTCGGTCGATGGCTGGGACTTAGAAAACCCCAAGATCGTGTACGAGTTTAACGGTTGCTTATTTCACGGATGTCCCGTCTGTTACCCTGACCGCGGCACTAAAAATCAGTTTTTACAACGAACCATGGAAGACTTGTACCAGGCCACTTGTCATCGACGCCTAAAGTTAGAACAGGAAGGATACCAAGCGGTGGAAATGTGGGAACACGAATACGATCACCGTTTGAAAACCGATCCCGAGTTTAAACGCCTCGTGGAAAGTTACCAGTTTATGGACCCCCTGAACCCGAGGGATAGTTTGTACGGAGGAAGGACCAATGCCACCTGTTGGCTGTACCAAGCCGACGAAGAGAAAGGAGAAGAAATCAAATACTTGGACGTGTGTTCGCTGTATCCCTACGTGTGCAAATATTGTCGCTTTCCTGTAGGACACCCACAATTGTTGACGGAACACATCGACCTGAAAAACATTCGACAATACGAAGGCTTGATCAAGTGCAAAGTTTTGCCTCCCACGAACCTATACCATCCCGTCTTACCTCACCATTGCCAAGGCAAACTGATATTTCCTTTGTGCCGTACTTGTGCCGAAACGTGCAACCAAGATCAACCTTGTCATCACACCCAGGAAGAACGGGCCTTGTCGGGGACGTGGGTCAGCAGAGAATTGTTCAAAGCTTTGGACATGGGATACCAACTGTTAGAAGTGTACGAAATTTGTTACTTTCCCAAGACACAACAATACCACAAGGGTGACCCCACTCAGAAAGGCATTTTCGCAGACTACCTGGATGCCTTTTTGAAATTGAAGCAAGAAGCCAGTGGCTATCCTTCCTGGTGTCACACTCCCGAAGACCAAAAGACATTCAAAGAGAAATACTGGGCACAAGAAGGCATCTCTTTAGATCACATCGAGAAAAACGAAGGCAGGCGATCGTTTGCCAAAGTGATGTTAAATTGCTTGTGAGGTAAAATGGCACAACGACCGTCTTTACCCAAGACGGAATATTTGACCGAACCTTCCCTCTACTTCCAGATGATTCACGACAAAACCAAATTCATGAAACACGTGGACGTCGTTCGCGAGGATTTGATCTTAGTGAATTGCGAAGAAGATCTGGACTGAGTAGAAGACGACCCCTTTGGAAATGTCATCATTGTGGCTTACGTGACAGCTCATGCTCGCTTAAAATTGTACGAAGCTTTAGAACTGTTAGGGGAACGTGTCCTGTACTTTGACACGGACAGTTGCATTTACATCGATCACCCGAGTCAACAGCACTCTGACATCGAAGGAGACCGTTTAGGAGCCTGGACAGACGAGCACCCCGACGACAAGATTCTAAGTTTCGTCAGTGGTGGTCCTAAAAATTACGGTTACGAATACCGGGACAAACAAGGAGAAGTGCACAAGACGTGTAAAGTGAAAGGATTGACTCTGAATTATCGTACCAGTCGAGTGGTGAACTTTGGCGTATTGAAAGAAGCTTTGCAGTCTAGAGAAGATGAACACTTTAAAGTGACCACCTATCAACCCAACAAGATTGTACGTTTACCCACTCACCACATCGTCAGTCGACCTTAGAAAACGTCTATCAAATCGAGTATCAGAAGCGAGTGCGACTTCCCAATCATTTGACCGTATGGACGTCGGTATTGGTCTGTATATAAAAAGGAACCCTAGGCAAGATCGATAGTTCACTGTGACTACCAAGACCAAGCGAACAAGATGAATACTTTCAGAGAAACAAAAAACAAGTTCAGACAGGCACAATTCAAGTTTGGGGCTTCTGTAGTGGAATGCGATTGTGAGCCTTGCGATGGGAACGATGCTGTATGCTGTGACCTTAGCGATGCCGTAAAGCATCATGGGAACTTTGTTCTCACTACCCCTATCATGGAAAGTGATTCTGTGCGTGTTAAACCTGAGGGATGCGAAAGCGATGCCGCTCGTCCTCTTGGACACTTTACTGGGTTTCGTTTTAAAGGTGAATGTCGACCTTCACGTTTACCTCCCTACGGATGTCATCCAGCCCTGAGCAAACTCCTGTCCATGTCACCCAACCCTCATCGAAACGAACCTGTGAAAGACGAATATTCGTTCCCTGTGCGTTTGTCGGAATACTGCGACTTTGAAAATCGTCTTCAATCGTTCAAAGGAAAATGGCCTAAGTATCTGGGAGGACCGACCCCCGAAGAATTAGCCAGAGCCGGATTTTTCTACTTGGGCGAAGGAGATAAAGTGAAGTGCTTCAGTTGCGGTGTGTCACTTCACCACTGGGAACCGCAAGATTCGGCATACGTAGAACATGCTCGATGGTCACCGAATTGTCATTACTTACCCTTAGTGGGACCGAGACATTGAAGTAACTTACCATGTCGTTGACGAAGAAGAAGAAACCAGATTGGTTAGGAGTCAATTGTTGGACATGACAGAGACCAGTATTTAAACTTCATTTCAAAAGCGATATTGAATCATTAACTAAAGAACTACAAGAGAAGATTTACAAGGGAGTTTGGCAGGGGTTTGCCAGAGTGAAATCTCAATGGGTGACTGTAGAATTTTTGTGCCGAGAAATTCACAAGAGGAAAGTGAAAAAAGTCAAACATTGTGTTAGATTTCTCTGGGTCAAGTGTGCATTCATCGTATTATATTACTCTAGATCGTTTACATCAAAAGAGTTCAATGAGATTCTTGGACGTTACCCTGAATGGCAGTGGCCAGATATTACTCACTATGTGGATTACATTTGCTCTAGGAGAAGATTGTGAATTGTACGGACTGACCTATTCATGGATACTTTACAAGAGAACATTCGTGCTTTGCCTGTGGAGTTGAGACAACGCATTTACCGAGAGCTGGTCAAAATACAAGTCAAACGTAAAGAACAATTGCATCCGTTACGTCACCAGATCTTTAACCACTGGTACCTGAATGGTATAAGGGGACTGATTCGTCAGAAATTGTTTCAGTGGTCAGACCTTGTTCATCACTTTCAGTTAGTGAATGAACTAAATGTTCGTAATTTTGGTTACTTAGAGATTCACCTAGAGCAACGTATTGAGGAAGACGAGTTAAAGGATTACCAACATATTTTACGTGGAATCTGCTTAGCGGAAGACGAAACATCTAGACAAACTCTGAAGTGTAGGTAACAGTATGCAAGATTTAGATTCCCTACTGGAGAACGAAGATGTCTAGTCAGAAAGTACCTTTATTGCTTCCGAAATAAAGAGACTATAAAATCAGGAATCCATGCCACGGCTTATGTCACAAGTGATTGAACAGATTCCGTGGAAGGAACTCAATGACCATATTCAAACCGTGGATCATTACCATCAATTATTACAAGAACTGTATCCATTCAATTTGGGTCGACAAGTGGTGTGTGTCATAGTGACTTGTTTTCTGGGTTTTCGTTTACCAGCCGATTCCTTGTGGACTCTTTACGAACAGTACTTACCACCCCAATGGCCTTAAATAGTCACGAAAGAGTCCTATTGCTCAAAGCCTTGCGTTTTCATCTGGATACTTCTCGATCTCAACAGGAAAAAAAGATTCGTCAACTTTTAGCTACCGAAGACGTGAATGACGATGTGTGTGTAGCTTGTGACTTACACCCCCATTGGACAGATGTACGTGACTGGAAAAAGAGGGTTTTGAGGCTTGGACCTAAGAAGTGGCCCAGTATGCACGAGAGTTGTTCAAGGAAAAAAGTTACTTTTCAACCTGTGTTAGTGACAGTGCCAGAAGAACCCGTCACCCAGGACAGGACTGTCGTGGACATGCCTGAAAGACCCTTTCGGGAGGACACTTGTGTGACCTTACCCCCTATAGAACTGGTCAGAACATTACCCAAAACATGTTGTACAGACACTTGTGTTTATTCCACGTTGATGGTTATCATGTGCCTTTTATCGTTGTACTTAATCCTTTGGCTTTTATGTATTTTTGTCTTTCGTGTTCATGTTTAAAACATTCAATAAACGTGTCCTGAAAAAAGTATAAAAACTCTTGTTTTGTTTGTTTTCGTGTCACAAGTGACATTCCTGACACTATGGCTACTTCTGCTATCTCTGCTCCCTCTTCCTCTACTGTCAAAGTCATCGACGAACACTTACATCGTGCCAGTTGGGAGGCTTTGTATCTTCGCCATCCCTTTAACATGCTCATTGCTGGACCTAGCGGTTCAGGCAAAATCGAATTTGTCAAACGTTTGATCGAACATAAACATCATTTGATCGATCGGCTACCTCAGCGGATCGTGTGGTGTTACAAAGAGTGGCAATCGGCGTACAGCCTCTTGCGAGAAAGTCAAGGCGATTCCATCGTGTTTGTGGAAGGCATTCCTAAAGAAGACGACGGCATCGTCTCTGACTCCCGTCTAACCCATTTGGTCAGTTTTGACGACATGTTAGGAGAAGACGAAGAAGAAATTAAACTGTGGTTCACGCGCAAAGGGCATCATCGTAATGCCAGTGTCGTTTACATCACCCAAAATCTGTTTCAACAAAGTAAAGTCCATCGTACCATCAGTCTCAATGCACATTACGTGGTCTTGTTTAAAAGCCCTCGAGATAAATCGGAAGTGCGAGTCTTAGCCATACAGTTAGGGACGCCTTTGCTGACTCAGGCGTACGACGATGCCACTCAAACTCCACTCGCCTATTTACTCGTCGATTTGAAACCTACGACCCCCGACGATTTGCGATTTCGTACCCACTTGTTTCACCACTGGAGCCAAGACGGAGGGCCTGTCCTGTACACGTCTCCGTCCTCGACTTAATTTCATTCCACAAAAAAAATCTATAAAAACCTCAGACACTTTTCGTCTGTCTCACACAGTTTGAACATGAAGTCCCTTCAGTCGCATCTTCCCGTCAAATTGATTCGTGCCTTGTATCGCATCAGTCGAGAAAAAAATCCACAAATACGAGGTCGTGTCTTAGAAGCTAGTCTCAAAGAAGTCTTACGATGGTTCACGGTGACTGCACGTCAATTCCTACAAGGAATCATTCAGATTCCTCACCAAGGCAAACGCTTTTTTGATCGAAACAAAGTCGCTTTGACCCAACTGGCCGATCCTCGCATCGACACTCAAACCAAAAAACAAATCATTTTGAAACCTGGAGGGAGCGGTTTCTCTAGGAGGGGTCATCATTCGCTCTCTCTTAAGATGGGATCCTAATGCCCGCAAAGTTCTCCCCAAGAAAAAAGTCAAACGAAGATCCAAGAAAAAGAAAAAGACCAGGTCCCCAAGGAGACCCGTATCTCCAAGAACTTCTCCAGTGGCGGAACCCTCCTCTTACCAGACACCACCCCGGAAAAAGAAAAGAAGCCCCCAGAAAAAGAAACAGAGAAAATGCCCCCGGAAAAAGAAAAGTCCACAGAAGAAAACTAGTCGCAAGAGAGGCACTTCGGCCAGGACGCAACCTTACACTCGCAAACCACGACCTGCCACGGCGGTGACCGCGTCTCCGGTAGCCTCAGGTTCATTCACTTCTCCGTTGATGTCACCAAGAACTGAAGAGTACTTGGAGACGTTGACCACACCAAGAACTTCTCCGTTTATGACCCCAAGAACTTTTCCAGTGGCAGGACCCTCCAATTTAGTGGCAGTGGCCGCTAATCACAAAGTACCTTCTCCCAAAATCAAAGTCCAAGAAAGATCGGGCATATTACAAAGTTTACTGGATTTGTCCAAGCAAGAACTGGCTCTATTTAGTACGTTACGTACCTCTGCACGACGTGTCATGCCTGTCCTGAAGTTAATACGACGTAAAGGCAATCAGTGGCGACGCGTTCCAGTATAAAAAAGGTGTGTGACCGAGTAAGGGTATCAGTGTTTTGGTGCTCCTGAAGATGTCACCCTCCAGAAAACATCCCTCTTCTAAACAACCCCAAGGAAAGAAAAGGAAAGGACTACCTTCACGTTTAGTCAAACATGGGGACATGTTATCTGTCCTGTCCAAAGCTTCTCCACCCCTACGAAAAAAACTCATTCAATCAACTTCCAAAGAGGTCATCGATACCGTCTGCGAATGTTGTTTGAACGTGTTGAAAGGCACGATCCCTTTGTCCAAACACCAGAAACAATGCTTAGGCAAACATCGTCATGTTCTTCGCCAAATGGTTCAAAGAAAAATTCCCATTTGTCAAAAGAAGAAGATGTTGGTCCAACGTGGAGGTATTTTACCCCTCTTGTTAGGCCCATTGCTGAAAGGAGTCTTGGGAACCATGTTGGGAGGACTGGTGGGAGCAAGATAAAAAGGCCCTCGGAAGTCCCAAGATCTCAGAATCGACCCTTGACAACCCCATGGAAGGACGAAAACTAGCTTTAGTGCCTTACAAACGATGGATGGAATACCATCGTTGGCAAGAACAACGCACCCCGCATTTACATCCTAATCCCCATTTGAGCGAAATGTCCCAGGTACAACACGAATTGCAGTCCTTGATGGATCGCCAAGATTTGTCCGAAACAGAAAAATCGCAAAAGTACGGTCAACTCTTGCAACGACTGCAACTCTTTCACCAGAAAGTCTCAGACGAAACAGCTCTTCCCACCCTGAAAGATTTTAAGACCTTGATGAAAAGTTCAGCACCATCGCCAGTACCACCACCACCACTACCAGTGACCAAGACAGAAAAAGGAGAAGAAGAAGAAGGGTTTCAAACTCCACCAGAAAAAGTATGCAAGTTAACAACACCACCTACCTCCAGAATTGGATGGATTAAAAAGATGATGACCACCCCTTCTTCATCACAAGAGAAAAAGAAAGTGAAGACAGAAGTGAAGACAGAAGTGAAACAAGAACCGATATCCCCTGTTCCGACATCCTATTCTGCGACACCTATTGCTGGTCGCACACACAAAGCATTGTAATCCAAGAAAGTACCCCAAAAGAAAAAGAGTACCATGTTCCAAGAGTGGGTGCCTTATTAACACACAAACACAAAAAAATGGAAAAAGTGTTAGCCAGCATTTACTACGATTCCTCCCATTCTGCAGGTTACGCAGGAGTTCAAAAATTGTATCGTGCTGCCAAAACTCGACTGAAAAGTCTCCGTTTACCTCAAGTGCAACGATGGTTACAAGAACAAGCTACCTACACTTTACACAAAGCCATTCGACGCAAGTTTGCCAGAAGTCGCACCCAAGTGGAAGGCATTGATCATCAATGGCAAGCCGATTTAGCCGATGTCTCTCATTTGGCCAGCTACAATCGCGGCTACAAATATTTGTTTTGTGTCATCGACGTCTTTTCCAAATTTGCCTTGGTCGTACCCTTGACTTCCAAATCGAGCAGTGAGTTGGTGCGAGCGCTGCAACGAGTGTTGAAACAAAGTGGTCGTCACCCTCTTCGATGGCAAACGGACAAAGGCACCGAATTTCTGAACCAAGCTTTCCAAAACGAATTAAAGAAACATGACATTCATTTTTTTACCACCGAGAATCCTGAAACCAAAGCCAGCATCGTGGAACGTTTTCAAGGCACTTTGAAAGAACGCATGTGGAAATATTTTACGCATCACCACACTCTGAAGTACATCGACATCTTACCGCACCTGGTGCAAGCGTACAACCAATCTTACCATCGAAGCATTGGATGTGCCCCGCAAGAAGTGACTCCCGACAACGAAGTGTTGGTGTTTGAGCGTCTGTTTGGTACGTCCCCGACGAGGGCTGTCCCCAAGAAAAGTGGAGTGTTGGCCGTAGGAGATTGGGTGCGCATTGGCAAAACCAAACGCACTTTCGACAAAGGTTACTTACCTAACTGGACGACCGAATTGTTTCGTGTCACTGGACGAGTGCATGGCCGTCATCCTGCCGTCTATAAATTGGAGGACATGAACGGAGAAGTGCTCAAAGGAACGTTTTATTTGCCCGAGTTACAACGTGTCACCAAAAATGAAGACGACGTGTAAGACATCGAAAGCATTCTCGAACGCAGAACCCGTAAAGTGTGTAAACGACGTGTAAAAGAAGTGAAAGTACGTTGGAAAGGATATCCACCCAGTTTTGATTCTTGGATCAACGCTTCGCAAGTCATCGACTATAAAAAGAAGTGACCATCATGCCCTTTCACACAGACGCAGCTACGTCGACCCCTCCTTCACCTAGTTCTTCTCTGCAAGATTTACAGAAACAACCCTTGTGGGTGTGGTGTGGAGAACGTGTGCCCAAAACGCAAATCGTCTTTTTCTGCCAAATCTTCGTGGTGTATTGTGTCATCGGGGCAGCCATTGCCAATTTGAGTTTGCAACAAGGAGACAAACAATTGTGGACCATTTTATTGAGCAGTTGCATCGGTTACCTGCTTCCCTATCCTTTCTCTGAAATTCTCTTCCAACGGGAACAACGGGAACCTTGTGTCCAGTGTCAGTGTCAGTCACCACTCAATAACAACAACAACCCTATTTTGGGCGGAGACACTCATCTGACGTCCAGTAACCCCTCGGACAGCCACAGAACTCTGGAATTATGAGTCACCAAAACCAATTTTACTTAACCTTACCCAGTGACAGTTCCATGGAGGTGTTTCCCAAGAACACGTTGTGCTGTTACACGGCCAAATTACCTCAGACCACCCCATTAGATCACGAAGCCCATTGGGAAGTGGCTTTAGTAGAAATCATTCACCCAACCCAAATCCTCAATGTTCTTCCCAATCAAAATAAATTTGATGTGGAAGTTCTTGACGAACAATTGCAACAGTACTTGGATACCTATGACAAACATGACAAGAAAACCCCTGGCACAAAAAATCAAAAGTACACCACCTATCACTTGTTCGTTCCCCCAGGCTATTATGTCAGTGGTCAACATTTGGTGAGCACCATAACCTCCAGGTTTAATGTCGTGTTTCTGAAAGCTTTGGAAAGTGTCAAAAAAAGTGTCACCATGGAATACCACAAAGCAGCTCGTCGCTTCTTGATGAAATTTGACGGGAGTAAAATCCTGTCCATTTTATTTTGTCCTGAATTTTTTGACATGTTGGGCGGAGACATGGACATGAGAATGGCCATGCTCAAGAAAAACGAATTACCAATCATTTACGACAACGAGTCTTTTAGCAAGTTATTTCGTGCCCCGGTAGAATTGAACCAAGGACTGAAATTGATGCTTGTGTACTCCGATGTGGTGGAGTACAACGTGGTGGGACACACTTCTGTGCCGTTACTGCGTATCATTCCTTTCAAAGTGGATTCTGCCACGACCGCTGACGAGGAAGGTGGAAACACTTACCACGTCCACCGCGAATTTGTACATCCTCACTATTTGCCTGTCAGTATGTCTTATTTGGACACGGTCAACATTGCTATAAAAGGAGATCTGGGACAAAATATTCCATTCACCAAAGGAAAAGTCACGGTGAAACTCCATTTTCGAAAACGGTTCTCTCACGACTCGTAAGTCATGTATCCAGTGTACCGAGGGGTTGCTCGACGGCAAGGACACGGTTTAGGAGATATGTTAAAATCGGCCTTTCGTTCGGTGGCTCCGGTGTTGAAACCGATGGTGACACGCAGATTGCACGACTTGAAAGATGCTGCATTGACACAAGGCAAATAATTTCTCCAAAATGTCATCATCGACAAACAAAACCCAAAAGAAGCCTTCATGAGGGCAGGCAAAAATGTCTTGCTGCAAACGGGTAAAGACCTTTTGGGCCGACGAGACACACCTATAAATGCCCTGCACGCTACCGAGTCAGGAATTCAGCAAGGACAAGGCAGAAAGAGACGACGAAGAAAACACCCTTTCACCAGACTTCACACTTCTAAAGCTAGAAAGGCAAAGAAAAGAAGAACCGTTCGAGACTTAGACGTTTTCGATCATTGAGAAAGAGAAAAAAATGATGCACCGAGAGTCTTGCGCTTGTTCCAAGTCGGAACTGGATCTGTTTGCCATGCCCCCCACCATGATGACGATGCAAGAATCCCAATGGGTGGAATTTCACCCCGTCTCCTCTTTGACGGATTCCGCTCCCATCGAGTTTGAAATCAAAGGTCAGCCCGAAGATTACATCGATCTGAATAGCAGTTACCTGTACTTGAAAGTGAAAGTGATCAAAACGGACAACACCAATCCAGGAGGCGATGCTAGAGTAGCTCCTGTCAACAATTTCATGCATTCCTTTTTCAGCGAAGTGGACTTGTACTTGAATAACAAACTGGTCAGCAGCAGCATGGATACTTACCCTTATCGAGCGTACCTGGAAAATCTCTTGACGTACGGAAAAGACGAAGAAGTGATCATGATGAAGTCAAGATGGCCAGAACAAGAAGCCCATTTAGTCTCCTGTTTTGCTACAGTCCTGGCAGATATAATGAAAGAATTGATCAAGGAAGAGTGCTATGGATGTCACAACGATCATCCCAGTCAAATTCAACACGACAAATGTCTGATGTTGAGTCAAGAAGAAAAATTGGACGAATATCTGGACAAAGCTTGGGATCACATCGAGATAGAATTCGTGTTGAACGAGTGGTATAAAGGCTTGGATAAACATTCTTCTCCTCCATTAACGTCTCTGGAGTGCCGTCGCATCGAATCTCTCTTGGACCAGAGTAAGAAGTCGGATCTAAACGCGTTTTACTTGTCAGACATTTTCAAGCAAAAAGTCAGGATCGAATTGATCACTTATCATTACCTGTGAAGAAAAAAAACACACAAATCAATGGATACCTGGGAATTTATTATCTTTTGAACCACAGCTCGTACACGGCTTCTTGGAATCCTGTCGTCTGTGCTGAAGATGAACTCCCTCATAGCAAACCTCAAGACCATCTAGCTTATGTGATTAACGCGGACGACAGTCATCTCCCAGGAACCCACTGGGTAGCCGTCTACTTTCCTCAAGAAGGATGTGTGGAATACTTCGATTCGTACGGGTTGCCTCCTCTGGAAGACGATATCATCGACTTTATGAGAAGAAATGCTCAGACTACCCGATTCAATAATGTGAAATTACAAGGTGTGTGGACAATATTGTGTGTATTTTCTGCATCATCGCAGCCTGGGTTATTCCTTAGAACATTTAGTGACTCATTTTGATCCTCGTTCTTCTTCTAGAAACGATGTGAAAGTAGATCAATGGTTTTGTGACCATTATACTTATCTTTTGTCTCAAGCTAGGAAACGTAGTGTCCATCAATGGCCTAATGACTTCCAACAGTGGAAATCACAATTTCATTCACAACGTTGTCAGCCTTGTCCAAAATAATGTGTGAGTTAAAAAAATGTTTGTGATTAGAAAAAAATGTTTGATGTTATATTGTTGGGTTATTGTTAAAAATGTTAGAGTTATTTGTTAGTGTTAAGTGATTTTGAATAACAACTGTTGTGTTTTGAAGAAAAAATGCCTTTGTGGTTTGTTTGACTATAGAAATCTTGATTCATGCTCTTTGACTTCTTACTATCCCTCTCATGACACTCATTGAACGTTCCGGCTCGAAAACAGTAGAGGGATGTTTTCCTTCACGTCCGCGCTTTGACTTTAAAGCCGGGGTAGCCTCCAGTCTAACCATCCATTGTCGACTCATCCTCCTACGAAGATGTGCTCCAAACTAGCTAAGCTAAACGAAGCCTACGTTAATTTGCATAGGGTCAGACACAGTCTGACACCGAAGCCAGAAGAGATAGAGAATGTGAGAATGTTAAAAGTCACTGAAGACCTGATAGAAGAGCTCTTCAGAGAAGAAGTGAACAGGGAGAAAGAAGAATGGACAGAGAAGTACAGACTTCAGAAACAGCAGAGAGAGCAGCAACAGCAGCAACAACAGCAGCAGCAGCAACCTGAAGCTGACAGAGGCTTTGTCGATTGTCGTATCGACACCAAAGAGTTCTTCTTCTCTTTCCGAAGAAGCAGACCTATCGTCAGAAAGTCTATCCTCACAGGGCGTCGCATTCTTAGAAACTAAAAGATTGCCATAGCAAAGAAAAAAACAACAGCCCTTTTCAGGGCTACCCAATACTCTAGAAAAGAAATAGCAATCCATTTGCCAATGTGTATATGTAGAGTAGTGTGAATATAAACACTGACTCTTTTTTATAGTGTGAGTGCATGTGTTTGTGTTCATGATTGTGTGTTTGTAAGTGCTCACGTACGTTTGTTGTGTGTTTGTAAGTGCTCACGTACGTTTGTATGGATAGTAGATTATGATCATGTTTTTGTTTTGCTGTTTGACGTGTGGGGAGAGTAGATTTGGGGTTTGATTTGATTGCGTTGCGTATGTGGATAGTATATTATTTGTTTAATAAAATTTTTTAGAATAGTGATGGGCAGTATAAAAAAGTGAGTGAGTGTTTCTTTTAGGTCCGCGCGTTGTTTGGTCATGATCTAGGTAATATCAATTTTGTTTTAAGGGATGTTTTCCTTCACGTCCGCGCTTTTAGTATAAATTGAAACTCGCTTGGCAGTCTAGCTACCCTGTTCATTCGGTAACAAGACAATGAATACCAGAATAAGCACACTTCTTGAACTCCAGATACATCTGGAATATGTCAGGCGCCTGTTAAATGAACTGGCAGTGGAGGCCATAGTAGAAGAGGGAAGAATAAAGAAGGAAGAGGAGGAGAGAAGACAGAGGGAAGAGGAGGAAAAGAAAATAGGAGAGAGGATGGCTTACAAGATACCAGAGACAGAGGATTGGGGTGCTGAAGCCAATCATCCTCCCTCTGCGCTCTCAAGAAAAAAAGTAAAAGGAGACTGGGGAAGAAGATGTGTGTGTGGTGCCAGGCCTGGAAGGTGCCATCATTAACCAGGTGTCACTGGAGTTTAAAAACAAACAGCCCTTTTCAGGGCTACCCCAATCTCTAGAAAAGAAATAGTAATGGATTTGCCAATGTGTGTCCGTAGAGTAGTGTGAATATAAACACTGACTCTTATGTGGTGTGAGTGTATGTGCTTGTATGAGCTGACGTACGTTTGTGTGGATAGTAGATTATTGGGCTTTGTAAGTGATCACGTATGTTTGTGTGTATAGTAAATTTGGGTTTCATTTTAATGCTTTGCGTGTGTGTATTGTAGATTTTGGGTTTGTTTATTGTTGCTTCAGGTATGTGGATAGTAGATCATATGAAATGAGAAAAGTAGGGGATGTTTTCCTTCACGTCCGCGCGTTGTTTGGTCATGATCTAGGTAATATCAATTTTGTTTTAGGGGGATGTTTTCCATCACGTTCGCGCTTTAACTATAAGAATCCACAGTGTTCGTCGTTCGCACCATTCTAAGGAATTAAAAAGGAAGATGGAAGTGTCCCAACTGTTTAATGATTTAAGGCATGTTTATTTTTGGATGGTGGATGGTGAATATGGAGTTGAAAGGATTCAAAGAGATTGGAAGTTAAGAACAAGTCTGCACTACGTGAACGAACTAAAATTAACCAGGGAGATGATAGAGGGATTAATTGAAGAAGAAGTAAAGAGATTGAGAGGGCTGATAAATCACCCTTGTGTCAGAGTGGTGACAATAAAAGAGACCATGGAGAAGGTAAAAGAAGTAAGAAGGTTCTTGGAAGAGATAGAACAAAGGTCAGAGTGGCCCTTTGTCAAAAGGAGTGTTGAACAATTGAAAAAAGGGGAAGAAAAGATGAAAGAGGTGATAGATGAAGAAGTGCAGAAAATAAAGTACAGGTGGGCAAAAGATAGAAAAGAAGAAGAAAATAGAAAGAAAAAGGAAGAACTAGAGAAACTAAACGCTAACTGGATGAAAATCCAACAGAAGTTCCGAGCCTGGGTCACCCAGACTGGATACCGGAAACAGAAAAGAAGAAGAAGAAAGGAATGATGCAAAAAATAAGGGGATGGATAAAGAAGTTAAGGAGTTAGAAGAAGAAGAAGAAACCCAAAGGCCCTTTTCAGGGCCACTTCTATCTCTCGAAAATAGATAGACTTTCAATTGCCTACCCCATTTTTTTATTTTTTTAATTTTTTTTTTAAAAGAAAATAGAGACCCATTAGGTCGGGACCCTATTAAAATAGGGTCCGGACCCTGTTCCATTTTCCCTTGTCGCTCAACAGTCCCAAAATATATTCCCCATGTTAAATTCCCCTTGTCGCTCAAGAGTCCCACGATTTATTCCCCATGTAAAATTCCCATCGTCGCTTTTTCTCTAATGTTAAGTTTTCCATTGTCGCCAGGGTACAACCCCCCCTATTTTAACATTAAAGTCCCATTGTCGCTAGGGTATCCCCATTCACTACTTATACATGTACCAAGTTTAAGAAATGTAAACCATGTCCTTAACGTTGAAATGTATAACAAACTGTGATGAATGAAAATTGTAAACACATTACATTTAGAACTTGATAAAAGAACATTGAATAGAGCTTGCAGCATCTTGATTAGCAATGATACGTAAGTGTAAATTGCAGTGGAAATGCCACTGCTATATTTAATTGATATTTAATTGATATGTGCGAAATGTCACAGAATACAATACTTTTTATATAAAAAAAATTGATTAAGATACCTGGTATGATTAAAATTTTCCAATCCACATAAAGCGATGTTCCAGTGTCACCTAATACGTTCCCCGTGTCTATTTTACATCGAGTAACCGTGCTGTTCCAGTCCATATTAAACTTATAAGAAAATGTTGCAGAGTATGTGGTACTGCATTCCCCTTCCATCTGAGTTGAAGTGAAGTTAAATGGAACAGGAGCAAATGTGTTGTTGCCACCTTTATTTGATTCAAACACAATTTTTCCGGCAGGATATCCTACTTCTCCAGTACAATTAATTGTTCCTGAAGATGCATTGTCTAATATCCCACTTGTTGGAAAAGTTACCATTTGCGGTACTTCGGGTTTTTCCTGCAAAAAGAAAAAAATATTGTGAAAGTCAGTGTTTGGTGACCTCTAATATTTAGTATCATGAAATAGTAGTTAATTAATAATTACACGTGGATCCAGAAACCTATTTAAGTGTGATGCAGAGTCGTTCACTGATAGCTATGCATTATATATTTTCATACTATTGAACTCTCTATCTTGTATTATTATGAGCAGTCATAAAATCAATTTGTGTGACATTTTTATTATTAAACGGAAAGGTACCATTAATAAAAAGTTCATAATTATACAAAAAAAGAAGTTTATAAGAAACAGTTCGCTAATGAGCAGACATGATGTACATGGCTTGCTCGATTTGTAAATTAATTTCTGATGCATACGCAGGACGCTGAGGTTCCCACGTGAAGAGAATGCACCTATAGTGCAAAAGTAGTCTCCTTTATCTGCGCAGGTCAGGTTATCAAACTCCGTATATACAGTTACTGCTGCAGAGTTTATCATACTTGTGTTCCTAATTCGTATTCCCATGAAACTGGTTGCACTTGTTCCATCGATGGCCAAGGATGCCACCTCGTGGAGTCCAGAGTTGGTTTGCCTTTCAATTTTGACACTCATTATATTCGTCATGTCTTTGGCAATGCATGTTATAATGTGTGATGATCCAATGTAGGCGGACGATGAGGATGGAACAAAGTATATATCTGTTGAAAGAGACAGCATATAAACATTACAAGTCCTTCTTGTTACCATATAGTTTACATGCCAGAAGCATCTGAAGAAAAAGAAAACGGAAGCGGGTCCAGGCATAAAACATATCAAACTTCAAAACATACCAAACAGCAAAAACAAAAGATATTTAATTGTACAGGATGATATAAAAGTGTTTGTCTTGAAGGAAAACCCAAACATGATAAGGTCAGGCCGTACGCATGATATTTGGTGAGAACAACCTTACCCAAATATCAGTTTGATAGTAGGCGTGGCTGTATTTATAAATATATAATATAAAAACTCAATTTTGTAGGCATTTTGGTATATAATTTATATGACAAAAATTGGTAATGTAGAAATGGCTCACCATGCACGGTTTGCTGTGTACTTACGTCTGCTGGAGCAGCCAGGAAAGACTTATACCTCTAGCCTCATATACTAGGCTTCAAACCATTCTCCCGTGCTTCGAAGTACAATTATACACACCAAACTGTGTACTTTTCTTTTATTTTATGTGTACACTTTCAGACGCCTATCAGAATCTACTTTGCTTGACAGAGACCATAAACGTTTATTGTTATTCTTACGTTCGTACACAATGATAATTATCTAGAAGAAAACGAAAGAAATTCTTCAATTAGAACGATTCCTTATGGAATTAAAAAGAATTTGTCCATCACCACAGTAGGAGTACAAATTAATATGTGGAATTTCAACAGTTATGAAAATAAACTAAATATTTGATGAGAAAAGTAATGAAGTAAGAGAGTTACCCACATAAATATACAGAAAAAGAATTAGGAAAAAGTGATATTGCATTGTACGTGATTTCGACCACTTTGACGTCCACCTATTTTCATGTCCGTATACGTATATCATAATTTGTACTTATTCAATAAGAACGAATCTAGATAGTGTATGTTTATGTTTACACACCTGGCTCCTCTAAGGTAATTGTTATTGCATCAGAATATATTTCGATTGAAGGGTTGCCTTGTGTTTTCGTGACACACCTAATACCACCTCCATTCCAACTTTGTTCTGGATAGATGCCTATTGTCCAATTCCCGATGATTCTGCAATCGCTTTTAGATATATCTGGCGAACCACTTACGCTGTAACTCTCAAAGTTGCCGCCTGGTAACATTAATTGCCAAAACATCGATGCACTAGGAATTCCCAGCTGACCGATACAGGAAAAAATTGCCTTCTGATCCTTGTAAATGTTGGATGGTGCTGTGATATTTGGTTTCTCGGGATTCACTGAAAGATGGCGAATATGCTGCCATAGAATGGGAGTATTTTCTACACAAAGCGAATTATCTGTTTTAGTTCAACATCGTATATAACCCATTGATGCAATGCATTTGTAGTAGCCAATTTTATTGTATATTTCCAATTATATTTATTGTCTCGAGTCAATTAAATAAACTTTACAATATTTAACATATCAAGAAAACGGTCAGCGATGGGGTATTTATTGCGATGTATTGACCAGCATAATTATAAAGATTAAAAGAACACGAATGGAGGTGTGTTTGAATTTTTGATCCTCCTTCTGTCTTATATACGATAAGTTCTGTGTTATTGTATACACTATTTCAACGAGAATTTTTTTTTTTCTGATCTCACAGCTGCACACTTATGTAAACGTGTATACATTTTTATGCTATTTCAAAGAAAGAAAGAAAAAGTATTATGCCTCACAAAAATCACAGATGTAAAACTAACCACTGATTGACTTACCTCTAATATTTATTGCTGCAACACTGGAAACAATTCCCCCGTAAATGCTGACATTGTATGCTCCAGACTGGTTGCACATAATATTTTCGAACACCATATTCAATTCTGCAGTGTCGTCTTTCACAACCAGATTGAGAAGTGCTTTAAATTGGTGAGAAATGGGGAAGTACGATTACCGCGCATTGTTTCCTTGAACTGAACTTTCGAAATTAATTCAATGACCAAGTCAAACTCATCTCCGCATAGTATCAATGCACACTTTATTGTGGCAGCACTGTTAATAACAGACTCTGCACCCAAACAAGTTATAGCTGTAAAAAGAAAATACTGAAATATTATTACAGGCTTTTTCCCCACATTTATTACCACACAGTGCAACCTGACAATTGTAAATGAGAAACCGTTGGTTTGTTCGAACATAAAGTAGTCATTGTTTAAATGCATGTACAATAGATCTGATTGTTATTCCGACTTCTTCTTAACTTAGCTCTGAATATTTATTTTATATAGTGCCAAATCGGTGGCTGCACGTATCTAATTACAATTGCGTCACAAGCTTGGGAAACCCAGATTACAAATAATGTTGCATACCTCTTCTGTAGTTTAATGATTTCCAAATATCTGATTTTATTAGCTGTGCTGATATACTGAATATTTTTAAAGAGCATGTAATTAAAATGTACATGGTGATAGCGACTGAATCGAGCAATAACTACAAAGACATCTCGATGTATGGTAGGTCATTCAGCGTGCGCCATTTTGACTGTTATTAGTGTTTGTGTTTTGCAAATTCTTATACATGTAAATTAGCTACACATATTTAAGGCATTTGCACAGGTTCCATCTGAATATCTTTCTTGGCTTTTGATTACAATGGACAAATCTCCAGAACCGATAAAATCAAGCCACCTCATTTATGTAGCATGTTCCGTATAACATATTTTCTTTGAACTTTGTCGGGGGGGGATGTGATTTCACTTCATATAAAGAAAGAAAAAGGTTATTAAACATCGAATTTTATACATGGCATATTGTAATTACTGCTTAGATGTCTAACAATTTTGCAGCAGACATCACCGGAGTCAGATTGCTGATTTTATGTAGCAGAAAACATGTGTCAAGGATAAACTCCGGTTGTTGGCCTGTTGGAATTTTGAATAAATATTAATTTAGGTAATTCTGGTGGTATATATGGTGAAATATTTTTTTTTAATCAATTATACATGTCGATGGCTGTGCATATTTAATAGATAAACACTGCTTAATATGTCATTTAAAACATAGTGTTCTATGAGATTCAAAGTAAAATCTCGAAAAAAAAACAACTTTGGTTGCATTGTATTGTTACACGCACACGGGTATTTACTTGACCGAGCGGTTGTCAAACCCTGGCGCGATTCTCGCTAGAAGTCATAAGTTTACCCGACTTTCCAAAGACTTCCATACAACCTCAGTTGTAAATGAGAAAGCCCGACGTGTCCATTCTATACCTAAATTTTCCTCTAATTAATGCAAGACCACAGATAAACCAAATTGCCAACTATCTATCAACCGTACATCTGCGTGTTTTGGCTTCATTATGTTTCCAGACCACCAACCGTTCACGCCTTAGAACATATATGAATACTCCCTAACAATGGGAACTATTTTAACTCCGCCACCTTAGGCCAGTCAATGTATGCTTTCCAGGCACATTTCACCGATATCACTGCACCATATTCGCCCACATGGCGACATAAACGGTGTCTGTCAAGTCCCTTTTTATTTATGCCCTTGTGTAATTTACCGGTTTAATACCGTAAGTACTGTCCTTGCAGTCACGCTACCAATGTATACCACTAGATTTTAATATGTACTCTTTTACGACAGGGACATTCATTCGGTTTTGGTTGGAATTCACTACTAGTGAACCAGGACATCATGGAAACATACTAACACTTCACTCCGTGACGTTTGCTCCTATTAATTAGCTCATTAGTTCGGGCCAGGAATATTTCCATGGCGCCGAATTCCAATAATCAAACAAGTAATCACACAAATCTAAGAATTGCTTAAAACCGGGCACTACAACCAAGTGCACATACTCTAAATTTACTACAGTATTATTCGTCTAATCAGCACATATCTTGTACCGATCAAAAACCATACGGACACATATCCAATGCATACTGCGATGTACGTTTCCATAACAAGATAATTCAATGTATGATCTGGCAAGTAGCCTGCACACATTCATCTAGATTTTCAATTTAATTGATATGTGACACCTAACGCTCTGAATTATTATTAACAGTGGAATCAAAATCCACATTCCCTGAAAAACACCCTTATATTTGTTTACGTATGACTTTAATGATTATTTAATATTGTATAGAGATGATGAACAACACATCTAAATATATTATACTGTTCTGCAATATATGCTATTTAAAGGTCTTTGGTGAGAATCAGCATGCTACGAATCCTCATAGAAAGCATTATCATCCTGACTAACATTTCTCTAACCATTTACTATGGCAGAAAACTAAACGCAGGCATCAACGAAAGTAAATTTTAATTTGACACATGGTACAAGATGGCCCATTTTTCATGATGAAGTAAAGTAGCAATCAACAGTTCCTTACATATGGCATGAATGATGGCTGCAGGCGAAAATTAATAATAATAATAATAATAATAACAATGCATGAGTTAATAGATAGGGTATTATACCATACACATTGTACTTATTATTTCGTTGATTTTAATAGCAGCAGAAAACGAGTAATAAGTTTTTAATATTAATTAGGGCGTCAAATGCAAGCAACATTGAGCTACCTTTGTAAAATACGTATTTACCATAAAAGAGCATACTATTTGCCTGTAAATATAGAAATAAATAGAACATCATGAAGTACAATCTCGATCAAAGTGACCTACATTTATATTTAATATACAGTTTTCAAATAATTTCTTCAGGTTTATTTTTATACGTAATATTTCACAATTCAGTCATCATCAATTTAAACAAATTAATAAAGTCAAGAGGAAATAAAATTCGTGTAGCTGTTCGTGCACATGCTCGTCTCTGCAAAATTGAAGGACAGCCTATATACAATCACTGGAGTTTTTATGAGATATGAAGAGAAAATAGTAGGTTTAATTCTTAGCATACTTTGTCTTTGCAAACACGATCTCTGCAATAATCTCTAATTTCATTATTGTATTCATGCACAAAACGTATTCGTTCACTTCATACCATCTTGCTCATGTAATTAAGTTTTAAATTCCCAGGAGCTTGCTAGCTAGAAAAGCCTATGGGTGACAGTTTCATATCAACCGGTGTCATACTTACATGGGCATGCGACCTGAGTCGTCGTCGTTGCTGAAAAGCAAAGTAGGGCATCGTACAATTTCTATCTGTGTGATATCTAAATATTTATCGATTGTAAGTTGGTTTATATATATATATATATATATATATATATATATATATATATATATATGTAAAGAAAGAAAGAAAGTATGTGTGAAGGATAAAAAGATAATTCAGCCTAACAAATATAAATTTCTGCAAGTTATTAGTAGCAATAATAATGATGTACTCTAAACATTACCTCAGGTATATATAACCTAAATATTTTTGTGATAATAATATCAAATACATTTCAAGTTATCGCCCTTTAATAATCAGCTGATGCTTAGTGATTTTAAACGCACCTGATCTTATGTCGTTTTTTATCTTTATCTGATAGACTAATGTCATTGTTTAGATACATTTTTACTTACGTTTAGTTGTAGTTATTGTTCTCTCTTGTTCACATCGTTTCATATCAGTGTAACAACATTCTCCATCTTTGCACCCACCATCTTTCACAAATGTTCGATTCCAAGAGCAATATATGTACTTCCCGCAATCATAGAATGGATATGGGTATGGTAAAATCAAACCCTCCGTCGCACCATAACACGTATTGCCTGCACAATATAAAAATAGGATGCAATTTTCAATAGCAGACAATCGTACAAATTGTACGAGACATTAGTATTACAGAGATATACAAGGCATGATGCAGTTGAAAAGTCGAAAGCTGTACGTTTGCATCGCTAGACTACTCATTGTATGTTTTCTTATTGGAGTTCATATTTAGAAATGTGTAAACATAACGTGTTTCATGTTGAGTTCATATTTAGAAATGTGTAAACATAACGCGTTTCATGTTGAGTTCATATTTAGAAATGTGTAAACATAACGTGTTTCATGTTGAGTTCATATTTAGAAATGTGTAAACATAACGAGTTTCATGTTGAGTTCATATTTAGAAATGTGTGAACATAACGTGTGTCATGTTGAGTTCATATTTAGAAATGTGTAAACATAACGTGTTTCATGTTGAGTTCATATTTAGAAATGTGTGAACATAACGTGTGTCATGTTGAGTTCATATTTAGAAATGTGTAAACATAACGTGTTTCATGTTGAGTTCATATTTAGAAATGTGTAAACATAACGTGTTTCATGTTGAGTTCATATTTAGAAATGTGTAAACATAACGTGTTTCATGTTGAGTTCATATTTAGAAATGTGTGAACATAACGTGTTTCATGTTGAGTTCATATTTAGAAATGTGTGAACATAACGTGTTTCATGTTGAGTTCATATTTAGAAATGTGTAAACATAACGTGTTTCATGTTGAGTTCATATTTAGAAATGTGTGAACATAACGTGTTTCATGTTGAGTTCATATTTAGAAATGTGTGAACATAACGTGTTTCATGTTGAGTTCATATTTAGAAATGTGTGAACATAACGTGTTTCATGTTGAGTTCATATTTAGAAATGTGTGAACATAACGTGTTTCATGTTGAGTTCATATTTAGAAATGTGTAAACATAACGAGTTTCATGTTGAGTTCATATTTAGAAATGTGTAAACATAACGAGTTTCATGTTGAGTTCATATTTAGAAATGTGTGAACATAACGTGTGTCATGTTGAGTTCATATTTAGAAATGTGTAAACATAACGTGTTTCATGTTGAGTTCATATTTAGAAATGTGTGAACATAACGTGTGTCATGTTGAGTTCATATTTAGAAATGTGTAAACATAACGTGTTTCATGTTGAGTTCATATTTAGAAATGTGTAAACATAACGTGTTTCATGTTGAGTTCATATTT
Source organism: Sinohyriopsis cumingii (assembly GCA_028554795.2). Classification (NCBI taxonomy): domain Eukaryota; kingdom Metazoa; phylum Mollusca; class Bivalvia; order Unionida; family Unionidae; genus Sinohyriopsis; species Sinohyriopsis cumingii. The sequence goes on from CM068828.1 coordinate 647,463, forward strand.
AGAAATGTGTAAACATAACGTGTTTCATGTTGAGTTCATATTTAGAAATGTGTGAACATAACGTGTTTCATGTTGAGTTCATATTTAGAAATGTGTGAACATAACGTGTTTCATGTTGAGTTCATATTTAGAAATGTGTAAACATAACGTGTTTCATGTTGAGTTCATATTTAGAAATGTGTGAACATAACGTGTTTCATGTTGAGTTCATATTTAGAAATGTGTGAACATAACGTGTTTCATGTTGAGTTCATATTTAGAAATGTGTGAACATAACGTGTTTCATGTTGAGTTCATATTTAGAAATGTGTGAACATAACGTGTTTCATGTTGAGTTCATATTTAGAAATGTGTAAACATAACGTGTTTCATGTTGAGTTCATATTTAGAAATGTGTAAACATAACGTGTTTCATGTTGAGTTCATATTTAGAAATGTGTGAACATAACGCGTTTCATGTTGAGTTCATATTTAGAAATGTGTAAACATAACGCGTTTCATGTTGAGTTCATATTTAGAAATGTGTGAACATAACGTGTTTCATGTTGAGTTCATATTTAGAAATGTGTAAACATAACGTGTTTCATGTTGAGTTCATATTTAGAAATGTGTAAACATAACGTGTTTCATGTTGAGTTCATATTTAGAAATGTGTGAACATAACGTGTTTCATGTTGAGTTCATATTTAGAAATGTGTAAACATAACGTGTTTCATGTTGAGTTCATATTTAGAAATGTGTGAACATAACGTGTTTCATGTTGAGTTCATATTTAGAAATGTGTGAACATAACGTGTTTCATGTTGAGTTCATATTTAGAAATGTGTAAACATAACGTGTTTCATGTTGAGTTCATATTTAGAAATGTGTGAACATAACGTGTTTCATGTTGAGTTCATATTTAGAAATGTGTAAACATAACGCGTTTCATGTTGAGTTCATATTTAGAAATGTGTGAACATAACGTGTTTCATGTTGAGTTCATATTTAGAAATGTGTGAACATAACGTGTTTCATGTTGAGTTCATATTTAGAAATGTGTGAACATAACGAGTTTCATGTTGAGTTCATATTTAGAAATGTGTGAACATAACGTGTTTCATGTTGAGTTCATATTTAGAAATGTGTAAACATAACGTGTTTCATGTTGAGTTCATATTTAGAAATGTGTGAACATAACGAGTTTCATGTTGAGTTCATATTTAGAAATGTGTGAACATAACGTGTTTCATGTTGAGTTCATATTTAGAAATGTGTAAACATAACGTGTTTCATGTTGAGTTCATATTTAGAAATGTGTGAACATAACGTGTTTCATGTTGAGTTCATATTTAGAAATGTGTAAACATAACGTGTTTCATGTTGAGTTCATATTTAGAAATGTGTCAACATAACGTGTTTCATATTGAGTTCATATTTAGAAATGTGTAAACATAACGCGTTTCATGTTGAGGCAACATTATAAGAAAACATAGACACTTCAAAATCTATTCAGTTAAATGATGAGAGGAATCTTGAAAGCTTGTTAAACAATACCATAGTTTACCACAATGCATCCATTTACATTAGCATAAATGACCACGTTTCATAACTTTCATAAAGAACGATCATTTATGCAAGGTGATCTGCAAGAATAAATAAAGCAAGTAACCGGTTTTTATTGGCGTTTAATAAATGTGCACATATAATACTATTTTGATAAGTTTATGCCATGCATCCCCATGATACGTTTTTGAAAGTTTCTGATAGCCCGGAAATAGAATTAGAGGACTCCGCACCAACAGGCAGCAGGGGCGCATACTAAGAGACATAAGGACAGCATGCTACAGCTTAAGGAAAGAAGAATGTACGTTCAGGGCAGAAAGGGATTTCTCAATATTCAGTTGTACAAAAAATCTGGTGCTAAGACGTAATCATCTAAATGCATGCTAAATCTAATATAAAAACAGTGCGAATTCGATTATAATGAATATACCTGGGACGAGGAGAAGGACTTTATCATCAAATGGTGCCGATTCATTAGACAACGTATTATTATTTGTGGCAACACATCGCATAGTCAAATTATGTAGGTCGGTTGTAAATTTATTGAGGTAAAACTCAAATTTATCCACTCTCTCACACTCAGTTACATTGCCCGTGATCATCTTGGAAGAAAAAGGTTGGGCCTCCTTAAAGTTTCCGTCCTTGTTGAATAGAACAGTAAGATTTCCTCCAGAATAACCCACGTTTCCCTCACAGACGAAGGGGTCGCTGTCTTGATTATATCCATTACTTACTACGACCACCGGCAGTTTTAACTTGGGCTTATCGGGCTTTCCTGTAACAAGTAATAAATACCCTTTTAGAGTCCCAGTTGAAAATTCAAAGACTACAATCTTGAAATATACTCTTCTCGTAAAAATGGTATCATATTAAGACTTGTAGTAGCATTAATAGTACTAGTAGTAGTAGTATAAGAAATAGTAGTTGTACTTATCTCTATCGTTGCCATTAAATATATACGATAATGCAAGCATTATATATAATCGAATAAGGTTACATAATCAATTGTATTAGAAATTTCGAAATTCTGGACATCGTGAAAACTGAAGGTAATATGAATGATATTTTTTTGCAATTTCGTACTAATATTTAAACCTTCTCTGTATTCTGACATGCATTATTCACTCAGGAACATGCAAAAAATGTGACATAGCATGCAGTTGACATATATGCTTCTAATACTTCTAATCTGACAAAGATACCAAATTCTGAAATTTCAGATATTACTCAAATATTTGATGATATAGATTGTTGAAGAAAAAAATCGTACCGTATGTTTTAGAGATTTCTACATTTAACAACCTTAGTTTTATCTGCACTTTAAAAGACTGGCCCGTTATAATCTATATGATTATGCTTATTTTCTCAATGTGCCAGGAACTTCTCCTTGGCTTAAAGTGGTTAATAAATAAAGACAAAGTACTTGATTTAAACATCGTCCAAATGAATTCAAATTGCACCTAAATATATTAATCTTTGTAGTTTGTTTTTCTCTAAGAATGATGATCAAGCATACTTTTAAAGGGTCTCAGAATCCATTTGGAGTGTGGACAACCTCAATATTTGTATTCGGCTTCCACCCCACCCGCATCAAACACTCAAACTTCAGCGAAGGTTGCTACCAGAAAAGGTATTATCCCTATTCAAATATATACTGAAACAAGAAGTCTCTGTATGACTTCATTCAGAGCAAATAGAGAAGGTTGCATCAATGCAGATCGTTTAATTGAATGTGCTTTTATTTTCTTTCTTCTAGAAGATGGATTGCAAACAAAGCATGCCAGAGTGAAGGCAATTTTGATCATTGGATGATACGAATGGAGGAGGATGTATAAATAAGACCGATTGTTTTGTTACTGGATGCGTACACTACATTATTTCGCTCTCAACACCTTGGCAATGTGACGAGTTAGATCGGATAAAGTCGTTCAGATTTTAAGATGAACCTAATACAGAGCCGATGTATGGACATTGAAGAGAAATATATTCGGTTTTTATTGTGATGAGCATATTTTCTGAAGCAGAATAAAATGTACATTTCGTACTACAATCTGACACTATACGAACAAAACACCGTAGGATTTAAATAGGTTTAAAGTTAAAAAGACGATACCAGTATATGTTATGTTGATTTCATGTACATCTGATTCCAGTCTTGATGAGTTGTTGTAGCCAATAACGCACCGAATTCGAGCACCATCCCACATGTCTTCGACAAGAAAATTCATCACTAGAGTGCCCATATTACTGCAGTTCTGGCTATTTCTTGTTAGCGTTATTTTATCATACTTTGAAACGTTTCTGTCATTGAACATCACTTCGATGTACATATCCCGCTGTGGCACTCCCTGTTCTCCAGTACAGAATATGGTAGTTTCTGCGTAAGCCACGATCGACTGTGGCAACTGGAGAGTAGGTATCTTGGAAGGAACTGAAATATATTGAATATTTTTCTTCCGACAAAAGATCAGTCGCAGGCTTATATACGCCACCAATGATTAACCTAAAGGAAATATATCCTTTATTGAAAATGGGGTTTTCCTAAAGAGGAAAAAATATTTTTATTGTTTAAGAGGAAATGACATTATTTGTCTGCCAGAAATGTTATTAGTGGTGAATATATTTTAGATTAGATTAAACTTTGGTTGAACTATCATTATGTATGACAATTGCGTTATGCAAATTCTAAGATTTACAAAGGCATGTCTATGCCGTACATATGTTACAAATTGTTATGTAAAAGAAACACTGTTAAACTGTGATTATAGTATTCATTAAGGGGTGGGGTGGGACTGAAGGCATTACTTATCCTGCCATATATATGTAGCAACATGCTATATAGAATAAAGAAGTATAAGTCAAACTTATATTACCCTTCAGTCTTAAAATTGTGTGATCGATGAAGCTTTCTCTGTCCAGGTAAATTATATACTCCCCGGTGTGGTTGCAATTTGTCTTGTTGAATGTAAGAGTCACCACCGCTGCGCCATGTGAAACCGAAATTTGTATGTCTTTGTCGTCTGACTTCAGAGAAATATTACACGAAATATTGACAGTGCTGAATAAAATCTCTTCAGAATGTTTTATTGAGAGAGAGAAAGAGTTGTCGCAGAAAAGGATTTCACAGCTGATCGACGCGCTGTCTCCTTTGTTGACTTCCGTATCTCTGCAGTACAGGACTAAAATTGAAAAAGTGCGTTTCTTCTTGAGTCATTTATACAAGAAAGCAAATATCTACTCTAAATCAACAAAACCAGGTAAAGCAAGCTCCTGATGTTCACACACACACACACACACACACACACACACACACACACACACACACATATACATATATATATATATATATATATATATATATATATATATATATATATATATATATATATATATGTAGAGAGAGAGAGAGAGAGAGAGAGAGAGAGAGGATATAATGATTCGGTTCCATTAACCTCGACTGATCCTTGCCAAATAACAGAAAGAACAAAATTAACTTAACAAAATCAACTGAAGAAAGAAACGTTTAATTTTTCAAAACACAATCTAAAATGCTAAGATATACCGTTTATGATACAAGACCCTAATACACTTAAGACTAATTAGCAGCCTAACTAGAATTGTTTGCATGCGATCATGAATTGAGGTTTTCTTTATTTTTCTTTAAATTAAAATTGTTGGAGAAGAATATAAACAGCCGTATTGGTTGTTCTTCGCATTATGCAAGTAAAATAAATTATGCATAACAATAATGACATTATATACATACATGGACACTTAGCTGAAACAGAAATAATAATAATAATAATAATAATAATAATAATAAGAAGAAGAAGAATACACTCTACTTTTAAATCGTTGCCTTATGGTGCCACTATAATTTATTAATTTTTTAAATCATGAAATATTAAATAAAAAAGTGACAGGGGCAGTAAGACTAGGTAAGATTTTCTTTTTAAACGTTGGAAGATTACCTTCTGCTCTAAATCAACCAAACTATCCTCCCGTGGGTAAGGCAAGGGCTTCATGTTGATATATATATAAATATATATATAAATATATATATTTATAGAGGATATAATAATTCGGTTCCATTAACCTCGATTGATTCTTGCCAAATAACAGAAAGAACAAAATCAACTGAACAAAAGGAATATAAACAGCCGTATTGGTTGTTCTTCGCATTATGCAAGAAAAAATTAAACATAAAAATAATGACATTATATACTTACATGGACACTTAGCTGAAATAGATATAATAGTAATAATAATAATAATAATAATAATAAACTCTACTTTTAAATCATTGCCTTAAGGTACTACTATATCTAAATAATTTTTTTAATCATGAAATATTAAATTAAAAAAGTAGCAAGGGCAGTATAACTAGGTAAGATTTTCTTTTTAAACGTTGGAAGATTCTACTAATTACGAAGCAGTTCTATGGTTCGCTATAGTAATTGAACTTATCATAGATAGACGTGATATTGGATACAGGACTTCAGGAGGTAATGAATCTTCGAGGAGGCGGTCATATTTCGATGTCATGCATGTACGCACAGAATATAAACCTGCTTGTATCCAAAAATAATCACTAAGATCATTAGCATTGACAGGTACACATCTCATGTAATTTGAAAATGCATCAGCCCGCTTTTACATTAGCTGATTTTTGAAACAGAGAGGCATGTGTATTGACACGAGAAAACACAGTAGCTGGCATTGCAGAGCAGACCCTAACCTTCGTTTCACAATCCGCCTTCTTTTACTGTATGATTTTTGATTGCACTGGAAGCCGAAACCAAAGTGCATGCTCGTTCGGAAAGTACCCATTTGACAATGTGGGCAACAGTTGTAGACATCAAAAAGAAATTACAAAAACGGTACTCTTATATTTAATACAATTAACTAACTAAATAAAAAAAATACATGTCTGCCATTAAGAACAAATAAAAATATAATTTTAATTGAATTTGCGTCAAGGGTAAGTTGCAGCACATGTTACAGATTTAAGTAGTTATATTCATTAAGGATGGTAGTATATAATACTAGCAACAAGGATTTACTTATATATACCATCTGTTTCCTTATATATTTCTAACCTTCATTATATGAAAAGTTCTTTTGCCGAATGTATACGCTGATGTTTCGCCCTCTCCATACTAATATAAAGAGGCGCAAAACACAATTTCAACATTTAAAAAGCATGATAATACGTGATATGAAATTAAATCGGTTTATTGGGTCTTTGGTACGTTTACATATATCAATATATACAATATATAGCCATTTTCGTTCTTATAATGATTTCCAGCAAGAATTATATTTGGTCAAATTCGGTTGATTTTCTTTCTTTTGTAGGATTTATTCGTATCAGTTACTTTGATTTTGAATTTAATAACAAAGCAATAAGTAAATACATGTTTGATGCACGTTTCGGTACTTGCTATTGATATTCATTTGCATTTTCAGTCCTGAAAGAAAGGTATCGGCAGAGCTCTAAAGCACCTGGGCACTTTCTTTGATTTACTGAATTGGACATTTTATGATTATTACCTCTGTGTGAGTGTTTATCTATCTATCTATCTATCTATCTATATATCTATCTATCTATCTAATTAATTATCAAACCAGTATAACAATATTATACCTAATTGTAATTGCATTTATTTCACTTTAATGTTTTACGCATAATCAATCAGTATCGATGGACTGGATTTCCCGCTTGCGTTCGTGTATGATGTATCCTACAAGAATAATTTATCTATGCCTTGTTTTCTACCAGAGGAATCCAGAATGCGTATTTAGAGGAAAGTTAATGATTGGGGTGCCAAGCTATTGAATACGCTATTCACGAATGTCTGTATTAATGACTATGTGCCCTTATTCGTGAGGTGTTTGGGATTGGTACGTGTAAGCAGAAATACGAGTGCCCCAAATCTAAAACGCAGTTTCAAGTCTCTTTAAGGATGAACTGTAATTATCTATATGTATACACTATTTTACATGTGCTAGTTAATTGCTGTTTGAAACATTTAAATAGACACGCATACATTTTATGCAAATTTCTATTTTTAAACCATTAATAATTTGTCAAATTGCTGTTGTGCAAAACATTTGATATCTGAAATATTTATTAGATGCCCTTGAGAGTAAAACCTCGTGTTGGTGGCAGCAAGAGGATATAGTAACCAAGACTGTTTAAAATAAATTATTAACAAGCTTGCGTAATCAATTGACCTCGGTGTTGCAAGGACATTGCAACATTACATACTACAATAAATTCGTTACTTCCTTTTGGACATTTTGAATTTTATTGTATATTGCGTCGATGACTTATTTTATAATCAGATATGTATCTCAAATAAAATTCAGAGTTACACTTTCAAATTTCCTTCTAAAATGTATATTAAATTATACAAGTATATGAACAACAAATGTATAGTTATCATTAAAATGTGTGCATATTTTTAAAAGTATCGACAGACATTGTTTGCTTGCGATCTTATATTTTTTAATATAACATTTCCTCACGCGCTGTTGTGTTGCTATGACGTGATGATGCACATACCAAAACATCATTGCTTATGTTGCTGAACGACAGGGAACAAAAATCACGTGCAAATTCGAAATATATGTAGAGGGACATTGAACATTCATTTTGTAATAATTCCGATTTATTTATTTATTTATTACAGTGTTTATAAAGTTATTGGTCTATATTCTTTAATGTTTATAAATCTCGTTTGTATTTAAATGGACGAACAGGTAATGCAAAAAAGGGAAAATTTAAACCACTCACCTGCTCGGCACATTCCAATATTGTCATAAAAGCATTGTCCTTGCTGACATTTTCCTAGCACATGTACACCGGACTTGCACGTGAGAAACAATTCACGAGCACTGTAAGGATGTATAATATCTGAACCATCTGAGACACCAGAGCACATATCAGCTGCAAAAGTGAGGGAAGAAATTCAATGATTTTTCTTCCACACTTCTTTGAGGTCAGAAATATCTAGAATATAGGATCCAAGATAAATATATATGTAAGTTTAATCAACATATTCATCTTTTACCATGTTAAAGATATAGTTTATGAAGTTATTTCCAATAAATTATTATTGAGATTCTCAGGGAAAAGACCGTTGTATCACACAAGATCCTCGTCTGCTTAGACAATGCACCGTAGCCAATAGGCTACAGGTGGGCTGGTAATAACTTCACGACAGTTTTGCTTTGTAATTTTGTTTTCGATTTGACCTATTGAGTGTGTTCAGAAGGTACCAGATACATACAACGTATATTTATATTATTCTATTTGATTAACGTCTTAAAATAACTCACCTACAATTAAAGGTTATATAACGAACTAATTTATTCAGGATGTGTGGATAATCCTTTTATACTGAAGTATCTCTAATATTTCTTCAGGATATATGAAACCTGTATCACATGTCTGATTTCATCAGGGTTTATTTATGAACGGTTGATTTCAAAGTTGTAAAGAATGTCATAATCACGTAACTGCACACAACCGAAAAGACATAAAAATATATTGCCTTCAAAATGCTGATCATAAAAGGGGAAACTGTTAAAAAGACTGACATTGCACTTACTTATAATCGTGACTATACCAGAGGACAAATCTTATTTGAATATTTCTTTTAAAGCATGATTCCATTTAGGTACTGTTAGGAATATATTCCAAATTTTGAAATGGTATGTGTACACCACAAATTCATTCTTTTGTACAAAGGACGATGAATCATTCCATTCAGTTTTGTCTGTATGAAAAACGCCACAAGAGAACCTAATGCAAATTCTATTATATTTAAGTACATAATCATCATTACTATATCTAGCCAGATTTATCCGTTACATCACGGTGCAAAAAACCAAATTCACTTCTTTTCTATTCCTTTCGATGAAAATTATACAGAGCTATAATAGTTTGATGACTGTAAGCATTACATTTATTGTAAATGTATGATTTTTCAAATGTTCCAAACATTACATCGGATATCTGACTGTACACTACAGATTACCTGGAAGTAGCTGTATAGTTTTCTCGTCTGAAACCAGGAGAATGTCATTTTCTACATTCATCAAATTGTACATAACCACACAACGTATTTTTGCGTTGTCCCAAACTTGAGTAAATTTTTCGTTTGTGTAAAATTTAAATATTTGCTTCTGGACACAATCTACGATAATATTCTGTCGACTCTCGCCATAGCCTTCATAGTGATAATAAGTCCCATTTCTATTCACTTCTGCTACTAGAACTTCTCCTGGAGTTTCCACTTCCGCTTCGCATACAAAAGGATACTTGACGCTGTGGTATTGATCTCTAATCATAATGTCTGGAAGCTGTAATGTAGGTTTCTCTCGTTCTCCTGGCATGAAGAAAAAATATTAGTTATCTTTTTTTTAAATAATCAAGCTATGATATTTTAAATCTGCAAACATTTTCCAGTAAAGTGGCAAGAATTGAGTTTATATTCCTAATATATTTTAATACTTGTATGTGTACTAAATATAAACGCCATGATCTGAGCAAATAGCTATGACGATGTACAGGTTAAGTGGCTACCTTTGTCTCTCAGCAGTGTACAAACTTTATTTATTCTCTTGCTGACTCATGACATCCCGGATTACATGGATGTTTACCCTTGTCTCTTTATTCAGTCTACATTTTTTCAAAAATCTTTGGTATGTTAATAAATATTCTTCTCATAATTATATATTAGAAGTTTTGTAAGATCATCTTGAGCTTAAATCAACTAAATATGTAATTTAACTTGATTTCTATCTTCACAAATATTTGAAATCCATCTATAATTTTGAACAGCATTGAGCACACCTATTTTTTATGCAAATTATAATTTGCTGCACTTGGAGATAAGAGCTTTTCAAATTAGATTTGAAGAGGGGACACATCAAGAAAGCGGTGTTTTCTTGATTTAATAAATACTTACGTTTCACAGTTGCAGAATCAGAAACCGAGCCACTTTTACAGTAGTACGTCCCTTTGTCATCCCAGGTCATGTTCAGAATGAATATGAACACATAAACGTTGCTTTCAGCAAAGGTTTTATTGACAGCAAAGCCCGTATGAATGATCCCATTTTCATTATTCACCAAACTGATGACATTAACTTCCGACTGACTGAGTTTCGATACGATGCTGATGTTCAGATTGCCATTCCAACCGGTGACGTTGCACGTGAGTTGCAAAGGTGTACCAAGTAAGGACGTATAATTATCTTTGCTAAAAGCGATAGCTGAAATGATATAATGTTAACAATCAAACCCGATTTAGATTTATACGATTTTTATAATTGAGTGAATGAATGAGTGGGTGAGTGAATGTGCGTTTGTACTTCTGCGTTATAATTTGCATAAGTAAATTAGTAATAGGAGTGCTTACCCATGATAAAATATTCACAGGACCATGAATGTGTCAAAGTTAAAATAATACAATCTCATACGGTAATCGGTCAGCACACACACACACACACACACACACACACATGCAGCAGCAGAGGTGGCGAACAGACCACTTGCTGGAAGGTCCATTTTTAAAAACTAAGGCTTCCTACGAAAACGAAAAAAAGGGGGATGAAGATATCACTGTTGGAAGGTTCATTTTTGAAAACTAAAGCTTCCTACGAAAACGAAAAGAAAAAGGTCAATAACGTCAAACTGTAGTTTTTTTTTACCCGTCTGGACACTTAGTTGAGGTCGCGCCTCCTCTGCTGATATAATTAGATCATTATTTATATCAATAATGGAACCTGGTGCTGAATCTTATACAGCTAGATTAGCTAGAGAAAGATTGGAAACAATCAAAAAGTTGTTGCCTGTTCGTCATTCTCTCAGACAAAAACTTCAAGAACGTCAAGAATCTTCAGTTGAATATGCAGTTTGTACAGAAAATTATTTAAACCCATTACAAAGGTTACTGAAAGAGTTGCAGAAGCAACAAAAGGTCTTCGTCCAACGTAAGAACCGACTGTTAAATATGCTAGGAAAACAAAAACTTTTGAAAAATCTCCTAATTGAAATAGCTGCTGCTCAGCCTCCTCCTGTAGGCGAAGAAATACTTGAGGGTATTAGTGAAATAAAAAAGATCTTGCACCTAAACCTGAAATAATAAAAGGAAATATTGAATTAATTAAAAAATTTATCGAAGATGTTGTTGAAGAACTTAAAAAAGTCGAAGAGGAAAATTTGTCTCGTCCTGCATTTGATAGTTATTTTCGAAAGTCTGAAATTTTAAAACCTGATCATGTTGACGTAAATAAGGATAGTTATTTTAAATGGATATATCGTTTGTATTATGACAAACCCGTGGTTAGAAGTAATGATGAAACATATGATGAATATATTAAAGAAATAAATAGACTTTGGGAGTTACAACTTCAACAACAACAACTTCAATTTCCTCTGCAAGAACCTTCATATCCGCTTCCTCCACTGCTTCCTCCACTGCTGCAACAAATAGAACGAAATCAAAAACAATCACAATCTCCTCGTCGACAACTTCCTCAACTTCCAACATCTCCAAGAAACTTCCCATCAAGTTCCTCCACCGCAGCAACAAATAAAACGACAAAACAAACAACCAGTCTCCTGGATCACGAATTCCTCGGTCACAGCAAAAGCCACAACCTCCTCAGCAAAAACCTAGGGCTAATAGAAATATACTTGCTGAAAGATATTACAATTTACTCGATGATCGAGTAGAGTCAACAGGTATTGCTGTTTTTTTTGTAAATAGAGATAAATTGGTGATAAAGATTCTGTTGAACGGGTAAAACCTGAAAATTGGATTGGTACAGTATATGCCGCCCATAAAAAGCGAGATTCTTTCGATACTACTAGTCAGGTTTTTATTAACTTCAAACGAGAAACAATGATATACAGAGATACAGTGTATAACAATAGCTAAAGAAAATAATATAACCGTTGAAGAAGCTAACCAGCAACGTAGTGACCCTGATGAAATTTACGGACTTGAGTCAGGCGCTACTGGAAGTGGTTTTTACTCAACTACGACAGGAGGAAGCGATCTTATTACTTGTCCTGACAGTATTCTTTCTGACGTGGATAGATTGGAAGTTCTGATTAGAGGAAAACGTGCTGGAAATAATTCGCCGGAAATTATTAATGAAATATCTGATATTTGTCGAAGATTATTTACTGGAGGTATTATGGATCGCAACAGTTATCATTCTCTCATCGATGAAATTGCTAATGATTATCACAAGGGACTAAACAATTAATTAATCAGCATGTAATTTAAAAATGATCATACACAATGCTCAACGTCGACCTGTAATGGACAGGGTAGTAAACTCACGATTGCCAACTTACAAAGCGATTTACGGAGATGGACTCGGTGATACTGTTATGGGTCTATTCAAAAGGATGGCTCCAAAAGCAATACCGATTGCAAAACAATTAAGGATGAAGGCTATTGAGGTTATTCGTGATAAGGTATTAATGATGTTGGTAATCTTGCCGGATAGACTAGCTCGTTTAGTACAAAGAAAACCACAGCAAGTAAAATTATCTAGCACTGAAGTTATGCCTGCAAATGTCAGTAAAATACTAAATCAAGCCGCAAATAAAAAAGTATTAGAGTTGGCTGGTGAAGCAGAAAGAAATATAATGGCAAATTTAATAGCAGGAAGTTGTCTTCGTGTTAGACGATAACGATTATAATAAAATGTTCAAACGTGTATCCGATCCGGCGTTCGATATAGACGCACCAGTTCTCAAAGGTGAATATATACGCGATTATCAATTTTATTTCTACGACGCAAGACAACCAAATCAACGTGGAAGAATCGAATTACACGTTCAAGATACAAGCAGATAATTCTTACTTGCTGAAGCATTTATTGAGGTAGAAGGTGAAATTATAAAAACAGATGATACTGAATATGTAGCTAATGTTAGAGTTGGTTTTGTCAACAACGGTATCATGGTGTTGTTTGACAGTGCCACGTATATCATCGCGGAAGAAATATTGAATCAATTCAAAAGGACATTTTCGTTGCCACGACGATAACAGGTCTAGCAAGATATTCAGATGATTATACAAGATCAGCTGGCCCGACAGTGATGTTCGCCAAAGATACTTCTGACCACCCTGATTACAGACATTATAATATGAGACGAACAAGAACCTTTGCCGACAACAATGACGCTGATGTGTGGCCGGTGGATCATGGTGCTAATCCACAATTCAACTTAGGATTTACAACACGACGATCAATGTTGAAAGGTAATTGTAGAAGATTTTCATGCGCAATTCCACTTTCACATATTTTTGTATTTTGCAGAAATGTTAGAAAGATTATTTTCGGAGCCAAACATACAGTTGTACTTGTAAGAAAGGCTACTGATGATGATGCTGTCTGGTATGCTGAGGGAGCTGATCCTGTTGGAACCGCAGCACTTCATGGAAAAGTAATACTGCTGAAGAACAAAAATTACTTTCTTTTATGGATTCAGGTGGTAAATCATTGTTCTCATTGTTGAGAGTAACAACAGATGGTGTTCAAAGAGCTGTTAATGGTTTATTTACATGCCACATAGCATCTCAGCAAGGTATTTCTGCACCACGACATATATTTGTTGCTTTCCAAGATACTGCATGAGTGAATTCGCAGATACGCAGTCATATGATATTTGAGAAACTTGGCGTCTCTGAAGTTTCCTTAAGGATAAACGGACATCAATAACCATCTGAAGATATATTAATGAATTTTGAAAATAATCATGTAGCGTGGGCATATCATCGGTTAATGACATTTATGGGACGTGATCAAAGTATAGATACTGGTTTACAAATATCACAACTAGATTTTACAACATTGTATCCAATCCATTACCTTTCGCTGGAACATCTTGATTGATCTAGACAATCTGTTGTTGATATTCACTTTCCAGCTCGAGTAAACGTATTACCCGCTGGTGGTAACTACAGAGCAATTGCAGCTATTCTTTCAGATAAAGCAATGTTACTTGAAGGTGCTGGTGGAATAATGTGAGTTATTGGCGCTCCAGTAGAAAACAAGTAATTAAATCACCTATCCTATTATAAAAATGTCGTATAGTCACGTTAGAGTCACTCTGACATCAGGTCAGGTGAAAAATTACAATTAGAACTCGCGAATAAATGCGGAACAAAAATATAACTAAACATAGATCAAATTTCTAATGGCGGTCCAAACAAATTATCATTAAACAAGACTCAACTAAAGCACTTTAATAATGCCTTAGAATAAAAAACGGGAGTTCAACTTCATCTTTCTCCGAGCGATACTAAAGATATGGTTAAAGTAGGTGGAATATTTCCACTTCTTGCAGCTATACCAGCGTTAATAGCCGCAGCCGCACCTACCGTTGCAAAAGCAGCCGCGTTAGGTGCTGTTGGAACCGCCGCTGGAATGGCATTAAAGAAAGCATCAGGACAAGGATATAAAAAGGAACGGGTCTAAGATTACCAGGAACCCCTTATCGGTACGGAAAAGGTCTGAGATTTCCAGGAGCAATTTGTTAATCCGTCCAATGTCAAATTATGATTTACTTGATACTGCTAAAAAATTAAATATAAAAAATTTCAGAGGTGCTTTTATGCGTGACCAATTACCAAAACAACCAAACAATTTTGAAACTGGTATTCTTAATCTTGATGATAATTTAGGGCCTGGTACTCATTGGGTGGCATACGCAATTGATCTACGTGGAATCGTTTATTTAGATTAGTAAGGGTTGGCTCCACCAATTGAATTTTTAAAATATATAAGCACAGTAAAAACTCCAGTCTGGTATTCAACATTACCAACACAAACAGTAATCGATCCACCGATATGTGGTCGTGATGTAATTAATGTGCTCAATGCTATATCAAAATCATTATTACCACCTCATAATGTCGTGCATGAATATACAAGTAATCGCGTCGTTTTAAACAGATCTTAAAGTATATTATGGTTGATATTTACGGAAGATCTTCTTCTATCAAGGGCAAGAGAAAAAAAGATGATATTGATTTGTCAAATAAGCGACTAAAGATGAACTCGCTGATATTATGAACCTCTCTGGAGTTGATCGAGATGAGGTCGGTATTTTTCAGGATAAATACGATGTTTTAAAGAAGAGCAATATCAAATGGATTGATATAATTCGTAGAGTTCTTGATGCTACTACGGATAACATTCCATTATTTACTGACGGCGGTCGAATCAGAGACTCAAATATATCATTGGCAACTATTAGAAATGAAATTGCAAGAAGCGTTGCTAATCGTTTGCGGAACACCGGTGATACAATGACAGGCGAACTCAGCATGAAGGGAAATAAGATAGTTGTTTTAAGAGATCCAACATCTGATGAAGATGCTGCAACAAAACAATATGTAGACAATAGCTATAAAACGGTAGATACTAAGTTATCCACGCTACGAGCTGAGTATGATTCTCACGTAAGCGCGTTTACAAGACTTCATAGAAACTTTCAAAAAATTTATGAAATCGCAGATAATTTCTTTGGCACTCCTTTG
Source organism: Sinohyriopsis cumingii (assembly GCA_028554795.2). Lineage (NCBI taxonomy): Eukaryota > Metazoa > Mollusca > Bivalvia > Unionida > Unionidae > Sinohyriopsis > Sinohyriopsis cumingii. The sequence continues at coordinate 663,586 of CM068828.1, forward strand.
ACTGTTGACGTAAAACTCTTTGATATTAAAACAGCTATATCAGATATTGAAACGATTAGAGAAAACTAGAAGATGACATAAGTGGAATTCCTGAGATCGTTAAAAAAATTAATCTAATTAAAATCCCCCACGGGCAGATTACTAACATATTATACATAGTATCATCAGGATTCTCAACATGGTCACACCAAAATAACACTATCAAACATACTGCAGAAGTCACTGGCGTGTATAGGCTGTCCGTGTTCAGTGCTGCAAAATTTAAGATATTTACTATGTATCCCTGGCGTCATTCAACCGATATTTTTTCTTGAGTTGTGTCTATCATATAAAAAAAAGGATACGAAGAAATATTTATTCTGGAAGCAGCTGATGAAAAATTAACCGCAACGTCTTACTGGTGGTGTCTGGAATTTGTGGCTGAAAAACCTCAATTGGTTACTAAGTAAAATATAATGAGTCTTCCGATCAACGTTCAAACATTTAGGTACAATCAAGCACGTGAATAGCAAAACTGAAAAAAAAGTTGACGACAATATAGTAAAAATAAAAAAATATCTCAGAAGTGTAGTTATTGTTGATATAATTGTTTATTCAGAGTCTGCTATTATTGCTGGAACCGGCGTGTTATTATCAACAATAACAATTATGGCACCAGTAGTTGTGACAATTTGTGTTTCAACTACAACAACTATTGCCGGTATTCTCAATGCAATTGCAAAAACGTATGTACTTGTAGAAATGCAAAATTGCACGATTATATAATAAAATTACATACAGCAACGCTTGCATACTCCAAATTACCCTCGTTATTATCAACGAGCCTTAGTGATGGAAAAATATCAGATTTTGAGTTCACGGAGATGATTAAAATTTGTAATGAAGCAATGACATTGATTGATTTAGAAAATCGGGATTTAAATAACAATGACATCGCCAAGCGAGCTACTACAACAAATCGTAACGAATACGACTCCAACAAAAACAACGATGATATCAGTAAACTCAATTAATCCAGAATTTAGTGTCAACTTTCCAACTGCAATTTCAGTGAAAGAAATCGCACTAGTACAATTACGAGTATATTACAGTTGGCCAAATATCAGATTAAAATCATTTGGTGGATTACCAGCAAATAATTCGCTTGTATTTGCGAACAAAAATAAGGATGATGGAACTTCCGATTGGTTAGTTGTTTCTATTCCTACAGGTAGATATCGGATGGAACAAAAGTGATGATTTTCAACGGAGAATCAAATAAGTAACTGGAAGAGAAGCAAAAATAGCTATAACAGTCCACGAACCAACTTTATCATCCGCGATAGAGATAAATTGTCCAGAATACGTTGTAGATATTTATCAATCGTCAATCAGATATGTTGTAGGTCGGCCTGAAATTCCACCAGAGTATCATG